>CM046348.1:30008092-30608092 GCA_025403435.1 Artocarpus heterophyllus | reverse complement strand
TTGTGAGGACCGAGCCAAGGCTTCAGGAGGACCGCAGAGGAGTGGCAGGAAGAGCACCAGTAGTCGTCCAGCTCCGGGGAAAGGCAAGCAAGGCGGTGCGACCAGTGGCAGTAGCAGTTCGTCTGGCAGCGGGCGCAGCAACCCCTACAGCTTCCATTGTCATTTCTGTCAGCAGCCCGGACACATCAAGAGGAATTGCCCGATCAGGAGTGCTCGTCTTGGATCTCAGACCGGGGAGGATGCCAGTCGTTCATCTCAGCCTCAGCCTCAGACCCTACCTCCGCCTCCGCAGTACCCGTAGTTGCAGTATCCGCAGTTTTCTCCTCAGCAATTCTCATATCCGGCACGGGGGCAGCAGCCGCAGTATTTTCAGCGCAGTGTTCCTCAGTATAGAGCGCCGAGTACAGGTAGTGTGCAGTCGTCTCCATCTCAGCAGCATCGGCCGAGTAATCCAGGACCCAGTAATGTCGGTAGAGGAAAAGGAAAAGCACCAGTACAGGTTCATGCAATGGCATCTGGAGGGTCAGATTCTCATACTGGTAACGCGGTTGTCGATGGTATGGTTTTGGTTTCTAGATCCTTAGCTCGTGTTTTATTTGATACTGGTGCCTCTCATTCTCTCATTTTGAGTTCTTTTGTACATGCCTTGGGATTAGAAGTAGAAGAGTTTAATGAACCCCTAGTCATAACTTCTCCCTTGGGGCGGGTGTGTGTAAATTGTATGTGTAAATCATGTAAAATAAAGATTGGGGATGAGATTTTGAAAAGTGATTTGATTATACTCCCCAAGAGTTCCTATGATGTGATTTTAGGGATGGACTGGTTGTCCAGGTATAGTGCAGTTGTGGACTGCCAACTTAGGAAAGTAACCCTAGTGTCTGATAGGGGGACGGTAATCACTTACCAGGGTGGTGGTGATTGGCTAATGAGTGAGCGTCTTATGAAGTCATGTCTAGGAGGGCGAAGGAATCTAGATTGTTTTGCTTTTCTTGCCAATCTAGATTGCGAGCCCTATGTTTCGAGTAGTAGTGTAGCGATTTCGGTGGTTGATGAGTTCGAGGATGTCTTCCCCGATGAGTTATCAGGGTTACCACCGCATCGGGAGATTGAGTTTGGTATCGAGTTGTTTCCAGGGACAACACCGATTTCTATGGCACCTTATCGGATGGCGCCGGCAGAAATGAAGGAATTGAGGAAGCAACTTCAGGAGCTTGCTGATAAAGGGTATATTCGGAATAGCACATCTCCGTGGGGAGCACCAGTTTGTTTGCTAAGAAGCACGATGGGACTCTCAGGTTATGTGTGGATTATCGACAGCTGAATCGTGTTACAGTGAAGAACAAGTATCCCTTGCCTAGGATTGATGAGCTATTTGATCAGTTGGGAGGTTCGCGATACTTCTCAAAGATTGATTTGCGTTCAGGTTATCATCAGCTCAGGATCAAGGAAGAGGACATTCCCAAGACAGCTTTTAGGACTCGGTATGGGCACTTCGAGTTTCTGGTTATATCTTTTGGGTTGACAAATGCTCCGGCAGCTTTTATGGATCTGATGAACAGGGTATTTAGGCCGCATCTGGATCAGTTTGTGATCGTGTTCATCGATGATATTCTTGTGTATTCTAAGACTTGGAAGGAGCATGAGCAGCATCTTCGGATCGTGCTTCAGACTTTGCGGGAGCACCAGTTGTATGCTAAGAGGGAAAAATGTGAGTTCTGGTTGACTGAGGTCAAGTTTCTGGGTCATGTCATCTCGGAGCATGGTATTTCAGTGGATCCATCCAAGATTGAAGCTATATTGGAGTGGGAACGACCAAGGAATGTAGCAGAGATTCGCAGCTTCTTAGGTCTTGCTGGATATTACAGGAAATTTGTAAAGGACTTTTCGAAGATTGCAGCTCCGTTGACGAGATTGATCAAGAAAAATGTCAGGTTTGAGTGGGATGAAGATTGTGAGTCTGCTTTTCAGGAATTGAAGAACCGGTTGACTTCAGCTCCAGTGTTGATTATTCCTAGCAGTAATGAGCCGTATGAAGTTTATGCTGATGCTTCAGGGCGCGGACTTGGATGCGTGTTGATGCAGCATGGACGTGTGGTTGCGTACGGATCGAGACAGCTACGACCTCACGAGCGGAATTATCCTACTCATGATTTAGAGCTTGCGGCAGTGATCTACGCGCTGAAGATTTGGAGATGTTACTTGTATGGAGCGTCATTTCAGGTCTTCTCCGATCACAAGAGTTTGAGGCATTTGTTCACTCAGAGGGATCTCAATCTGAGGCAGCGCAGATGGGTGGAGTACATGGAGGATTATGATTTCGCTTTGCAGTATCATCCCGGGAAAGCTAATGTAGTCGCGGACGCGCTTAGCAGGAAGTCTTCAGGGATTCTCGCTTGTTTGATTTTTGAGGACTGGAGCAGGGATGCGACAGTGAGTGAGTATCGGCTACTATATCATGAAGATGGTGATCGAGTTTCGTTATATCATGTGGAAGCGACTCCAGCTCTTGTTCGGATGGTGAAGCAAGGTCAGTGGCAGGATCGACATTTGCAGGGGATTCGATCACGGATTCAGAACGGGGAGCAGTTCGAGGAATGGAGCGTGCATGCAGATGGATCGTTGTACTTCCAGGAGCGTCTTGCAGTTCCAGTTATCGCCGAGGTGACAAAAGCCGTTCTAGACGAAGCTCATAGGTCTCAGTTCGCTATTCATCCAGGGAGCACCAAGATGTATCGTGATTTGAAGAGACAATATTGGTGGAGAGACATGAAGAAAGATGTTCGAGAGTACGTGGCCAAGTGTTCGACGTGTCTTCAGGTGAAAGCTGAGCATCAGAAGCCTGCAGGTCAGCTTCAGCCGCTTCCTATTCCAGGGTGGAAATGGGAGCATGTGACGATGGATTTCCTCACAAGGTTTCTCGAGGACGGAGCAGCGGCACGATGCAGTTTGGGTTGTGGTCGATAGGTTGACGAAATCGGCGCATTTCATTCCGTTTAGGTCGACGTGTTCTAGGAAGATTCTCGGGGAGTTGTATATGCAGAACATTGTGAGGTTGCATGGAGTTCCTTTGTCCATCACCTCTGATCGAGACACCAGGTTTAATGCTAAGTACTGGAGGATTTTTCAGGAGGCTTTGGGTACGGATTTGAACTTTAGTACGGCGTTTCATCCTCAGACTGATGGACAGTCTGAGCGGGTTATTCAGGTTCTCGAGGATATGTTGCGTGCTTGTGCGTTGGACTTCGGCGTGAATTGGAAGCAATGTTTGCATTTGGCAGAGTTCGCGTACAACAACAGTTATCAGGCGAGTATCGGTATGGCACCATTTGAGGCATTGTATGGGCGACCGTGTCGGTCACCTGTGTGTTGGGCCAAGCCAGAAGATAGAGTTATTCTTGGGCCGGATGAGATTCGTGACAGCACCGAGAAAGTCGTGGTGATTCGAGATCGATTGAGGGCAGCTCAGAGTCGGCAGAAGAGCTACGCGGATAGGAGGCGTAGACCCTTAGAGTTCGTGGTTGGAGATTTTGTTCTCTTGAGGGTGTCGCCTCGTAAGGGAACTATGCGGTTCGGGGTGAGTGGGAAGCTCGCGCCGAGGTATATTGGGCCGTTCGAGATCACTCAGCGTGTTGGTGTGGTCGCTTATCGGCTTGATCTTCCGCATGAACTTTCTCATGTGCACGATGTGTTTCATGTGTCGATGCTTAGGAAGTGTCCACCTGAGCAGGGTAAGATAGTTTCGTTTCGTGATGTACAGGTTCGGGAAGATACGACGTACGAAGAAGTGCCGATTCAGATTATCGACCGGAAAGTGATTAGCTTGCGTCGTCGTGAAATACCGTTGGTAAAGGTCGTGTGGCAGCATCACGGGGTTGATGAAGCCACTTGGGAACTAGAGTCGAGTATGCAGGAATTGTATCCGCATTTGTTTTGTTTTTGAGATGAGTTGTAAATTTCGAGGACGAAATTTCTTTTAGGGGTGGAGAGTTGTAACGCCCCGAAATTTATTTAATATTAATGTAATGTAAATGATGAATTAGTGTGCCATAATTAAAGTTTTAACATTTATTAGACTATTTGGTTGGATTTTTGAATTTTTGGTTGTTTTGTTAAATTAATGAATTCGAAGGATTTTTTATTGTTTTAAAATGATGTTTTGAGTTTTAAAACACCACAATTTGTAAAATGTTAAAAATACTCCGTTTTGCAAAACCGTGGGCGGCACATGGTTTTCGCACAGTAAAACCGTCCACCGATTTTCTCTATTTATTTCCTTCCTTCCTCTCTCTCTCCTCACTCTCCCGCAACACCTCTCTCTCTCTTCTCTCTCTCTCTCGGCAGCTCACTCTCTCTCTCAATCTCTTTCAAAAATTTTTGAAAGCACATTCGAATCCAAGCTTCGGAACAGCAAGGAGGAAGCTCGGGGACGTGATTCGGCAACCGAGAACGCGGATTGAAGCTTCGATTCGAGGTTAGATTCGAAATTTCTAAACTTTTTACAAAATTTTTAATTTTGTGTGTTTTTGAAATCTAAGTTTGTTTAAGCTTAGAAAACCGTGGATTTGTGTTAAATGAACTTAGAACAACTAGAATCTAAGTTTAGATTGAAGAAAAACGGATTGGATTTAAGATTTTTTATTTTTCTCCTCTTTTTCTCATTTTTGGATTTTTGAGGATTTTGAGTTTAAATGTTGTTTAAATGATTCCAAACATGTTCTAGAATGTTTTTCTATCAACTATGATTATTTTTCATGCCTGGGATTTGAGAAAAACAGGTTGGAATCCAGATTTGGATTTTGGGGATCGAGAAACCCGTGGCTGGGATTTCTGGATCTTCCTAGTTCGGCAGGCCGAAGTTCATGTTCGGCAGGCCGGAGTGATGATCGGCAGGCCGGTGTTCTTTCGACCGGCAGGCCGAATCTGGGGAAATGTTCGGCAGGCCGAACCTTGCTTCCGGCAGGCCGAACTGTGCAGTTCGGCAGGCCGAAGCAGGGCGTCCGGCAGGCCGACCGAGGCATGGAAAATTTTGTGATTTTTACCCGTTTTCACTATTTTGAACCCTGATTTAAATCCCAACCTTATAGGATGATTTTAAAGGTACAAATGGCACACTAGGACATCATGAAATGATTTAGTAACATAGAATGTCTCGAACTAGATATTGATCGACTTAGTTTGTATCTAGGATCATTCGTGATTCTGTGGAGCTAACGTATAGCGGACAGGGATTACGGTGTGGGGTACCGGCACGAGTACTGAGGTAGGACTTCTATCCTATTTCTTTGGTAGCCTGGTTTTGAAATGATTTGGCTTTGGAAAGGATTTCTATCAAAATGTTTTCAACGGTTGTTTGAAAATAGTTTTATCGGTTATATTTTAATATACCGTGATATGAAATGAATTTCATAATAAATGTAATTGACAACACTCGGTAATTGGGTTTTGAATGATAATGATAATAAACACATGGGCATGATGCCATATCAGAGATCGGGTCGTGTAGCGATCGACCTTGGGGGCAGGTCCCGAAACCCAGCTGGGCCACTACGGTGGTGATTTCATGGTTTGCCTAGGAAAAAGGAAAATGGTGTTTTTGGTTGTACGAGTAGACCGTTCTATGTCAGAACGGCTCTACTCAAATTATGCATTTATGTATTTATTTATTAAGTTCTCTTTTGAGTACTCCTAACAATGAACTGTTTCTTCAAATTAAATTATTTATAAAACATAGTCCTACCGAGCCTTTCGCTCACGTTTTATTGTTTTGAATTTCCCCCATCTAGGTGGTCTTCCATTTAGGTTTGGAGAAGATTCTTCGGACCGAACTCAGGAGCAATAGGAGAGTTTATTTATATTCTGTAGTATTAATCAAGGCATGTAAGACTTAACTTTATTTGTACTTGGACTGTAATTGTATTAGTGATATTGTCAGAACCATGTGTGTGCATGGTACCCATATTTGCGGTTTTTATTCAATTATTATTATTTGCTAAATATTTAAAAATTCGTTTATCAAATGTGGTGGGAAATCTCTTTATTTCTTACTTAATTGGATTTTTAAACTCTTAATTTTAATTAAATCCTCTTTTAATTAATCTAAATATTCCGCCACGTCACCTCCCGTACTCCGGGGCGTGACATGGCCTTACTACCAATTGTTGGAAAATAAGTGCACAATGAATTTTATTTTATTTTTAATTAAAACCAGTTCCAAAACAAGTCAGACATGTTACATATGTAAGTTAAACTAAGATCTCCGTACCTCTTAGTAGACGGGAAATTACACTTCTAAAAAAAACGGTTATTCTTAGAACTGTTATGAAAGAATTCAACTAGAAGAGCCTCAACCAATAGGACTTTTTTGCTATTCTTTTTTCTATGCTCGGAATACAAATGATCGTACATTGTTTAGTCATTCTTTCTTAGCACCATCTCCTTCCAACCACTAGAGAAGAATGAGAATTATTGTTCGAGATGTTAAATAATAAGCCTACGGGAGTTTTAGAGCTTCTTTCACTAGAATACTCTCTCTAAACTTCTTAAGTGATATCAGAACCAATAAAAAAAAAAGGGTTTCCTTTATATAGGGGTCGGATGGGGACTTATTTTTATCAGATTAGCTTTCCAAATTTAAGTTTGGATCAAATTTTGTCACAAAGTCGCATCATAAGGATCGTTGATGTGGCAGGGGGTGGTCGACCGACTAATGTGACAACTCCATATCACGTGTTTTCTGGCTCTAGAAAGTTATCTGATCAACTTGTTTGAACCAATTGGATAATTACTACTTTATTTGACTCGGGTATCTTTTATAAAGGCTCAGTTGTAATTCAAATAATCCAATACATAAGTTATCTAATTAAAACGGTCATATATAGATAATCCCATATAAATAAAATATATTCAAATAATTGTACATGTTTATTTTGAATTAATTTATAAAATTAATTCAATTAATAAACTTACATAAATTATTAAATCTAATTAATCAAATTTTAACTAATCTAAGAATTAACATAAGTTATCAATCTGTAGAAAAAAACATGTTGTATCGTTATAAGAAAATATGTGATCTAACAAAAGGGACCCGATGGACATATATAGATCAAGCTCCTACAATTATAAAATATCATGTCCCGACATTTACATTTTATAAATATCAACTCTAAAGCTACTTTACTAAAGCTTAAAGCGTATTCTTGAACTATATATAAATTACGAAACTCCAATAAGTTAATCGTCCATGACATATCATAGTGTGCAACATTACCATAGGATATTCATAATTAGTTTAAGGATAAATTCTATTTTACATTCCCAATTATATTTATCTTATGTTTTTTTTATCTCACTATTAGAAAACTACTATTCATAACTAATACAAATAGTATACCATCGGTTACACATATATAACAAATAGTCGGCCGCTCTAGTTTCTAATTATAGGATAATACTTATAAGAGAATATCATTAACTCTACATAAGAGCTATAAATTCCATTTTAATGAATAACGAGTCTACATCAATCAAGAGTTATGTCTCCAATGTACTAGCATGCATGCTTTCATATAATTTAGGATGTCACCCTTTGATACATTAAAGACACAACTCAAGAATATGGACCAATTGATTCATTTCAAGATTAAGATGTGACACATATGATTGTCTAAATTGAATTGATTTATTTAGATAGAATTGCTAAACAAATCAATTCATCTTTAGTCCCGACTTAATATGTCATTACCATTGACAATACACCAATGTCTCGATCTGTAGAGTCCCACTCTGATAATCAAGATAAGTCATCTCTCGTTAGGGATGCAGTCGACATAACAATCTTAACATTAACAAAGTCCCTAACTTTAATCCCTCGATTGCAGACCTTTTATATTTAGACCATCACTATAAGATTCATGTCTTCTATATAATTTATCCATCATATGCGTGATCTTAATGGTTTAGATTGACAGTTTTAGACTTTTGTTTGCTTATCATACATTCAACATATATGAACACAAATACAATAATATTTGATATGTGACTAAAATGATATTTCTTTATTGATTAAGTGTCTCAAAAACTATTATATCATTTAATCCTTAGGGTACCTAGTCTAACATCCCAGGTAAGGGAAGCAACATATTAAGTTAAGTTACGGACTCGATGTTCTATGGTCATGCATTTTTGATACATATACTAGGGCCTATAGTTTAAGACAAGATAATAATAATGATAAGATGTTCATAATTAAGCATAAATGGAATCATGCATTGTGTTATTGCTTGTAATGCTTTTGAGAAATGTTTTATGAAGTAAGTTTATTCTTTTTACAAGTAAGTAAGAATATTATTATTTTTTGTGAATGATTAAGTTTATGTTCAAGAAGTTTTCGCATTTATTCTTACTAGTTAGTAAGATTAAAATTAAGAAATTAAGTTTAAGTAAGCTAAGTAATGGCTTGAAAAAGTTGGGTTGTTACAGTAATTGATTGGACTTGAAAGAAATCAAGTTTAAGCAAGCTAAGTAGCGGCCCGAAAAACTCAGGTCATCACACTAATTAGTTGAACTTGAAGAATCCTCTAGCTCTTCTTCTTCTCTTGAAATCTCCGAGAGTGGTTGCTATGAATCTCTCCCCAAATTAGCTCCAAAAATCCCCTCTCAAAACCATAAAATGGCTATTTATATGTGTCCAAAAACTTGAAAAATTTTCCGCAAAATAAACCTTAAAATCAACACATTTCTTCAGAAAAAGCAGCTTGTAGGGGTAACTAGGAATTAGCACCACCATGCGTATTTGAAAACACTAGAGTTGAGGAAAGACTTGATATACATGGCTATAAACCCTATATGGCATGATTGTACAACTCAAATTCTTAGAGGCCCTAATTTTCTATCCATGCGGCCATGAGACTAAAGGGTACTAGAGTGTCATCCCCCACGTCCTCCATGCTAGGGTATCAGCTTGATGGTGTTGGGGCACTCGTGCTTTACTCCTAAGCCTCTAAAAGTTTCTCTTTAGCTTTGTTTTCTTAATAAAAAAGAAAAACATAAAAATAAGATAAAAATACAAAAACATAAAAACTCAAATAACTAAATTTTATTCAAACTTAACAAAACATAAAAACATTACATTAAAAAGTAAAAACTACTATATTACTCAAATATTAGCTAGAATATAAAAGTTGACACTACAAGAAAAACTACATTTAACGACATATTATTCACGATATGTAGTTTTTAGATGTCGTTGAAAAGTACATACAACGACATCTCCAACAAACATGTCGTTAATAACATTTGAAACAATAATTAATGACATCTATATAGATGCCGTATTAAAAGTCTCATTTTAACGACAATAGTTTAGTGTCGTTAAATTATTTAACGACAAGTAGGAGATGTCGTCAAAGCCTTGGAGATTCCACGACGCCCCTTATAGACGACATCTTGATCAATATTGTCTATAAGGGGTGTCGTAGAATCTCTAAGGCTTTTACGATATCCCTTACTTGTCGTTAAATAATTTAACGACACTAAACTATTGTCGTTAAAAGGAGACCTTTAAAACAACATCTATAGATGTCGTTAATTATTGTTTCAAATTTCCTTAATGACATTTTTGTTAGAGATGTCGTTGTATGTACTTTTCAAGAACATTCAAAAACTACATGTTGTAAATAATATGTCGTTAAATGTAGTTTTTCTTGTAGTGTGGGATAATAAATAAAATCATTCTATCAGTATATAATTGAAAGAACTCCTTGAAAAAAAAAAGAAAACTAGTTGTACAAAATAATGTTAGAGGGCACCAGTGGTCTTGAAAATCATACAATATTAAAAATTTAGGTCCCACTATATGGAACCCATAAATAGCGTCTATCGTTTATTAATTATGATGTTTAGCACCAAAAATGCCCAAAGCATTTTTCAATTTTACGACCTTGTCTTGTTAACAACTATGAACAACATTTAGAGTTCCAATGTTGCTTAATAACAAAGGCTTCGTTTGGCAAACCTAGTTGGAACTAATAAATTTTACAGTGTAAAACTCTCACATAATATATTATAAAACAAAAATTTTCTATAGTGTTTTGGTTTCAACTTGTAGTTCCAACAATGTCACAAAACACTCTTAAAAGAGGCTACGCCCTATCCTCATCAAACACATTGATTCTCTCACTATCAAAATTTTTGCTCAACTCTTCACTTCTTAGGTTCCTTTCAATTTCTACAAACTCATATCCAAGCAATCCCAAAATTGTATTGGCTGAAAATTCCTCTTACAATATTAAAATGAGGATCGTTTAGTCAAGCTCCTTTGCAAAGTTTTAGGCGAAGTCATGTGAAGAAAAATGAAGAAATCTTACTATGAGGATAAGAATATTAAAGAGAACTAATCAATATTTACCCATAATTTTTTCCCGCGTGCTAATTTGACGATAAAAAAAAATACTAACTCTAAAATGTGATATGAAGTAACAATAAGGTGCCTACAGTTCAGCTTTTAGCAAAAAAAAAAAAAAAGAAGTGCCAACATATATTTAATCAAGGACAATTGGAAGCGGATGTGGTGTTTTTAGTTGTCCTAATGTTATTTAGACAACTCATTAATTAATCACTTATTTTTAAGCATTAATTTTTATTACTGAATTCTTGAATTTGATGATATGACAAGATAATATTAGGGGAACAATCATTGAAATATGAAAGTTAGGTCAATTCCGAATTCGTAGTCTTCCACTTGTTATGTAGACATAATGTCCACTCTCATGGTCAAGTGTTCCGTGAACTTACACTTAATTGAGCAAGTTCACACGACTTTTGGGCTCTCAAAACCAAGCCCCTACTAAAATTTTTTATATTAAAAATCTCCTCTATATATATATATATATGAATATCTATTATACTGTGTTTATATACACATAGCCCCTATTAAATTTTTTTTTAAATTTTTGTTTAGTTTTAACATCAGCGTCCATTGACAAAGATTTCTGGCCTTAAATCCATTCCATGCTTTCAAAATTACATGGCTTCTATTTTTTCTTTAATGCAAAGCTTATTTACATGAAGAAGGGACATAATTTTTCATAAGCAGATCATACGAATAATATTTTATTTACTTTTATTAGAAGCATTTTGTCTTTTGTTTATGGCTTTGTTCTTTTTGGCGTTTCGGCGGATACGTTATCCTTCACTTTTCTTATGTATTGGTAGTGTCACGCCCCGGAGTACGGGAGGTGACGTGGCGGAATATTTAGATTAATTAAAAGAGAATTTAATTAAAAACCGAGAGTTTGAGAATCCAATTAAGTAAGAGATAAAGAGATTTTCCACCACATTTTATAAAAGAATTTAAAATCATTAAACAAATAACAATAATTGGATAAAAACCACGAATATGGGTTCCACAACCCACAACTTGTGCACACACATGGTTCTGACAATATCACAAATACAATTACAGTCCAAGTATAAATGAAGTTAAAGTATTACATGCCTTGATTAATAATACAGAATATAAATAAATTCTCCTATTGCTCCTGAGTTCGGTCCGAAGAATCTTCTCCAAACCTAAATGGGAAACCACCTAGAAGGGGGGGAATTTAAAAACAGATAAAACGTGAGCGAAAGGCTCAATAGGACTAAGTTTTATAAAATAATTTAATACAAAGAAACATAACATTATCAGGAGTTATACAAAAAGGGAACATAAATAAATAAATAAATAAATTGAGTAGAACCGTTCTGACACAGAACAGTTTACTCGTCAAATCAAAACACCAGTTTACTTTTACCTAGGCAAACCATGATATCACCACCGTAGTGGCCCAGCTGGGTTTCGGGACCTGCCCCCAAGGTCGATCGCTACACGACCCGATCTCTGATATGGCATCATGCCTTAGTGTTTATTATCATTGTCATTCAAAACCCAATTACCGAGTGTTGTCAGTTACATTTATTATGAAGTTTATTTCATAATCACGGTATATTAAAATATAACCGATAAAACCATTTTCAAACAACCGTTGAAAACATTTTGATAGAAATCATTTTCAAAGCCAAATCATTTCAAAACCAGGCTACCAAAGAAATAGGATAGAAGTCCTACCTCAGTACTCGTGCCGGTACCCCACACCGTAATCCCGATCCGCTATACGTTAGCTCCACGGAACCACGAACAATCCTAGATACAAACTAAGTCGATCAATATCTAGTTCGAAACATTCTATGTTACTAAATCATTTCATGATGTCCTAGTGTGCCATTTGTATCATTAAAATCATCCTATAAGGTTGGGATTTAAATCAGGGTTCAAAACAGTGAAATCGGGTAAAAATCACAAAAGTTTCCATGCCTCGGTCGGCCTGCCGGACGCCCTGCTTCGGCCTGCCGAACTGCACAGTTCGGCCGGCCGGAAGCAAAGTTCGGCTTGCCGAACATTTCCCCAGATTCGGCCTGCCGGTCGGAAGAACACCGGCCTGCCGATCATCACTCCGGCCTGCCGAACATGAACTTCGGCCTGCCGAACTGGGAAGATCCAGAAATCCCAGCCACGGGTTTCTCGATCCCCAAAATCCAAATCTTGTTTCTGACCTGTTTTTCTCAAATCCCAGGCATGAAAAATAACTATAGTTGATAGAAAAACATTCTAGAACATGTTTGGAATCATTTAAACAACATTTAAACTCAAAATCCTCAAAAATCCAAAAATGAGAAAAAGAGGAGAAAAATGAAAATCTTGAATCCAATCCGTTTTTCTTCAATCTAGGCTTAGATTCTAGTTGTTCTAAGTTCATTTAACACAAATCCACGGTTTTCTAAGCTAAAACAAACTTAGATTTCAAAAACACACAAAATCGAAAATTTTGTAAAAAGTTTAGAAATTTCGAATCTAACCTCGAATCGAAGCTTCAATCCGCGTTCTCGGTTGCCGAATCACGTCCCCGAGCTTCCTCCTTGCTGTTCCGAAGCTTGGATTCGAATGTGGTTTCAAAATTTTTTGAAAGAGATTGAGAGAGAGAGGGAGCTGCCGAGAGAGAGAGAAGAGAGAGAGAGTGAAACGTGAGAGTGAGGAGAGAGAGAGAGAAGAGGGAAATAAATAGAGAAAATCGGTGGGCGGTTTTACTGTGCGAAAACCATGTGCCGCCCACGGTTTTGCAAAACAGAGTATTTTTAACATTTTACAAATTGTTGTGTTTTAAAACTCAAAACATCATTTTAAATCCATAAGAAATCATTTAAATGTATCAATTTAACAAAACAACCAAAAACTAAAAATCCAACCAAATAATCTAATTAAAGTTAAAACTTTAATTATGGCACACTAATTCATCATTTACATTACATTAATATTAAATAAATTTCAGGACGTTACAGGTAGGGTGGGGGAAGGGTTGGCTGGAGAACGGTTGAGGCAATATTTAGGTGCTAACTTAGCTGGATATCTTTCTACATCGATGCTAATTATATACCATCTCTCATTATTTATTTACAATATTAAGTGTTTCAGTTTTATATACTTTTTTTTAAAAATTTTGATATTATGTTCATATGCTCTGATATTCAAACATATATGATACTGATACGTTCAAACAATTAGGATAATTCTTGTTTCATATAGTTTTCGAAGATATTAAGGGCTGTCTTCAATTTCATAAAGGACGAGTACAGAAATTAAAGATAGAATATATAATTTATTTTATATGAATTTTATTTAAAAATGTAACATATATATGGAATAAACAAATTCTTATTTTTATATCTTTTTAAGGTTATTGTTACCTAAAACATATGTCATGTTATATCCTCAATTTCTAACATGGTACATGCGTACATGCAATTTTAAGGTTATTGTTATATCTTAACTTCATATTGCACATGCTATATACTTATTGTTTTGCATGTTTACCAAAAAGGATTTTCAAAGGATAACCTGTACCAACAGATTTAGAGACGAAGAAAAAGAAAAAAGATAGTTGTGCCAAAAAAGATTTTAAAATCCCTTTTAAAAAAAGTAAATTCTTACATTTAAAGTCCACCTGTAAAGTAGAGTGTTTTAGTTATTGAGATTAGGATTTTAACGGTTTGATATACTACTGTCCAAATTAAAAATTTATAGCGGATGAGACAAAACTATTTTTAGTAGTGAATCAGATTATTAAAAAGTTAATCCGATAGCTAAAACGCTAATACTTTGCTAGTAGAGCAAAATTATGTCCTCATTTACCATAAGAATTTTCTTAAAAAATAAAAAGATTCCAAGAGGATAACTCTGGTTAGAAATAGTAAATTACACTATTGCACCCTAAGCTATTTTTTTTTTTACATAATACATTCTAAATTTTTAATCTTGATAAAATGCACCCAAACTTTTGAAATTATTAGCAATTGAGGTCTAGTAACTAACAAGCATTGAAAGGCATAGACAATTTTGGTTACGAAATTCGCACATTAGTTTTCTTAATGATAGAGTTCGCCATTTTAAGAAAAAAAACTTAAAGCTCAACACGTGAAAAAAGTACCTAACAAAAACTAAAAATAACTATTGGACCTCAATTGCCAATGATTTTAAAGTTCGTAGGGCATTATGCTAAGATTAAAAGTTCAAGTGTATTATGCAAAAAGTAAATAGTTTGGGTATAATAATACAATTTACTCCAAAAAAAGGGTTTTATCATTTGGGTACTCTGTGTTTTTAACCAAACATCATATTGGTATCCTCCGGTCTAGAAATTATCAAAATGATCTTCCCTAAATTTTTTTAGGGGAATACCTTGTAGATTTTTAAAATATCATTTTGATATCTCAAATGAAGTTCTGGGACATAAAATGTCCAACTTATCTTTTACTGATAAACTTCAAATTAGCTTCATAAAAATATCAAGAAAAGAAAAAAAAAAGAAAAATAGAAAATGAAAACACAATGAAAAAGAAAAAGAAAAAGACACCCAGAGTCTGGTTTCCTCATTTTCAAGTTCCCACTTGCACATCAGTTACACATGTCACATTGGCCATAACCACTCGCTATAGTATTTTAACTAAATATCAAATTTGTCTAACATCATTAAAATTTTGAACAAGAAATTAAGATAGAAAAGAAGATTAGTCAAGAACGTTAAGAAAAACTTACAGACACCAAGAAAATCTTAAGAACAAAATAAATAAAAACCTAAGTCTCGTGTGATTGCCTTAAGGCTTTGTATTGAAAATTGTGTCTCTGATCCTTTCTTCTTAATTTGAGAGGATTTTATAATACTTTGGGAATAAAGAAGTTTAATTCTCCTTTTAATTTAAGAATTTATTTTCTCTTTAATACAAGTAAAACTCTTCACATCTTGGGTGTTACAAGATAATATATTTAATGTGTTTTAATCATCGGTCATTGAAAGCCTTTAACTAATGACTGTTATATTACTTGACGATGCTTTGTGACCTTCAAACTGCTGTCTTTAAGCCTGGCTTTGGATGTTTGGATGTTTGGATGTTCGGATGCTTGGAGTGCTTGGATTCTTGAGTATTGGGATGCTCGGGTGTCCAGGAGTCCGAATATCTGGGTGTTTGGATGTCTAGGTCTCCTAGTGCTTGGATATTCAGATGCACCAATATCCAATCCCTCGATGTTGAATGATCGTCTAGCCATAATTATATTTTTGCCGTTGTGAAAATCTTATCCAACACTCAAACAACAAGGAAAAAAAAAAAAAAGAGGGGGAATGAGAAGAAGCCCAAATACATCACTGACTGGCCCACGTTGATGACCATAGTCAATGGTGGCGTCTCTGGTATGCTCGCCACCTGCATTATCCACCCAAGTTAGTTGCTTTCTTTCTGGTTTTATCATTTATTTACATGCCCCTTTTTTTTTTTTTGGTTTTGATTGAAGAAGAATTTTCAGCTAAATGAAATTAAAGCACATTTATTTTGTGAAATCGGCTGGAGAAAAGCGGAAGTTTTGCCAGGAGATTGAATCAACAGCGTTAGATCTTTAAACGAAGAAAAGAAACCTATTTCTTCGTTTTTTTAATTTTTATTTTGTGAAATAATTTATAAAATTAATTTGAGGTTATTAATAAAAAGCTAAATGGGAGATTTCATGTTCCAAAATATGGATGTAGGGTATCATAATAATTTTTTAAAAACTACGAAGTATCATTTTAAGATTTCCCAAAACAAAAAAAAAAGAAAAAGAAAAGAAGGAAATAAAGGCAAAGTATATATGCCTTTGACATGCGGGGCTGCAAGGTTGTGAAAGGTTGGCGGAGGCAGATCAACGCACCTGTATGACTAATATTCCTGACGTATACTTTTACATACATCTGTGTATTCCTTTATCTTGACGCAAGGGAAAAGAAGAATTATACCAGAAAAATTCTTTGCATGGTTCAATCACAGATCCCCTAACGCTTCAAATACGTGCCGAATCTCTTATACATTGATCTCAAAATTGAAAAAACTTATTAGGCTTTGGCAAAAGGGCGAATAAGTTGCACGGAAAAGATACACCAATATCAAACTGATACCAACCATGGGTGTTCTTGGGGCGATCGCTAAACATTTGGACACTTTAATCGGGTATTTCCTATCTAAAAATTCTTATTTGTATGAGGGTTGTTTCTAGCAAAAAGAAAAAAAAAATAAAATTGGGTCATTGATTATTTTGAGCAACCTAGCTCTGACAATTGTATGGTTTTGTGTTTTGAATCTTGCAGGCCAGGAATAATGCTTGTCTATCCTTTGTAAGCGACCACTAGTACCATAAACGTACTCATGACAATTTATGAACACAAAAAAAGTACCCACTGAGGAGTGCAAAAGGAAAATTTATTATATTTTTTGTTTTCTTATATACTTACATATATGGATGAACAGATATGCATCAATGCGAGCAATCGAGAGCCCTTCGTCTCTAGACGATCAGCAATGGTTAACATATTGGGTTTTATATTCTTTCATTACACTATTTGAGCTTTCTTGTTGGAAGGTTCTTGCTTGGTAATAATTTCTTCTTCCTTTTGGATAGCCCTCTTTTGTGCTCTAGTACTATTATATATTTGATAGTGTAACTACAAAATCATTGGCTAACGTCTCAGTCAGATAGTTGTAACATTTTTAGTTCTTTATTATAATATTATGCGCAAGTATATGTAATAATAAATTTGTTTAAGTGTAACACTCAATACTATAAATGTTAGAATATAATTATTGAGTGTTATATATAAAAACAATTTGAGTGTTATACAAATATTAGAACAACTACAGTTACGAGCAAAAAATGTTTTAAACATTTGACTGGTCTGATGTTATATTGAAGATTTAATAATCATATATGTGACAGTCTTGTATAATTCCATAGAATTTTATCCACACTATTTAAAAAGTTGGCCCTACTGGAACTAATTATGGCGAGGCCCACTATTTCACGTGTCTATCTAACAATTTATCTATGTAATATGCAATTACTATTTTCCAGGGTTCCCATATGGCCGTATATGAAGCTTTTGTTTTGCATGTGGTTAGTGCTGCCAATTTTCAATGGAGCAGCTTATATTTATGGAAATATTGTGAGAAAATATGTTAAGATTGGGGGTTATATGAGCTCTAATTATCCAGAAAGTCAAAGAAGAGTACTCGAGATGATGAGCCTTGATGCAAGGAAATCTGTAGAACGTTACATTGACAGATATGGACCTGATGCTTTTGATAGAGTCATCAAAGCGGTAATGATAAAAAAAGAAAAAAAAAAATTATCTCTTTACATTTTAATATATTTCTATAAGAAATCTAGACAAATTTTAAATAATTTCTTGCAAGTTTTATGTTCATGCTTGGTTAGGATTTGATTTCTGCAGGCCGAGAAAGAAGCGAGGAAGCATTGAGAATTCTGATTAGCAAATCTATGGATACAAATATATAGGCATAATCCAATACGGTTGATGAACATTAATGTTTCCAACTGCGGCAAGTTCATCAATAATATGTGCTAGTGTTTATGTATAGCTTGTGCTCATGACTTGTAAGATGGAAAACTAAGATATAAAAAAATCCTTTTTCTGTGTACACTAATGTAACACAAAATCATCTTGCATTGTTGTACTTATGTTCTATATTTCTCAAATAGCAACGCACAAGAAAGGAAAGAAAGAAAGAAAGAAAGAAAGAGAGCTTTAATTACAACCTGAGTGGTGATTAGAAGTTGAACAATTATCTTTGACGCAATCAACGATTAAACCATGTCTTTGACGCTTGTTGCAAGCAGAAAAATCTTGTTATAGAGAAGTATTCAGGTCAATTAATTTTTCTTTTCCATGATTTTCACTGAGGTGGAAAATTAAGAAATCAATGGGTGAATGAACAAGCAGTGGATGCATGTGTACTAATAAGGTGTTTAAGAGCATTTAAACTATTGGTTTTAATCAATTTTGGTTAAAACCTATTGGTGTAAATGTGTATAGAAAAAAAAAATATAGGCTATAAATTTTTAGAAATTTGGATGAGTTTGAGGCGTATCGAAATACTTTCCTTAAAGATTTTATTTAAACCCCTAAAAAGTTTGCTAACAGAACCAAAAATTACTCTCAAGATACAACAAACTCTTGAATATAATATCTAGCAATGATGTTATATTCTAGAATATCTATGAAACCTGTAAATTTTTTAGAGATTTAGTACAATACATGGGTGCCTTTTTATAAACCGATAAAATCGTTGCAACACATGTAAGTATTCATATGAAGGTACCTTTTGATTATAAGGGTAACTCTTCACGTAGCATTGCATCTATTACAATGGAAATTTCCGCTGAAAATACATATTTATGTTTGTATGAAAATATACAACTAATAATCACATTGGTTTAAAACAACGCAAAAAACATAAAAATTAAAGTCACGTCAGCTTGAGTGGGTGTCGTGGCACCAGCTTTTGGGTGGCACAGTGTTAATAACAAAATATGAAAAAACATGTTGAACAACACTAGGTGTTGTGGTGTTGGAGCAACCTCATCCTAGCGCTGAGGCTTGACGCTAGGCTCTCTACTCCAATTTTGTTGTTTTCACATCCTAGAGTCATGGCGCAGCACGCTGACTTCAAATACACATAAAATATGTATTTTCATATTCTCTTGTGTGTTTTTTATTTTATAACACATGAGTGACATAAATCTCTCTGACAAATTCATTTTAGTATGTGAGAGCTTTATAATATAGCTTATTTTGTCTTAACATTATAGCATATGAGAGCTTTATATTGCAACAACCAAAAGTTTTAGTTGAAACTAAAAATGCCAAGCATTTCATCCTAGACCTGTGTAGACTATAGGCCAAAATCGTTGAGCACGGTTTGTCTTGTTAGTTTCAAATTTTTCATATAAATTTGTTAGATTCAACGAAAAATGTTTGTTGGTACACATACTAATATGTAAGAAGCAAAATTACTATAAGGCAAAAAAACATCTTATCACAAAGCTCTTGGGGCAAAAATAGTGGCGGAGGTAGTCTCAATCTTGTTGTGAGAATAAAATCTTGTATTTCTACCTTTTTCAAGGGAAAAAAAAGATTGGTGGTATCATCACATCTTCGACCTAGTGGGACTTATAGGAGGCTCCCTCCTGGGGTATCAAAGGGACCATCAATAGGATAACAAAGGATCTTGACCTTGAGCCATCATCATCTAATAGGCCAACTCTGCTTTGAAGCATAACTTAATGCGGCCACTGTTGGAATTAAATATGAAAACGTAGCAAAAGAAATGGATCATATGACAAACAAAAATTTTTTGAAACAGATCATATGACAAACAAAATTTTTTTGAAAACTTTGTTTATCAGGAATAGCTATATAATTTTAATTAAATATGGAAAGCTTGGAGGAATTTGATTCAAACCATTTGAATAACTATCAGGGTATCCTAACTTTCTTCTTTGATATTATAATCTTCCAAGCTAAGCCTCCACACTAATGGAAAAATAAGTGGGCATCAAACTGTAAGAATGAGAATCTCACACTTTTTTCTAGATTTGCTATGTACTCAACACATAGATAGGTGACCTATTTTTTCCAAGAAAGAACTCTTAGATTTTCTCTCGGGTAGTTTGTAAAAAGTATCATGTACAAAAGTTCTGAAATAACTGGTATTTCCTTCTTTTTATAACTGAGCAGTAAATTATTAATTTTATTAAGTAATTTAAATCTGAAAACCATACACTAAATACTTTAGTGGGTGACCAACACAACCCACAATTATATCTCTAGAGGAGGAGGTTCTCCAAGTTTCTTTTCTTTCTGTCCTTTTTTTAACACATTTCAACATGATAATGATTCATAATATGTATATATATATATATATATATATATCAATTTGTTCATAAAACAAATCTTCAAACGTGGGATTTAATATATATATATACACACACGTAATAATTTGGATCAAAATCAAATCAAATTCATGTAATCCCATGTTTATAAGATATATGTGGATATATATATATATATATATAATTTCTTTGAATAAATCATATTTATTTAAGTTTACAAATAAATCATATTTATTTAAAAATCTTTTTTTAATTAATTAATTAATTATTTAATTTTTTGTCCATGTTGAAAAAAGACAAAATATGGTCCCATCACACATATGTTACACACAAAATTAAAATTATATTTAAATAATCTCATTATTTAATTATTATCAATTAATTAATTTAAAACATATTTAATTAATCTCATTAATTAAATATAATCAATTAATTAATTACGTAATGCTTAGTTAAATGTGACAACATTTATCACATAACATCATATGTCATAAAGAACATTTTTTTGGTTTCACAGTAATATCTGAAATAATTAATTCAGAATTGAATAATTCTAAATTAAATATGTATAATTCATTCTTTGCGTTAAATCTAATACAATATTAAAAAGGTGGCACTAGGTACCTATGGACCTATAATTTAAGCTTCAATAAATTTGATAATTAATTAAACTCTTTAATTTAGTATGCCAAATTTATTAATCTTAGTGTTGCTCCACTAAAAACCTAAAAATAAACTCCTAAAATTATAGTGAAAATTACTTAAAGAAAATTAGCGAGTAGTCCATTGATATAATCATTGCATATAAATCAGTCTTCTATAAATAGTTTATAATAAGAGTTAGGTTCGATTTTCATTCACCTCTCTTATTATGTCTTTATTCTTAAGTTTCAATAAATCTCCAATGTACAGTTACCTCATAATCTTATTATTAACGAGTGCTCTACTGTTCAAATCTCGAATCATCACTTAAGAGAACTATTTTTCTAACTTCTATAAGGAAGGAATGGATTCCTTCTCTACATAATATTATTCCTAGCCATTTATTCCATCATGTTTTCAAGATGCCAAGTTATGATATGTATTTAAACAAATCTTGCCATGCAAGTCAAAAAACATAATTTCATAAACAAGAGTCTAATAAATACTTAGGATTAAGACTATCATAGATATGATTATCATAGTGATAAATTTGAATGCTCTATTTGTTACGAATAAT
This sequence comes from Artocarpus heterophyllus, assembly GCA_025403435.1. NCBI lineage: Eukaryota > Viridiplantae > Streptophyta > Magnoliopsida > Rosales > Moraceae > Artocarpus > Artocarpus heterophyllus. Next base: position 30,586,562 of record CM046348.1, on the reverse strand, counting down.
TGTTAGAGATCCATAATTTATATGGTCCAGTACTGTATAATCTCATTATACAAAGTACCTCCAATCTAATGTCTTTACATTAATAGCCTGGATAAGACTACTTCATTCTAAATGAGATTGGACCGTACTTGTAATATTTAATTAAAGATCTCAAACTTTAATTAATTATTACTGACTATTTAGATTATTATCTATAAATTTTATCCCTAAGCATATAACACTTATATGCTAAATTTATAGTCACATAAACAATCATGGAGTTTTCTTGACGCTTATTATAGTATTCATGATACATATGCAGCCAAAATAATTATAAATATAACTTTATTTATTTATTAATAATATGTACATTGTTAATGCTTATATGGCATTGACCCCCAACAATCTTTCACTTACCCTAAAGTAGGTAAGACATGTCTCTTAGATCTCTAAGCATTTCAAATGTCCCTAGAAGCTCTTTATAGGTAATGTCCTAGTGAAAGGGTCGGCAATGTTGTTTTCTGACACAATCTTCACAACTTTTACATTGCCTCGATGCACTATCTCTCTAATTAAATGATATTTTCGCTCTATATGCTTTCCTCTTTTGTAGCTTCTTGGTTCTCTTGAATTTGCCACTACACTACTATTATCACAATATAGTGTGAGTGGTTTGTTTATGTCTAGAACGACTTCTAGATCAGTCAAGAACTTATGGAATCAAATAGCTTCTTTAGTTGTTTCATAAGCAGCCACATATTCAGTTTTCATAGTCAATTAGTAATACAAGATTATTTAATGCTTCTCCAAACTATGGCTCCACAACCAAGAGTAAACATTGACCCAGACGTTGATTTGTATGTGTTTTTGTCTGATTGAAAATTAGAATCAGTGTATCTAGTAAGAATCAAATTCTCACCTGAGTATATTAGCATATAGTTTCTCGTTCTCTTGAGATACTTGAAAATGTATTTAACCACCACCCAATGATCTAATCTTAGGTTGGATTGATACTGACTGACTATACCCACTATATAGCGAATATCAGATCTTGTACACAACATGGCATACATTAGACTTCCCACAACAGATGCATAGGGTACCTGTCTCATGTTTTCTTCCTCTTGAGTTGTCTTAGGACACTAAACTCCATGATGTGTAGGTAATTACCTTTCTTAGTGTTTTGCATCGAAAATCTGATAAGCACCTTGTCGATGTATGATGTCTGAGACAGTGCCAACAGTTTATTATTGTGACCTCTTACGTGTTAGATTCCAAGAATATAATTTGCCTCTCCCAAATCCTTCATTTGGAATTGGTTGACAAGCCATTTCTTTACATTAGATAATATCCTTACATCATTTCCAATGAGTAAGATATCATCTACATAAAGAACTAAGAAGACCACCTCTTATCTTTGATATACTTTTATACACAAGGTTTATCAATATTTTGATCAAAACCATAAGACTTGATCACCTCTTCAAATCTTAAGTTCCAAGATCTTGAAGCTTGTTTAAGGCCATAGATGAACCTTTACAAGTTGCAGACCTTTTGCTCTTGACCTTTGACCACAAACCTTTTTGGTTGCATCATATAGATGCTTTCCTCAAGTAGCCATTCAAAAAGGCAATCTTGACATCCATTTGTCATATCTCATAATCAAGATATGCAGTAATGGATAAAAGAATTTGAATGGATTTAAGCATAGCTACGGGTGAGAAAGTTTCTTCATAATTAACTCCCTCCTTTTGGGTGTAACCCTTTGCCATGAGCCTAGCTTTGAAAGTCTTGATTTTCCCATCTACTCCTCTTTTCTTCTTGTAGATCCATTTGCACCCTATGGGTTTTATCCCTTCAAGTAGATCTACAAATTCCCAAACTGAATTTAAGCACCTAGCTCCATTTCAAGGTTCATAGCCTCTAGTCATTTCTCCTTCTCAGAATCTTCCATTACATGACAAGATGTCAATGGATCATTCTCACCATTATTAGAGATAGCAACATGTACTTCTCCAATTTCCCTATAGCAATTAGAATTAGATGGAATCATGTTTAAAAGTTATACTACAATTTGTAGCACATATCCCCAGAATGAAGTGGGTAACAATAAGTAGCTTAGCATAGATCTTGCCATACTAAGCAACGTTTGATTTCTTCTCTTGGCAACACCATTTTGTTGTGGTATTTTAGGTGTGCTGAGTTATGATAAAATACCATGTTCTATCAAATAATCCTTGAACTTGGTATCAAAGTATTCCCCTTCTCAATCAGATCGAAGAGTCTTCATCGACTTTTCTAATTGCTTTTTAGCTTCTGTTCAGAATTGTTTGAATTTTCCAAAAGTTCAGATTTCCTTTGCATAAGATACATGTATTCATACCTTGAATAATTATCAATGAATGCGACGAAGTATTCATAACCACCACATGCTTGTATATTCAATGGACCATAAATGGCCAAATGTATTAGCTTAAGTGGTTCCTTAGCCCTTTTGCCTTTTGCTTAGAAAGGTCTTTAAGTCATTTTTCCTTCAAAATAAGATTCATAAACTGGTAGAGAACTAATTTTTAGCTCTTTTAAAGAACCATCCTTTACTAGTTTGTTAATCTCATCAAGGTTAACATGACCTAACCTAAGCTGCCATATATATGTTTCATCATCAAAAGAAACCTTTTGCCTTTTGGATTTTGGTTGTTCAACTTTGAACATTTCGGTATTGAGTAGTGATTTTTCGTTAGGCCTTAAAGTGTAAAGCCCATTTTCCAAATATATAGAACAAATATTCAAACCATTTCTAGAAATATTTGCATAATTACCATTAAAAGAAACATTAAACATTTATTCAAACAACCTGGAAACATAAATCAGATTTCTACGAAAACTAGGAATTTAGTAAACACTATCCAACATTAAAAATGTATTTTCAAAATCAAGTTTAACAACTACTATTGCTCTTGCTGAAACAACCGTTCATATTCCCATTCTCATCGTTTGCTCCCCAGTCGACGAGCTCCCTTAAAGAACTAAGCATCTGTAAAGAAGAACAAATACGATCAATTGCCCTTAAATCAATTATCCAAGGTAAAGTATCGTGCTCAACTAAACAAGCTTTTAAAACGAGTAAATCTGCTTTACCATTGTTCTTTTCTTTGAGCTCCTAAAGATACTTCCTATAGTTTCTCTTCTGGTGCCTAACTGCACCATAGTGGAAACATTTTTCCTTTGGGCTTCTTTTCCTTTTAGCTCCTTTTGTTGTTGTTGCTCTTGTTCCTTTTAGGTTTTCCTCCATTCTTAGACTTACCACTTCCTTTAGTTCTTTTCTTCCTTTTCCTATTCTTTTTAGCAGAAGAAGAAGGTTGAGCTTCAGCAACATTTGCCTCATCTTCTTTGGTCTTTTCTTTTGAAGTAGACTTGAAGGTTTGCAGCTTATTAAGTAACTCAATCATGCTATATTTTAGCTTGTTCAGAAAATAGTTGCTCTTAAATGGAAGGAACGCAAGGGGAAAGGGTTTTTGAAATCATCCCCACCTGTATGGCTTCATCTATCATCACCTCGTTTACCTAGGCCTTATGGAGATAGTTATCTATGCTGAGAACATATTCTTTGATCGAGACCCCCTGCCTTCTTTTTGACATTCATTACAATCTTAACGGCTTCATGATGTGCCTTTTTAGAATGTTTGCCAAAAATGTGTTGCATAGACTGCATTATCTCAGAACTAGTCCCCATGCTTTTATGTTTCATCATAAGCACGTTAGACATGCCAGCCAAAAGGATGCAGCTAGCCTTGTTATTTGCCTCGATCAAATGATCATATGCTTCTCATACATTACGAGAGGCATTTTTTGTCAAGACAAACTTGTAGTTTTCGCAAATAAGTACAATATTCATGTTACTCTTTCACTTGGCAAAATTATCTCCGATTAATTTTTCTTTTAAGAGAATAGTGACGATTGGATTAGACATTGTTGCTATAATAAATAAATAAATGACATAAATTAAATGGTTGCATAAACATCACAAATATATGTTTTGGAATAGTGAACGTGATGCATGATGCATATAAAAAAATACATAAAAATATTTTACTAATTCCATGATTATTCAATTTTAATAAATAAAATACTGCCGTAGGATAGGTCAAATTATTTATAAATTGACTTGAGACATTTTCAATTAATAAATATATTCAAAATATCTCATATTTTCTATATTTATTAATACCTATTTATTTTTGGTCAAGATATAGTTAACGAATTAATTATTTCTTTATGAGTGTAAACCACTATTTCATATTCTAATAACTAAACTTAAAATTGTCTCTATAGGATAGGTCAATTTTGAAATACATTACAAAATTCTATCTCTTGGAGGCTGTAGACAGTAGATCTACAATCAAATGTCAAAATTCTGGATTAGGTTGTTTAAGAACTTGAGCCCTCAAATCACCATTAAATGGATCTATTAGCTTAAATTTATGTGCAAGATTAGAATGAAATAAACTAAATAAAGCCGTAACAAGAATGACATGCAGGGTTTATAGTGGTTTACTCTGTTAACAAAGAGCTACGTCCATTGTAATTCACTATGGTATTCTGGGTATAGATTACAAGAGAGTAAAAAGAAATGAGAAAACAAATGGGCAGAAGTTTTTATATCTTTTTATGTGTGTCGTACAATAAAGCAGCCATCCTCTTATATAGAGGATGAGGAAAAGTTGTGGCTCCCAACCGTCTGGCGGAGTGGGATAGTGCACTAAGTAACCGTAATAGTGGGACATGTGTCGATTGGTGACAGGCTTGCAAGAATCACGCCCAACCCATGTTTCGATCCATGACTAGATGTGTTATAACCGTCAGTTCATGCTAATAACTGTCAGCTCGAGATGATTGATCCGATCGAACGAAGACAAGAAACAAGTACGAATTATCTCGAGCAATTTAAATGCCTCAAGCCACGCAAGATGATCGAACCAAACGAATATTACGAATCGTCAATTCCATTGGGCTTTAGTCAACAGACTTACTCGATCCATTCGATTGGTATCAACATTGGGCCACACGAGCCTGTTAGCAAATTGGGCCCGACTAAATTACACCCCAACAAAGGTCAACCTTGTTATTGATTTAAATGGACACCCTCCGTAGGGAGGACCAAATCAAAGTGTCGGGAGGCATCACCTAATCACATGGTTTTATGCTAATAGTGGAGACAGTAGGTTATATTGTCATATTACCTTCTCCCACTCATTATTTTAAAATAATGTGTTTTATTTCATAAAAGATCCAATGTTTCATAAATCTAGTAAATAAAACCAATTTTAATTACTAGGTATAATATTCTGTTAATAGAATCCCATCCTATTTAGGCTTAGATAAATTACAGATTTTCTAAAAATCTAAATTTATTATGAATTATCTAAGCTACCCAACATTAAACAATTTAAAATTAGATAACTTAGAATTAATGTGAATTTTACCAAGTTTTAATTATTAAAACTAAAATCACATTATTTTACTGATTAATAAAATAAGATAAAATTCTATAAAATCAACCCATTTAATTTAATCTCATTAAATTAATACCAACCCATACTAAACCATTTTTTTATAAACAACTTTATAAAATATGAAATAATATGCAAATGCATGCATGTCATGTTAAAATAACTATGAGTGGGCATTTTTCTAGATGACATATTATAATGCATGAACATGTTGTTACAATCATCACATAAAATTATAACATAAAAATAAATAATGGATATTTAACTGGGTTTTTTTGGATAATTAAATTACAACCTATAAAAAATGAGATAAAAAAATTACAAAAGTTTTCTTGTAATCAAACAATTGTCCCTGCTCCATTTGTGGTAGGCTGCACCAATGGGTTGCTGTGGAAAAACTGCTGGGTAAAAAAACTGGATGGTCCAGGTTCTAAACAGATCCAGTAGTCCATTGGGTTACTGAAAATAAGCCGATGGACTTCTTCTTCTTCACCATGGGTTCTGCAGCTTTCTTAGGCCATGTCCTATGTTTGGTCGCCGTTGGCTTCTCCGACATTCCAATCGAAGGATCATTGTCGTGATCAAGCCGACGGTCGCCGTACTACTGGCCGAGGATCTCTGGTAGTGACAGCATCATCATCGTCGTCCTTCGCCTCGAGCCAGCTTCAACGAAGACCAACCAAGCTCCCGATGGAGCCCGAGGCCAGGGCTCCCGTCGGCCCAGCAAAACCACTGGCCCAGCACAGTGGCTGTGGCCAACCAGGGAGCCTAGCTCGTTGGTTGGCGTTGGCCGTCGCTTACAAATGCTCAGGGACGTGGGTCATTCACTCCATTCACGGTTGACGCTTGTAGCTCCTTCATGAAGGAGCTTTGCAGCACGTTAATGGTGAAGTCTTGCAACGCTCAAGGCAGAGCCCTGAAGCTCGAGGCCGAGCACTGCTAGGCTCGGTTTTAGTTCACAGCCAAGCTACAACGGAGCTTTAAGCCGAGCCGCCATGATTATCCCATTCCAAACCAAGCTATGGATTCCAAGTCGTGGTTGTTGCAATTTTTTAACGTGAAGATGCATGGTAATGGTGGAAAAGAAAGAGTCTGCTAGTACGTGATACACTTTGGTTTCTTTCTTCATGGTTTCAAATTGATGCATGATTATGTACAAGAGTTTTATTTGGTAACAGGCTTTTCAAAGTCTTGTACGTGCACTTCATGATGCACGTAAAGTGTAAATTTTATTTTACGTCATTCACGTGCATTACATGATGCACAATAATAGACAGTAAACATTTTGAAGCCCACATGAAGGTACAGGTGAATGGAAAGAAGAAAGAAAAAAAATAAAAATAATAATAAATTAAAAATACTTCCACCCCTTATGGGTTTATACAAATTTGATCTAATCAAAATGAAATTAAAATTACCAATCCAAAGGGACCATATAATTAATAATCAAAAATCCATTCATAAAATACAATCATTCATCACATGAATAAAAAATTGCAAAAATACAAAGTGCTCATAAACATACATCAAGAACATGAAATTATCAACATAAAATCAAGTTAATTAAAATTATATATGCTATAACCCTCTCTAATGCCATTTATTGAAATTAAATTATGAAAATGCAATTGAAGAAATGGATCGTATGACAAACAAAATTTTTTTGGAAACTTTGTTAATCGAGAACAACTATATAATTGTAATTAAATATAGAAAGCTTAGAGGAATTTGATTCAAACCTTCTGAAGAACTATAAGGACTCCTAGCTTTCCTCTTTGATACTACGATCTTCTAAGCCAAGCCTCAACACTAATGGAACGATGAGTAGGCGTTAAACTGCAAGAATGAATAATCTCACACTTTTTCTGGATTTGCTATGTATTCAATGTATAGAGTTTCTAGAGAAAAAACTCTCAATTTTTCTCTCTAGGTACTCTATAAAAATATCACATATAAAAGTTCTAAGATAACTGTGTCTCTTTCTTTTTATAACCGAGCAGTTAATTATTAATTTTTAAATTTGAAAACCACCCCCTAAACACTTTAGTGGGTGAACCACACAAGTCACAATCAGATATGTGGAGGAGGAGGTTCTCCATATTTCTTTTCTTTCGTTCTTTTTTTTAAACAAGTTTCATTGTGATAATGATTCATAATATATATATATATATATATATATCGATTTGTTCATAAAAAAAATCTTCTAACGTGGTATTTAATATATATATATACACACACATAATTTTCATATATATATATTTGGATCAATTCCAAATTGAAGTCGTGTAATCCCACATTTATATGATATACGTAAATATATATAATTAATTATTTTAAATATATCATATTTATTTAAATTCACAAATAAATCATATTTATTTAAAAATCAATTTTAAATTAATTAATTATTTAATTTTGTATCCACATTGGAAAAGACAAAATGTGGTCCTATTAAATATGTGTTACACACAAGATTAAAATTATATTTAAATAATCTCATTATTCAAATATTATCAATTAATTAATTTAAAACATATTTAATTAATCTCATAAATTAAATATAATCAATTAATTAATTAAGTAATATTTAATTAAATGTGATAGCATTTATCACTTAACATTATGTGTCATAGAGAATATTTTTCTATATCATATTAATATCTTAAGTGTAAAATAATTAATTTAGAATTCAATAATTTCAAATTAAATATATATAATTCATTTTATGCATTAAATACAATATAGTATTAAAGAGGTGGCACTGGTGGTCTATAGATCTATAATTCAAGCTCCAATAAATTTAACAATTAATTAAACTCTAATTTAATGTGTCAAATTTATTAGTCTTAGTGTTACTCCACTAAAAATCAAAAATTGAGTTCTTGAAATTATAGAGAAAATTACTCAAAGAAATTAGCAAGTAGTCCATTAAGATAATCATTATATATAAGTCAGCCTTCCATAAATAGTTCATAGTAAGAGCTAGGTTCAATTTCTGTTTACCTCTCTTATTATATTTTTATTCTTGAGCTCCAATAATTCTCTAATGTATAGTTAATTCATAATCTTACTATGAACGAGTGTTCTACTGTACAAATCTCGAGTTATTACTCAAGAGAACTATTTTTCTAACTTCCATAAGGAAGGAATGGGTTTCTTATCTGTATAATATTATTCCTAACTATTTATTCTACCATGTTTTCAAAATACAAAGTTATGATCTGTATTTAAACAAATCTTACTAGGTAAGTCAAAAAACATAATGTCATAAACAGGACTCTAATAAATGCTTAAGATTAAGATTATCATAGTGATAAATTTGAATGCTCTATTTGTGACGGACGATTATTAGAGATTCATAATTTATTAGGTCCAATCCCATATAATCTCATTATATAAAGTACTTGTAATCTAGTGTCTCTACATTAATAGCCTAGATAAGACTATTTCATTCTAGATGAGATTGGACCGTACTTGTAATATTCAATTAAAGATCCCAAAATTTAATTAGTTATTATGAACTATTTAGATTATTATCTATAAATTTTATCCCTAAGCATATAACACTTATATGCTAAATTTATAGTCACATAAATAATCATGAAATTTTCTTGATATTTATTAATGCATTCATAATACATATAAACAACCAAAATAATTGCAAATGTTACTTTATTTATTTAAGTAGTTATTATGAACTATTTAGTAATATATTTAATTGAATTGCTGTTTATTATTAATTGATAAATTGGTGTTGATTTTATTGTTTAATCCGTGTTTATTGTATTGTAGATGGGTATTGTTAATTTGTTTTATGGTGGGTATGTGTAATTTGTTTTATGATGAGTGAATGTTTTTGTTTTGCGATTAGAATATGATGAGTATTGTAACGTCCCTATGTAGGGGTTAGCAGTATTGAATAAATAAAAATAAACTTAAATACAAAAATATTCAAGACAATAAAACAGTGCCCATGGGTCTTAAAAATAAAAAAAATAAAAATAAACTGTAAATACAAACCACAGTTTTAGTGTAGCACCAAATATTAAAATACAGTCATCATCATCATAATACAAATTTCCAAATAACTTATCACAGCCACCACAAAAATAATACGAATCTTACATGGTCTAGACGAGTTACAAATAAACAAAGTTCTTTCAACACGTAATCAACAGTGTAGATTCTTATTCTTCGTCAGACAGGTTGCACTGAATTCCACCAGAGAGATGTGAATATTGTAACACCCACCAATTTTGATGAAACAGATCATGTTAAGTTAGTAACGACGTTAAGTAAATTTTATTAATAATTTATGTTATATGTTATGATTTATGATCTTAATGTTACTAACTGTTTATTTTAAGTTTTATGACAGGTGACGATCGCATGGAATCGATGTGTTCAAGTGTTCATGTTAATTTTAAAGTATGTTTATTTATGATGCAATGATAACTTGAATGTTATGGTATTTTAAGGACAGTTCGGCAGGCCAAAAAGTCTGCCAAGAATCGATAGGCTGATGAAAACCATCGGCAGGCCGAACTTCATGGAATCGGTAGGCCGATGACAGCTGACGAGCAGTCAACAGAAATCTCTCCAAATTTATGATTGAGATAATTACATTAATTGGGTGGTTTAATGTGGTTAATTGGTATAATTATGGATTAATTTTATTATTTAAGGAAAGGAAACGTTTGACTTTTCATTGATTGATATGGTTTCCTATTTTTAGAGGGCAAATTATGGTAAGATAAAAGGATTTGTTTGACTTACTCTATTTTCTCTCCATTCTCCACGCAAATTAGCCTCAATTTTAGTCAAAAAATTTCTGACTTAATGGAGAGTTTTGACTCTTTTTTTTTTTTACGTTATGCTCATTACGTTAATTTCTTCTCTCTCTCTTCCTCTCACGTATTCTCTCTCTCATTCTGAGACATTTCTTTTATTCTTCTCTTCTTCTTCTCTTCTCCACGTTTTCTAATCCATCTTTCTCTTAAAACTCTCTGCAAAGAATTGAAAGAAAAATTGAGTTTTCTTTGGATGAATTCGAAGGAATTTGAGAAGAATCGTTTTGAGGTAAGGGTTCGTTTTCGGTTAAATTTTGAAATGAAATCCTTTTTGACGTGCGACTGCCATATCTTTCTCTACAAAATTCCGTTTACTCTGAATTGTTAATATGTTATTCATGTATGTGTTATGTGATGTTCCTCCAAATTTCATGTTATTTCGATATTTCTTTGATAAGTTATGAATTTTTTATCCTCTATTACTCACAGTAAAATATTGCTGTTTGGCTATGATGCATGAAAATGTGATTTTCGTTCAAGGGGTAAATGTGCTTTGTTTGCTACGAAATTTGGGAAAATGTTCACGTATATGTTATGTTATGGACTGCAAAGTTTGGTAATGTTTTGACGAGTGAATTATGTGTTATGTAATTTTTATTGAGATTAGGTCAAGAAACTGTTTTAACAATATTATTATTGGACTTTTGTTTTATGTGATATTCTATATGTTTAAATAATTTTATTGATGATGAAATAATTTTATGATATTGAAATGTGTGATAATAGGATGTTAGTATGAATTTTAAAATTAAAATATATGTGTTTTAATTGTTAGAAAATGTATTTAAAAGATTACTCACTGCCTTACTATTGTTGGCATATTTCATGTTTGAAATGTATGGTTTTTTTTTAGATACTTAATGTAATTTTTATGATAAAAAAAAATCATGGTAATGTTTATGTATTAACTTTACCCCTATCAAGTATGGTGCCTAAAATATGTGTGAATGTTAAGTTTTTAATCCATGTAGGTCAGTGAAGTGTATGTGATGATGATTTTATGTTTTTGATGATTATAGTTATGGATGCATGTTATGAATTATGTTTGTATGAGATAAATGTATATGTGATGTAATATGAATGGATGTTATATTTATGATAATAAGTATTAATTTTGTTTTGTATCTTTAAATGAATAAATGACATGAACACGCAAAGGAACGAGCACATCGAGACCGCAACATCGTCACCAATCCTAATAAGGTTAAGTAAGCTAGCTTTTAAGGTAAGTATATTCTCACCTGCAACATGATGTGTTTTAAAAGGTTTGATGTTGTGTTCATGATGATATTTATAATGATTTTATGATGATTTCCTTAAAGGATTTCTTATGAAAGATTTTCATGTTTTAAAGTTATGCATGTTTGATTATGGCAAATTTGAAAGCATGAAAGTTATGTATATATGTATCACCTAATAAGTGTTGCAAACCAATGTTATGATATGATGTCATGTTTGGTTTAGGATTAGCTACCCTTCTCCTCTCATGACGGCATGCCTACAATGATGATTATGGTGCAACACTTGGGCCCTTAAGATTAAATGGAATAAGTTTGAATATGGTCAAGTAATGAAAGATATGTTTCAATGAAAATGTGCTTAATGCACTATTATGATATGATATGATGATGATGATGAAGTTTATGTGATGTTTTTAAATTATGAGAATTATATGTACTTACTAAGCTTTAGCTTATTCAAGTTTATGTCATGTTACAGATAAGGGTAAGAAAGTCATGGATTAGGTGGAAGACATGGGAAGGCGTGTGAGCATATGGAAGATGAATTGTAACTGGAAGAACGCCAATGAAGCAAGTTTTTACGATTTAAGTTATGGTTAAATTATTTGGACATATTTTTATGATGTGTTTTGAAGAATCCAAGAATGTTTAATGTTTTATTTTATCTTGTTCAAAATTTGATCTTCCGCATTTTGAAAGTTGAATTTTTTTTACAAATTAAATTTTCTAAAGGTTTTTAGCTCTGTCGGCCTGCCGAACATCATTGGTCGGCATGCCGATGAAAGTAAGTTCGGCCTGCCGATCTCATTTTTGGCTTGTCGAACTTTGAAAGTTTTCAAACCCTGTTTTTGTTGAGCCTCTGCCGGCCTGCCGACCATGATCGGCCTGTCGAAGTCCCAAGTTCGGCCTGCCGAAGTCCCAAGTTCGGCCTGCCGAACTGTGGGAGTATGTAGCTTTTAAATGATGTGATGTTTAATAAGTTATGATTTTACAATTTGGTATATTTATTTCATTAAAGCAAGTTTATGATCAATAGTAAAGTGAAATTAAATTACGGATTAAGTTAATGAATGTTGTTTTAAATATAAAAAAATGCATGTATGGATCCTTGTTATGATTTCCTTAACTACGTTTACATTTAAAGTTCAAATAAGTATGCAATGTGTGAATGTAATGACATCTGTGATGTTCGTAAGGGGGGCGTTACAAATATAATAGGGATGAGCATCGACATGTCTAGTAGGGAAAACTATTACTCACCTTAAGGTTTTATTCATTACCACATTAAATTTGCATGGTTAGTGAGTTTTTATCATTATCCAGATTATGAGATTTATTATGATCATATTTCGTGGTTACTATAGTTAATCATTATCGAGTTTTATACATATACATATATATAAATATTACAATTCATCATTATTCTTAGGTATCCATGTTCTATAGAGTATCACTTATCTCATCGACACCCAAATGGGAGCGCTTGACCACCCTCCAAACATTCCAAGGGTGTTCTAGTGAGGGGATATCAAATCTTGGATCCTCACCAAGTCCATTCCTGTATAGTACGTTCTAGGACTTTTGACCCAAGGGAGCGTCATCACCTCCGCCTATTTTACCTTTTAAGGTATTCGTGCCCAAGGACGTAATCGCCACCCTTTTCATGTCTCATCATTCTTCTATAATCAATCTTTATTTACAGAGAAAGTTTTCCTAACCATGCTTCTCAATTTACAATAACATGTGTCAAATCATTATTTTTTCTCACTGTACAATTCAGGACGAGTTCCACATCTTGTGTTATGGTATAATCATATACATTCAAAATATCGTACATATCTTGCAATGTAAAACAATCAAATTTTAATTCATTAAAACCTCACAAAAGATGAGTAATAAAATCCTTACCTCTTTACAAATATACACTGATAATTGCCAGCTTACAAAATTCACCACGTAAGCTCTAAGTACGCCGTTATCCTAAGACGTATAAAATAACAATGCTTTAACTTAAATCTCAATTTTTAATTATGTGAATTTATCATTTATTTTTATTAATGTGCCATAATCATTAACATACTAAAATTATAAATATCAATTTTCCAGCTTAATTTTAGTAAATTATAAATAACAATAAAATAAAAATATACGTATTTTATTTTGGTATGAAATATATTAAATTAGATTTTTAAAATAAATAACACGATTTTAAAATATTTAGAAATAAAATAATTAAAAAGTTGGATATTTATTAAAATAAAATTATTTGAAATTTACAAACTTTCTAAAAAACTATTTATGATTTCCGAAACATAAATTATTAAATGACTACTCTTGTCCTAGTGGTTTGGCTTCCTTTTATTGTTCCTGAGATTGGGGGTTCAAATCCTACCTAAAGTTTGTTTTTGTTGAATTTCTATATAGAAAAACGACATGTCATTTTTTTAAGGAAAACAACATGTAGTTTGAGAAAATGACATGTCGTTTTTCACCTAGGAATTCTTCATAGCGAGCCTTTAATCTGAATTCTAAGTCTTTTACTCAAATTCTTAGTTTCCTAGCAGCTTTCTAAGCATAAAAACTATATATAAACAATATATAATCATCTCTAAACATCAAAAACACAATTCTCACAATTTTCATACCAATATACAATTTAAAATCAAGGTTAAAGTTTTAGAAATCTAACCTCAAAACTTAGCTTACAAGTAGAGTTTGATCTTGAAAACGTCTAGGCCTTCTCAATCTTTGAGTTTGTGAAGAATAGTTTGTAGAGATTTTGAGAGAAAATTAATTTAGAAATCTTAAGTATTGCTTAAGCTTTTCTCTAGACGTGCATCTAAATGAAAGAGAGAAAAGGAAGATGGAGGCAGGGGAAGAAAGAAGAACATGAGAGAGAAGGAGAATTGTTCTAAACAAAAAGAAAGAAAAGAAAGAGTTCATGGATTTTGCCAAAACTCATGTCAATGGTGATGAAATTTGGTGTCCTTGTGTTTAATGTGGAAACTATAGATTGCATCCAATTCCAGTTGTTAGAGGACATTTATTTCAAAATAGAATTATAAGTAGTTATCAAATGTGGCATTTTCATGGTGACCGATGACAATGCCCTAATGTCATTACCAATTAGCAGAGTGTTATCTACATAGAGTAGTAGAAAAACTACCTTCCTATCCTTAATGTGTTTGTAAACACATGGTTTGTCAACAATCTGTGTAAACTCATAAGTCTTGATCACTTGATCAAATCTTATGTTCTAAGAACGGGAAGCATGCTTAAGTCCAAAAATTGACTTTAGCAGCTTACAAACCTTACCCTCCTGATCCCTTAGCCTTGAACCCATCCGGCTATACCATATATAGGACTCGTCAAGATAGCCATTTAGTAAAGCTGTTTTGACATCCATCTGTCAAATCTCATAGTCGAGAGCAGCAACTATGGACAAGAGAATACAAATGGACTTAAGCATGGCTATAGGTGAAAAGGTTTCCTCATAATCGATTCCTTCTTTTGGCATGTATCCCTTAGCTATCAGTCTAGCCTTATAGGTTTCGACCTTTCCATCCACTCCACTCTTTCTTTTATAAATCCACTTACACCTGATGAGTTTTACCCCTTTCGGGAAGATCTACAAGGTCCTAAACTCGATTAGTCTCCATGGACTTCATCTTTATGTTCATAGCCTCTGTCTAGAGTTTTGAATCAACATCCTCTATAGCTTCTTCGTAAGTTTAAGGACCCCCGTCATGTTCATCCGGTTCAGCCAAGAAGGCCTCACCATTGAACATATACCTCTCAGGTTAACGCCCGATCTTCCCACTACGCCAAAGCCCCTTAGGTTGTTGTTTGGGTTCGATTGGTTTTTCTGCATTGATTAGAACGGTTTCATTCAAAACCCCCAGAGTGATTGAATCACTCACTAACTTCTCAAGCACCACTTTGCTTTGAGGCTTAAAGTTGTCCACGTAACTTTCTTTAAGGAAAGTTGCATTAGGTGAAACCACGACTTTGTTTTTCTTTGGGTTATACAAATAACCCCCTTTAGTCCCTCTTGGATATCCTACAAAAATACAAACTTCCGAACGTGATTCCAACTTATTCACTTCCTTAAACAGGACATGAGCCAGACATCCTCATATGCGAATATGGTTTAAGGATGTCCTTTTCCCTGTCCACAACTCGTGAGAAATTTTAGTAATCAATTTTGAAGGCACATTATTTAAAGATAACATGCGGTTTGTAGTGTATTTCCCCAAAAGGACAGAGGCAATGATGAATAACTCATCATGGACCTAACCATGTCTAACAAAGTCCTATTCCTTCTCTCAACCATGCTATTCTGCTATGGAGTGCCCAGCATAGTCAAATGGGATAAAATCTCATTCTCTAATAAGTATCCCAAAAGCTCATCAAAAAGGTATTCACCACCTTGATTGGATCGAAGTGCCTTATGAGTCTAACTCAATTGCTTTTCCACTTATCATAAGTTTTTCTTTTGTGGTGCATTAGGTACACATACTTATACCTTGGGTAATCATCAATAAAAGTGATGAAATGCTCACACCCTACTCATGCCCAGATGTTCATAGGTCTACAAACATCGCTATGTATAAGTTCTAGAACGCCTCCGGCTCTATTGCCCTTAGACCCAAATGATCTTTTCATCATTTTACCCTCTAAACAAGATTCACATTGTGGTATTGATTCCACCTTTAAATGACTTAAAGGTCGACCCCTTACCAACCTTTAAATCCTATTTAGGTTAATATGACCTAGTCGCAAATGCCAAAGATAAGTCTTGTTAAAGTGAGAAGTTTTGAGTCTTTTGGAGTTATTATCATTAATCTCAGTGTTCAGTAGTAAGTCCATCTTAGGTTTGACAAAATATAGATTATTTTGCATCCATCCATCATAGATAAAAGGTTTGTTTTTATGAATCACCACTTTATTATTAAAAGACACTACATAAGAGTCTTTAAAGAAACAAGCTATAGAATTAAATTCCTTTTAAGTTTATGAACATACAAACAATCCCGCGAAAATAAATTCCTATAATTATGAAAGTAAAGATAGACACCTCCCACTGCTTTAGCCAACACTAAGGATCCATCGCCCATCTGAAGCATGAAGTCTTTATGTAGTAGACTTTTTGTTTCTTTGAACTCCTATAGAGAAACACAAATATGATTAATTGCTCAAGAATCTATGACCCATGCGTCACAAAAATGAACTAATCAATATTTACCCATAATTTTTTCCCGCGTGCTAATTTGACGATAAAAAAAAAAATACTAACTCTAAAATGTGATATGAAGTAACAATAAGGTGCCTACAGTTCAGCTTTTAGCAAAAAAAAAGAAAAGAAGTGCCAACATATATTTAATCAAGGACAATTGGAAGCGGATGTGGTGTTTTTAGTTGTCCTAATGTTATTTAGACAACTCATTAATTAATCACTTATTTTTAAGCATTAATTTTTATTACTGAATTCTTGAATTTGATGATATGACAAGATAATAGTAGGGGAACAATCACTGAAATATGAAAGTTAGGTCAATTCCGAATTCGTAGCCTTCCACTTGTTATGTAGACATAATGTCCACTCTCATGGTCAAGTGGTCCGTGAACTTACACTTAATTGAGCAAGTTCACATGACTTTTGGGCTCTCAAAACCAAGCCCCTACTAAAATTTTTTATATTAAAAATCTCCTCTATATATATATATATATGAATATCTATTATACTGTGTTTATATACACATAGCCCCTATTAAATTTTTTTTAAAATTTTTGTTTAGTTTTAACATCAGCGTCCATTGACAAAGATTTCTTGCCTTAAATCCATTCCATGCTTTCAAAATTACATAGCTTCTATTTTTTCTTTAATGCAAAGCTTATTTACATGAAGAAGGGACATAATTTTTCATAAGCAGATCATACGAATAATATTTTATTTACTTTTATTAGAAGCATTTTGTCTTTTGTTTATGGCTTTGTTCTTTTTGGCGTTTCGGCGGATACGTTATCCTTCAGTTTTCTTATGTATTGGTAGGGTGGGGGAAGGGTTGGCTGGAGAACGGTTGAGGCAATATTTAGGTGCTAACTTAGCTGGATATCTTTCTACATCGATGCTAATTATATACCATCTCTCATTATTTATTTACAATATTAAGTGTTTCAGTTTTATATACTTTTTTTAAAAAATTTTGATATTATGTTCATATGCTCTGATATTCAAACATATATGATACTGATACGTTCAAACAATTAGGATAATTCTTGTTTCATATAGTTTTCGAAGATATTAAGGGCTGTCTTCAATTTCATAAAGGACGAGTACAGAAATTAAAGATATAATATATCATTTATTTTATATGAATTTTATTTAAAAATGTAACATATATATGGAATAAACAAATTCTTATTGTTATATCTTTTTAAGGTTATTGTTACCTAAAACATATGTCATGTTATATCCTCAATTTCTAACATGGTACATGCGTACATGTAATTTTAAGGTTATTGTTATATCTTAACTTCATATTGCACATGCTATATACTTATTGTTTTGCATGTTTACCAAAAAGGATTTTCAAAGGATAACCTGTACCAACAGATTTAGAGACGAAGAAAAAGAAAAAAGATAGTTGTGCCAAAAAAGATTTTAAAATCCCTTTTAAAAAAAGTAAATTCTTACATTTAAAGTCCACCTATAAAGTAGAGTGTTTTAGTTATTGAGATTAGGATTTTAACGGTTTGATATACTACTGTCCAAATTAAAAATTTACAGTGGATGAGACAGAACTATTTTTAGTAGTGAATCAGATTATTAAAAAGTTAATCCGATAGCTAAAACGCTAATACTTTGCTAGTAGAGCAAAATTATGTCCTCATTTACCATAAGAATTTTCTTAAAAAATAAAAAGATTCCAAGAAGATAACTCTGGTTAGAAATAGTAAATTACACTATTGCACCCTAAGCTATTTTTTTTTTTACATAATACATTCTAAATTTTTAATCTTGATAAAATGCATCCAAACTTTTGAAATTATTAGCAATTGAGGTCTAGTAACTAACAAGCATTGAAAGGTATAGACAATTTTGGTTACGAAATTCGCACATTAGTTTTCTTAATGATAGAGTTCGCCATTTTAAGAAAAAAACTTAAAGCTCAACACGTGAAAAAAGTACCTAACAAAAACTAAAAATAACTATTGGACCTCAATTGCCAATGATTTTAAAGTTCGTAGGGCATTATGCTAAGATTAAAAGTTCAAGTGTATTATGCAAAAAGTAAATAGTTTGGGTATAATAATACAATTTACTCCAAAAAAAGGGTTTTATCATTTGGGTACTCTGTGTTTTTAACCAAACATCATATTGGTATCCTCCGGTCTAGAAATTATCAAAATGATCTTCCCTAAATTTTTTTAGGGGAATACCTTGTAGATTTTTAAAATATCATTTTGATATCTCAAATGAAGTTCTGGGACATAAAATGTCCAACTTATCTTTTACTGATAAACTTCAAATTAGCTTCATAAAAATATCAAGAAAAGGAAAAAAAAAAGAAAAATAGAAAATGAAAACACAATGAAAAAGAAAAAGAAAAAGACACCCAGAGTCTGGTTTCCTCATTTTCAAGTTCCCACTTGGACATCAGTTACACATGTCACATTGGCCATAACCACTCGCTATAGTATTTTAACTAAATATCAAATTTGTCTATCATCATTAAAATTTTGAACAAGAAATTAAGATAGAAAAGAAGATTAGTCAAGAACGTTAAGAAAAACTTACAGACACCAAGAAAATCTTAAGAACAAAATAAATAAAAACCTAAGTCTGGTGTAATTGCCTTAAGGCTTTGTATTGAAAATTGTGTCTCTGATCCTTTCTTCTTAATTTGAGAGGATTTTATAATACTTTGGGAATAAAGAAGTTTAATTCTCCTTTTAATTTAAGAATTTATTTTCTCTTTAATACAAGTAAAACTCTTCACATCTTGGGTGTTACAAGATAATATATTTAATGTGTTTTAATCATCGGTCATTGAAAGCCTTTAACTAATGACTGTTATATTACTTGACGATGCTTTGTGACCTTCAAACTGCTGTCTTTAAGCCTGGCTTTGGATGTTTGGATGTTCGGATGCTTGGAGTGCTTGGATTCTTGAGTATTGGGATGCTCGGGTGTCCAGGAGTCCGAATATCTGGGTGTTTGGATGTCTAGGTCTCCTAGTGCTTGGATATTCAGATGCACCAATATCCAATCCCTCGATGTTGAATGATCGTCTAGCCATAATTATATTTTTACCGTTGTGAAAATCTTATCCAACACTCAAACAACAAGGAAAAAAAAAAAAAGAGGGGGAATGAGAAGAAGCCCAAATACATCACTGACTGGCCCACGTTGATGACCATAGTCAATGGTGGCGTCTCTGGTATGCTCGCCACCTGCATTATCCACCCAAGTTAGTTGCTTTCTTTCTGGTTTTATCATTTATTTACATGCCCTTTTTTTTTTTTTTGGTTTTGATTGAAGAAGAATTTTCAGCTAAATGAAATTAAAGCACATTTATTTTGTGAAATCGGCTGGAGAAAAGCGGAAGTTTTGCCAGGAGATTGAATCAACAGCGTTAGATCTTTAAACGAAGAAAAGAAACCTATTTCTTCGTTTTTTTAATTTTTATTTTGTGAAATAATTTATAAAATTAATTTGAGGTTATTAATAAAAAGCTAAATGGGAGATTTCATGTTCCAAAATATGGATGTAGGGTATCATAATAATTTTTTAAAAACTACGAAGTATCATTTTAAGATTTCCCAAAACAAAAAAAAAAGAAAAAGAAAAGAAGGAAATAAAGGCAAAGTATATATGCCTTTGACATGCGGGGCTGCAAGGTTGTGAAAGGTTGGCGGAGGCAGATCAACGCACCTGTATGACTAATATTCCTGACGTATACTTTTACATACATCTGTGTATTCCTTTATCTTGACGCAAGGGAAAAGAAGAATTATACCAGAAAAATTCTTTGCATGGTTCAATCACAGATCCCCTAACGCTTCAAATACGTGCCGAATCTCTTATACATTGATCTCAAAATTGAAAAAACTTATTAGGCTTTGGCAAAAGGGCGAATAAGTTGCACGGAAAAGATACACCAATATCAAACTGATACCAACCATGGGTGTTCTTGGGGCGATCGCTAAACATTTGGACACTTTAATCGGGTATTTCCTATCTAAAAATTCTTATTTGTATGAGGGTTGTTTCTAGCAAAAAGAAAAAAAAAATAAAATTGGGTCATTGATTATTTTGAGCAACCTAGCTCTGACAATTGTATGGTTTTGTGTTTTGAATCTTGCAGGCCAGGAATAATGCTTGTCTATCCTTTGTAAGCGACCACTAGTACCATAAACGTACTCATGACAATTTATGAACACAAAAAAAGTACCCACTGAGGAGTGCAAAAGGAAAATTTATTATATTTTTTGTTTTCTTATATACTTACATATATGGATGAACAGATATGCATCAATGCGAGCAATCGAGAGCCCTTCGTCTCTAGACGATCAGCAATGGTTAACATATTGGGTTTTATATTCTTTCATTACACTATTTGAGCTTTCTTGTTGGAAGGTTCTTGCTTGGTAATAATTTCTTCTTCCTTTTGGATAGCCCTCTTTTGTGCTCTAGTACTATTATATATTTGATAGTGTAACTACAAAATCATTGGCTAACGTCTCAGTCAGATAGTTGTAACATTTTTAGTTCTTTATTATAATATTATGCGCAAGTATATGTAATAATAAATTTGTTTAAGTGTAACACTCAATACTATAAATGTTAGAATATAATTATTGAGTGTTATATATAAAAACAATTTGAGTGTTATACAAATATTAGAACAACTACAGTTACGAGCAAAAAATGTTTTAAACATTTGACTGGTCTGATGTTATATTGAAGATTTAATAATCATATATGTGACAGTCTTGTATAATTCCATAGAATTTTATCCACACTATTTAAAAAGTTGGCCCTACTGGAACTAATTATGGCGAGGCCCACTATTTCACGTGTCTATCTAACAATTTATCTATGTAATATGCAATTACTATTTTCCAGGGTTCCCATATGGCCGTATATGAAGCTTTTGTTTTGCATGTGGTTAGTGCTGCCAATTTTCAATGGAGCAGCTTATATTTATGGAAATATTGTGAGAAAATATGTTAAGATTGGGGGTTATATGAGCTCTAATTATCCAGAAAGTCAAAGAAGAGTACTCGAGATGATGAGCCTTGATGCAAGGAAATCTGTAGAACGTTACATTGACAGATATGGACCTGATGCTTTTGATAGAGTCATCAAAGCGGTAATGATAAAAAAAAGAAAAAAAAAATTATCTCTTTACATTTTAATATATTTCTATAAGAAATCTAGACAAATTTTAAATAATTTCTTGCAAGTTTTATGTTCATGCTTGGTTAGGATTTGATTTCTGCAGGCCGAGAAAGAAGCGAGGAAGCATTGAGAATTCTGATTAGCAAATCTATGGATACAAATATATAGGCATAATCCAATACGGTTGATGAACATTAATGTTTCCAACTGCGGCAAGTTCATCAATAATATGTGCTAGTGTTTATGTATAGCTTGTGCTCATGACTTGTAAGATGGAAAACTAAGATATAAAAAAATCCTTTTTCTGTGTACACTAATGTAACACAAAATCATCTTGCATTGTTGTACTTATGTTCTATATTTCTCAAATAGCAACGCACAAGAAAGGAAAGAAAGAAAGAAAGAAAGAAAGAGAGCTTTAATTACAACCTGAGTGGTGATTAGAAGTTGAACAATTATCTTTGACGCAATCAACGATTAAACCATGTCTTTGACGCTTGTTGCAAGCAGAAAAATCTTGTTATAGAGAAGTATTCAGGTCAATTAATTTTTCTTTTCCATGATTTTCACTGAGGTGGAAAATTAAGAAATCAATGGGTGAATGAACAAGCAGTGGATGCATGTGTACTAATAAGGTGTTTAAGAGCATTTAAACTATTGGTTTTAATCAATTTTGGTTAAAACCTATTGGTGTAAATGTGCATAGAAAAAAAAAATATAGGCTATAAATTTTTAGAAATTTGGATGAGTTTGAGGCGTATCGAAATACTTTCCTTAAAGATTTTATTTAAACCCCTAAAAAGTTTGCTAACAGAACCAAAAATTACTCTCAAGATACAACAAACTCTTGAATATAATATCTAGCAATGATGTTATATTCTAGAATATCTATGAAACCTGTAAATTTTTTAGAGATTTAGTACAATACATGGGTGCCATTTTATAAACCGATAAAATCGTTGCAACACATGTAAGTATTCATATGAAGGTACCTTTTGATTATAAGGGTAACTCTTCACGTAGCATTGCATCTATTACAATGGAAATTTCCGCTGAAAATACATATTTATGTTTGTATGAAAATATACAACTAATAATCACATTGGTTTAAAACAACGCAAAAAACATAAAAATTAAAGTCACGTCAGCTTGAGTGGGTGTCGTGGCACCAGCTTTTGGGTGGCACAGTGTTAATAACAAAATATGAAAAAACATGTTGAACAACACTAGGTGTTGTGGTGTTGGAGCAACCTCATCCTAGCGCTGAGGCTTGACGCTAGGCTCTCTACTCCAATTTTGTTGTTTTCGCATCCTAGAGTCATGGCGCAGCACGCTGACTTCAAATACACATAAAATATGTATTTTCATATTCTCTTGTGTGTTTTTTATTTTATAACACATGAGTGACATAAATCTCTCTGACAAATTCATTTTAGTATGTGAGAGCTTTATAATATAGCTTATTTTGTCTTAACATTATAGCATATGAGAGCTTTATATTGCAACAACCAAAAGTTTTAGTTGAAACTAAAAATGCCAAGCATTTCATCCTAGACCTGTGTAGACTATAGGCCAAAATCGTTGAGCACGGTTTGTCTTGTTAGTTTCAAATTTTTCATATAAATTTGTTAGATTCAACGAAAAATGTTTGTTGGTACACATACTAATATGTAAGAAGCAAAATTACTATAAGGCAAAAAAACATCTTATCACAAAGCTCTTGGGGCAAAAATAGTGGCGGAGGTAGTCTCAATCTTGTTGTGAGAATAAAATCTTGTATTTCTACCTTTTTCAAGGGAAAAAAAAGATTGGTGGTATCATCACATCTTCGACCTAGTGGGACTTATAGGAGGCTCCCTCCTGGGGTATCAAAGGGACCATCAATAGGATAACAAAGGATCTTGACCTTGAGCCATCATCATCTAATAGGCCAACTCTGCTTTGAAGCGTAACTTAATGCGGCCACTGTTGGAATTAAATATGAAAACGTAGCAAAAGAAATGGATCATATGACAAACAAATTTTTTGAAACAGATCATATGACAAACAAAATTTTTTTGAAAACTTTGTTTATCAGGAATAGCTATATAATTTTAATTAAATATGGAAAGCTTGGAGGAATTTGATTCAAACCATTTGAATAACTATCAGGGTATCCTAACTTTCTTCTTTGATATTATAATCTTCCAAGCTAAACCTCCACACTAATGGAAAAATAAGTGGGCATCAAACTGTAAGAATGAGAATCTCACACTTTTTTCTAGATTTGCTATGTACTCAACACATAGATAGGTGACCTATTTTTTCCAAGAAAGAACTCTTAGATTTTCTCTCGGGTAGTTTGTAAAAAATATCACGTACAAAAGTTCTGAAATAACTGGTATTTCCTTCTTTTTATAACTGAGCAGTAAATTATTAATTTTATTAAGTAATTTAAATCTGAAAACCATACACTAAATACTTTAGTGGGTGACCAACACAACCCACAATTATATCTCTAGAGGAGGAGGTTCTCCAAGTTTCTTTTCTTTCTGTCCTTTTTTTAACACATTTCAACATGATAATGATTCATAATATGTATATATATATATATCAATTTGTTCATAAAACAAATCTTCAAACGTGGGATTTAATATATATATATACACACACGTAATAATTTGGATCAAAATCAAATCAAATTCATGTAATCCCATGTTTATAAGATATATGTGGATATATATATATATATATATAATTTCTTTGAATAAGTCATATTTATTTAAGTTTACAAATAAATCATATTTATTTAAAAATCTTTTTTTAATTAATTAATTAATTATTTAATTTTTTGTCCATGTTGAAAAAAGACAAAATATGGTCCCATCACACATATGTTATACACAAAATTAAAATTATATTTAAATAATCTCATTATTTAATTATTATCAATTAATTAATTTAAAACATATTTAATTAATCTCATTAATTAAATATAATCAATTAATTAATTAAGTAATGCTTAGTTAAATGTGACAACATTTATCACATAACATCATATGTCATAAAGAACATTTTTTTGGTTTCACAGTAATATCTGAAATAATTAATTCAGAATTGAATAATTCTAAATTAAATATGTATAATTCATTCTTTGCGTTAAATCTAATACAATATTAAAAAGGTGGCACTAGGTACCTATGGACCTATAATTTAAGCTTCAATAAATTTGATAATTAATTAAACTCTTTAATTTAGTATGCCAAATTTATTAATCTTAGTGTTGCTCCACTAAAAACCTTAAAATAAACTCCTAAAATTATAGTGAAAATTACTTAAAGAAAATTAGCGAGTAGTCCATTGATATAATCATTGCATATAAATCAGTCTTCTATAAATAGTTTATAATAAGAGTTAGGTTCGATTTTCATTCACCTCTCTTATTATGTCTTTATTCTTAAGTTTCAATAAATCTCCAATGTACAGTTACCTCATAATCTTATTATTAACGAGTGCTCTACTGTTCAAATCTCGAATCATCACTTAAGAGAACTATTTTTCTAACTTCTATAAGGAAGGAATGGATTCCTTCTCTACATAATATTATTCCTAGCCATTTATTCCATCATGTTTTCAAGATGCCAAGTTATGATATGTATTTAAACAAATCTTGCCATGCAAGTCAAAAAACATAATTTCATAAACAAGAGTCTAATAAATACTTAGGATTAAGACTATCATAGATATGATTATCATAGTGATAAATTTGAATGCTCTATTTGTTACGAATAATTGTTAGAGATCCATAATTTATATGGTCCAGTACTGTATAATCTCATTATACAAAGTACCTCCAATCTAATGTCTTTACATTAATAGCCTGAATAAGACTACTTCATTCTAAATGAGATTGGACCGTACTTGTAATATTTAATTAAAGATCTCAAACTTTAATTAATTATTACTGACTATTTAGATTATTATCTATAAATTTTATCCCTAAGCATATAACACTTATATGCTAAATTTATAGTCACATAAACAATCATGGAGTTTTCTTGACGCTTATTATAGTATTCATGATACATATGCAGCCAAAATAATTATAAATATAACTTTATTTATTTATTAATAATATGTACATTGTTAATGCTTATATGGCATTGAC
The DNA here is from genome assembly GCA_025403435.1 of Artocarpus heterophyllus. Taxonomy (NCBI): domain Eukaryota; kingdom Viridiplantae; phylum Streptophyta; class Magnoliopsida; order Rosales; family Moraceae; genus Artocarpus; species Artocarpus heterophyllus. The sequence goes on along the minus strand of CM046348.1, from coordinate 30,560,427 downwards.
CCCCAACAATCTTTCACTTACCCTAAAGTAGGTAAGACATGTCTCTTAGATCTCTAAGCATTTCAAATGTCCCTAGAAGCTCTTTATAGGTAATGTCCTAGTGAAAGGGTCGGCAATGTTGTTTTCTGACACAATCTTCACAACTTTTACATTGCCTCGATGCACTATCTCTCTAATTAAATGATATTTTCGCTCTATATGCTTTCCTCTTTTGTAGCTTCTTGGTTCTCTTGAATTTGCCACTACACTACTATTATCACAATATAGTGTGAGTGGTTTGTTTATGTCTAAAACGACTTCTAGATCAGTCAAGAACTTATGGAATCAAATAGCTTCTTTAGTTGTTTCATAAGCAGCCACATATTCAGTTTTCATAGTCAATTAGTAATACAAGATTATTTAATGCTTCTCCAAACTATGGCTCCACAACCAAGAGTAAACATTGACCCAGACGTTGATTTGTATGTGTTTTTGTCTGATTGAAAATTAGAATCAGTGTATCTAGTAAGAATCAAATTCTCACCTGAGTATATTAGCATATAGTTTCTCGTTCTCTTGAGATACTTGAAAATGTATTTAACCACCACCCAATGATCTAATCTTAGGTTGGATTGATACTGACTGACTATACCCACTATATAGCGAATATCAGATCTTGTACACAACATGGCATACATTAGACTTCCCACAACAGATGCATAGGGTACCTGTCTCATGTTTTCTTCCTCTTGAGTTGTCTTAGGACACTAAACTCCATGATGTGTAGGTAATTACCTTTCTTAGTGTTTTGCATCGAAAATCTGATAAGCACCTTGTCGATGTATGATGTCTGAGACAGTGCCAACAGTTTATTATTGTGACCTCTTACGTGTTAGATTCCAAGAATATAATTTGCCTCTCCCAAATCCTTCATTTGGAATTGGTTGACAAGCCATTTCTTTACATTAGATAATATCCTTACATCATTTCCAATGAGTAAGATATCATCTACATAAAGAACTAAGAAGACCACCTCTTATCTTTGATATACTTTTATACACAAGGTTTATCAATATTTTGATCAAAACCATAAGACTTGATCACCTCTTCAAATCTTAAGTTCCAAGATCTTGAAGCTTGTTTAAGGCCATAGATGAACCTTTACAAGTTGCAGACCTTTTGCTCTTGACCTTTGACCACAAACCTTTTTGGTTGCATCATATAGATGCTTTCCTCAAGTAGCCATTCAAAAAGGCAATCTTGACATCCATTTGTCATATCTCATAATCAAGATATGCAGTAATGGATAAAAGAATTTGAATGGATTTAAGCATAGCTACGGGTGAGAAAGTTTCTTCATAATTAACTCCCTCCTTTTGGGTGTAACCCTTTGCCATGAGCCTAGCTTTGAAAGTCTTGATTTTCCCATCTACTCCTCTTTTCTTCTTGTAGATCCATTTGCACCCTATGGGTTTTATCCCTTCAAGTAGATCTACAAATTCCCAAACTGAATTTGAGCACCTAGCTCCATTTCAAGGTTCATAGCCTCTAGTCATTTCTCCTTCTCAGAATCTTCCATTACATGACAAGATGTCAATGGATCATTCTTACCATTATTAGAGATAGCAACATGTACTTCTCCAATTTCCCTATAGCAATTAGAATTAGATGGAATCATGTTTAAAAGTTATACTACAATTTGTAGCACATATCCCCAGAATGAAGTGGGTAACAATAAGTAGCTTAGCATAGATCTTGCCATACTAAGCAACGTTTGATTTCTTCTCTTGGCAACACCATTTTGTTGTGGTATTTTAGGTGTGCTGAGTTATGATAAAATACCATGTTCTATCAAATAATCCTTGAACTCGGTATCAAAGTATTCCCCTTCTCAATCAAATCGAAGAGTCTTCATCGACTTTTCTAATTGCTTTTTAGCTTCTGTTCAGAATTGTTTGAATTTTCCAAAAGTTCAGATTTCCTTTGCATAAGATACATGTATTCATACCTTGAATAATTATCAATGAATGCGACGAAGTATTCATAACCACCACATGCTTGTATATTCAATGGACCATAAATGGCCAAATGTATTAGCTTAAGTGGTTCCTTAGCCCTTTTGCCTTTTGCTTAGAAAGGTCTTTAAGTCATTTTTCCTTCAAAATAAGATTCATAAACTGGTAGAGAACTAATTTTTAGCTCTTTTAAAGAACCATCCTTTACTAGTTTGTTAATCTCATCAAGGTTAACATGACCTAACCTAAGCTGCCATATATATGTTTCATCATCAAAAGAAACCTTTTGCCTTTTGGATTTTGGTTGTTCAACTTTGAACATTTCGGTATTGAGTAGTGATTTTTCGTTAGGCCTTAAAGTGTAAAGCCCATTTTCCAAATATATAGAACAAATATTCAAACCATTTCTAGAAATATTTGCATAATTACCATTAAAAGAAACATTAAACATTTATTCAAACAACCTGGAAACATAAATCAGATTTCTACGAAAACTAGGAATTTAGTAAACACTATCCAACATTAAAAATGTATTTTCAAAATCAAGTTTAACAACTACTATTGCTCTTGCTGAAACAACCGTTCATATTCCCATTCTCATCGTTTGCTCCCCGTCGACGAGCTCCCTTAAAGAACTAAGCATCTGTAAAGAAGAACAAATACGATCAATTGCCCTTAAATCAATTATCCAAGGTAAAGTATCGTGCTCAACTAAACAAGCTTTTAAAACGAGTAAATCTGCTTTACCATTGTTCTTTTCTTTGAGCTCCTAAAGATACTTCCTATAGTTTCTCTTCTGGTGCCTAACTGCACCATAGTGGAAACATTTTTCCTTTGGGCTTCTTTTCCTTTTAGCTCCTTTTGTTGTTGTTGCTCTTGTTCCTTTTAGGTTTTCCTCCATTCTTAGACTTACCACTTCCTTTAGTTCTTTTCTTCCTTTTCCTATTCTTTTTAGCAGAAGAAGAAGGTTGAGCTTCAGCAACATTTGCCTCATCTTCTTTGGTCTTTTCTTTTGAAGTAGACTTGAAGGTTTGCAGCTTATTAAGTAACTCAATCATGCTATATTTTAGCTTGTTCAGAAAATAGTTGCTCTCTGTATGGCTTCATCTATCATCACCTCGTTTACCTAGGCCTTATGGAGATAGTTATCTATGCTGAGAACATATTCTTTGATCGAGACCCCCTGCCTTCTTTTTGACATTCATTACAATCTTAACGGCTTCATGATGTGCCTTTTTAGAATGTTTGCCAAAAATGTGTTGCATAGACTGCATTATCTCAGAACTAGTCCCCATGCTTTTATGTTTCATCATAAGCACGTTAGACATGCCAGCCAAAAGGATGCAGCTAGCCTTGTTATTTGCCTCGATCAAATGATCATATGCTTCTCATACATTACGAGAGGCATTTTTTGTCAAGACAAACTTGTAGTTTTCGCAAATAAGTACAATATTCATGTTACTCTTTCACTTGGCAAAATTATCTCCGATTAATTTTTCTTTTAAGAGAATAGTGACGATTGGATTAGACATTGTTGCTATAATAAATAAATAAATGACATAAATTAAATGGTTGCATAAACATCACAAATATATGTTTTGGAATAGTGAACGTGATGCATGATGCATATAAAAAAATACATAAAACTATTTTACTAATTCTATGATTATTCAATTTTAATAAATAAAATACTGCCGTAGGATAGGTCAAATTATTTATAAATTGACTTGAGACATTTTCAATTAATAAATATATTCAAAATATCTCATATTTTCTATATTTATTAATACCTATTTATTTTTGGTCAAGATATAGTTAACGAATTAATTATTTCTTTATGAGTGTAAACCACTATTTCATATTCTAATAACTAAACTTAAAATTGTCTCTATAGGATAGGTCAATTTTGAAATACATTACAAAATTCTATCTCTTGGAGGCTGTAGACAGTAGATCTACAATCAAATGTCAAAATTCTGGATTAGGTTGTTTAAGAACTTGAGCCCTCAAATCACCATTAAATGGATCTATTAGCTTAAATTTATGTGCAAGATTAGAATGAAATAAACTAAATAAAGCCGTAACAAGAATGACATGCAGGGTTTATAGTGGTTTACTCTGTTAACGAAGAGCTACGTCCATTGTAATTCACTATGGTATTCTGGGTATAGATTACAAGAGAGTAAAAAGAAATGAGAAAACAAATGGGCAGAATTTTTATATCTTTTTATGTGTGTCGTACAATAAAGCAGCCATCCTCTTATATAGAGGATGAGGAAAAGTTGTGGCTCCCAACCGTCTGGCGGAGTGGGATAGTGCACTAAGTAACCGTAATAGTGGGACATGTGTCGATTGGTGACAGGCTTGCAAGAATCACGCCCAACCCATGTTTCGATCCATGACTAGATGTGTTATAACCGTCAGTTCATGCTAATAACTGTCAGCTCGAGATGATTGATCCGATCGAACGAAGACAAGAAACAAAGTACGAATAATCTTGAGCAATATAAACGCCTCAAGCCATGCAAGATGATCAAACCAAACGAATATTATGAATAGTCAATTCCATTGGGCTTTAGTCAACAGACTTACTCGATCCATTCGATTGGTATCAACATTGGGCCACACGAGCCTGTTAGCAAATTGGCCCCGACTAAATTACACCCCAACAAAGGTCAACCTTGTTATTGATTTAAATGGACACCCTCCGTAGGGAGGACCAAATCAAAGTGTCGGGAGGCATCACCTAATCACATGGTTTTATGCTAATAGTGGAGACAGTAGGTTATATTGTCATATTACCTTCTCCCACTCATTATTTTAAAATAATGTGTTTTATTTCATAAAAGATCCAATGTTTCATAAATCTAGTAAATAAAACCAATTTTAATTACTAGGTATAATATTCTGTTAATAGAATCCCATCCTATTTAGGCTTAGATAAATTACAGATTTTCTAAAAATCTAAATTTATTATGAATTATCTAAGCTACCCAACATTAAACAATTTAAAATTAGATAACTTAGAATTAATGTGAATTTTACCAAGTTTTAATTATTAAAACTAAAATCACATTATTTTACTGATTAATAAAATAAGATAAAATTCTATAAAATCAACCCATTTAATTTAATCTCATTAAATTAATACCAACCCATACTAAACCATTTTTTTATAAACAACTTTATAAAATATGAAATAATATACAAATGCATGCATGTTATGTTAAAATAACTATGAGTGGGCATTTTTCTAGATGACATATTATAATGCATGAACATGTTGTTACAATCATCACATAAAATTATAACATAAAAATAAATAATGGATATTTAACTGGGTTTTTTTGGATAATTAAATTACAACCTATAAAAAATGAGATAAAAAAATTACAAAAGTTTTCTTGTAATCAAACAATTGTCCCTGCTCCATTTGTGGTAGGCTGCACCAATGGGTTGCTGTGGAAAAACTGCTGGGTAAAAAAACTGGATGGTCCAGGTTCTAAACAGATCCAGTAGTCCATTGGGTTACTGAAAATAAGCCGATGGACTTCTTCTTCTTCACCATGGGTTCTGCAGCTTTCTTAGGCCATGTCCTATGTTTGGTCGCCGTTGGCTTCTCCGACATTCCAATCGAAGGATCATTGTCGTGATCAAGCCGACGGTCGCCGTACTACTGGCCGAGGATCTCTGGTAGTGACAGCATCATCATCGTCGTCCTTCGCCTCGAGCCAGCTTCAACGAAGACCAACCAAGCTCCCGATGGAGCCCGAGGCCAGGGCTCCCGTCGGCCCAGCAAAACCACTGGCCCAGCACAGTGGCTGTGGCCAACCAGGGAGCCTAGCTCGTTGGTTGGCGTTGGCCGTCGCTTACAAATGCTCAGGGACGTGGGTCATTCACTCCATTCACGGTTGACGCTTGTAGCTCCTTCATGAAGGAGCTTTGCAGCACGTTAATGGTGAAGTCTTGCAACGCTCAAGGCAGAGCCCTGAAGCTCGAGGCCGAGCACTGCTAGGCTCGGTTTTAGTTCACAGCCAAGCTACAACGGAGCTTTAAGCCGAGCCGCCATGATTATCCCATTCCAAACCAAGCTATGGATTCCAAGTCGTGGTTGTTGCAATTTTTTAACGTGAAGATGCATGGTAATGGTGGAAAAGAAAGAGTCTGCTAGTACGTGATACACTTTGGTTTCTTTCTTCATGGTTTCAAATTGATGCATGATTATGTACAAGAGTTTTATTTGGTAACAGGCTTTTCAAAGTCTTGTACGTGCACTTCATGATGCACGTAAAGTGTAAATTTTATTTTACGTCATTCACGTGCATTACATGATGCACAATAATAGACAGTAAACATTTTGAAGCCCACATGAAGGTACAGGTGAATGGAAAGAAGAAAGAAAAAAAATAAAAATAATAATAAATTAAAAATACTTCCACCCCTTATGGGTTTATACAAATTTGATCTAATCAAAATGAAATTAAAATTACCAATCCAAAGGGACCATATAATTAATAATCAAAAATCCATTCATAAAATACAATCATTCATCACATGAATAAAAAATTGCAAAAATACAAAGTGCTCATAAACATACATCAAGAACATGAAATTATCAACATAAAATCAAGTTAATTAAAATTATATATGCTATAACCCTCTCTAATGCCATTTATTGAAATTAAATTATGAAAATGCAATTGAAGAAATGGATCGTATGACAAACAAAATTTTTTTGGAAACTTTGTTAATCGAGAACAACTATATAATTGTAATTAAATATAGAAAGCTTAGAGGAATTTGATTCAAACCTTCTGAAGAACTATAAGGACTCCTAGCTTTCCTCTTTGATACTACGATCTTCTAAGCCAAGCCTCAACACTAATGGAACGATGAGTAGGCGTTAAACTGCAAGAATGAATAATCTCACACTTTTTCTGGATTTGCTATGTATTCAATGTATAGAGTTTCTAGAGAAAAAACTCTCAATTTTTCTCTCTAGGTACTCTATAAAAATATCACATATAAAAGTTCTAAGATAACTGTGTCTCTTTCTTTTTATAACCGAGCAGTTAATTATTAATTTTTAAATTTGAAAACCACCCCCTAAACACTTTAGTGGGTGAACCACACAAGTCACAATCAGATATGTGGAGGAGGAGGTTCTCCATATTTCTTTTCTTTCGTTCTTTTTTTTAAACAAGTTTCATTGTGATAATGATTCATAATATATATATATATATATATATATATATCGATTTGTTCATAAAACAAATCTTCTAACGTGGTATTTAATATATATATATACACACACATAATTTTCATATATATATATTTGGATCAATTCCAAATTGAAGTCGTGTAATCCCACATTTATATGATATACGTAAATATATATAATTAATTATTTTAAATATATCATATTTATTTAAATTCACAAATAAATCATATTTATTTAAAAATCAATTTTAAATTAATTAATTATTTAATTTTGTATCCACATTGGAAAAGACAAAATGTGGTCCTATTAAATATGTGTTACACACAAGATTAAAATTATATTTAAATAATCTCATTATTCAAATATTATCAATTAATTAATTTAAAACATATTTAATTAATCTCATAAATTAAATATAATCAATTAATTAATTAAGTAATATTTAATTAAATGTGATAGCATTTATCACTTAACATTATGTGTCATAGAGAATATTTTTCTATATCATATTAATATCTTAAGTGTAAAATAATTAATTTAGAATTCAATAATTTCAAATTAAATATATATAATTCATTTTATGCATTAAATACAATATAGTATTAAAGAGGTGGCACTGGTGGTCTATAGATCTATAATTCAAGCTCCAATAAATTTAACAATTAATTAAACTCTAATTTAATGTGTCAAATTTATTAGTCTTAGTGTTACTCCACTAAAAATCAAAAATTGAGTTCTTGAAATTATAGAGAAAATTACTCAAAGAAATTAGCAAGTAGTCCATTAAGATAATCATTATATATAAGTCAGCCTTCCATAAATAGTTCATAGTAAGAGCTAGGTTCAATTTCTGTTTACCTCTCTTATTATATTTTTATTCTTGAGCTCCAATAATTCTCTAATGTATAGTTAATTCATAATCTTACTATGAACGAGTGTTCTACTGTACAAATCTCGAGTTATTACTCAAGAGAACTATTTTTCTAACTTCCATAAGGAAGGAATGGGTTTCTTATCTGTATAATATTATTCCTAACTATTTATTCTACCATGTTTTCAAAATACAAAGTTATGATCTGTATTTAAACAAATCTTACTAGGTAAGTCAAAAAACATAATGTCATAAACAGGACTCTAATAAATGCTTAAGATTAAGATTATCATAGTGATAAATTTGAATGCTCTATTTGTGACGGACGATTATTAGAGATTCATAATTTATTAGGTCCAATCCCATATAATCTCATTATATAAAGTACTTGTAATCTAGTGTCTCTACATTAATAGCCTAGATAAGACTATTTCATTCTAGATGAGATTGGACCGTACTTGTAATATTCAATTAAAGATCCCAAAATTTAATTAGTTATTATGAACTATTTAGATTATTATCTATAAATTTTATCCCTAAGCATATAACACTTATATGCTAAATTTATAGTCACATAAATAATCATGAAATTTTCTTGATATTTATTAATGCATTCATAATACATATAAACAACCAAAATAATTGCAAATGTTACTTTATTTATTTAAGTAGTTATTATGAACTATTTAGTAATATATTTAATTGAATTGCTGTTTATTATTAATTGATAAATTGGTGTTGATTTTATTGTTTAATCCGTGTTTATTGTATTGTAGATGGGTATTGTTAATTTGTTTTATGGTGGGTATGTGTAATTTGTTTTATGATGAGTGAATGTTTTTGTTTTGCGATTAGAATATGATGAGTATTGTAACGTCCCTATGTAGGGGTTAGCAGTATTGAATAAATAAAAATAAACTTAAATACAAAAATATTCAAGACAATAAAACAGTGCCCATGGGTCTTAAAAATAAAAAAAATAAAAATAAACTGTAAATACAAACCACAGTTTTAGTGTAGCACCAAATATTAAAATACAGTCATCATCATCATAATACAAATTTCCAAATAACTTATCACAGCCACCACAAAAATAATACGAATCTTACATGGTCTAGACGAGTTACAAATAAACAAAGTTCTTCCAACACGTAATCAACAGTGTAGATTCTTATTCTTCGTCAGACAGGTTGCACTGAATTCCACCAGAGAGATGTGAATATTGTAACACCCACCAATTTTGATGAAACAGATCATGTTAAGTTAGTAACGACGTTAAGTAAATTTTATTAATAATTATGTTATATGTTATGATTTATGATCTTAATGTTACTAACTGTTTATTTTAAGTTTTATGACAGGTGACGATCGCATGGAATCGATGTGTTCAAGTGTTCATGTTAATTTTAAAGTATGTTTATTTATGATGCAATGATAACTTGAATGTTATGGTATTTTAAGGACAGTTCGGCAGGCCGAAAAGTCTGCCAAGAATCGATAGGCTGATGAAAACCATCGGCAGGCCAAACTTCATGGAATCAGTAGGCCGATGACAGCTGACGAGCAGTCAGCAGAAATCTCTCCAAATTTATGATTGAGATAATTACATTAATTGGGTGGTTTAATGTGGTTAATTGGTATAATTATGGATTAATTTTATTATTTAAGGAAAGGAAACGTTTGACTTTTCATTGATTGATATGGTTTCCTATTTTTAGAGGGCAAATTATGGTAAGATAAAAGGATTTGTTTGACTTACTCTATTTTCTCTCCATTCTCCACGCAAATTAGCCTCAATTTTAGTCAAAAAATTTCTGACTTAATGGAGAGTTTTGACTCTTTTTTTTTTTTACGTTATGCTCATTACGTTAATTTCTTCTCTCTCTCTTCCTCTCACGTATTCTCTCTCTCATTCTGAGACATTTCTTTTATTCTTCTCTTCTTCTTCTCTTCTCCACGTTTTCTAATCCATCTTTCTCTTAAAACTCTCTGCAAAGAATTGAAAGAAAAATTGAGTTTTCTTTGGATGAATTCGAAGGAATTTGAGAAGAATCGTTTTGAGGTAAGGGTTCGTTTTCGGTTAAATTTTGAAATGAAATCCTTTTTGACGTGCGACTGCCATATCTTTCTCTACAAAATTCCGTTTACTCTGAATTGTTAATATGTTATTCATGTATGTGTTATGTGATGTTCCTCCAAATTTCATGTTATTTCGATATTTCTTTGATAAGTTATGAATTTTTTATCCTCTATTACTCACAGTAAAATATTGCTGTTTGGCTATGATGCATGAAAATGTGATTTTCGTTCAAGGGGTAAATGTGCTTTGTTTGCTACGAAATTTGGGAAAATGTTCACGTATATGTTATGTTATGGACTGCAAAGTTTGGTAATGTTTTGACGAGTGAATTATGTGTTATGTAATTTTTATTGAGATTAGGTCAAGAAACTGTTTTAACAATATTATTATTGGACTTTTGTTTTATGTGATATTCTATATGTTTAAATAATTTTATTGATGATGAAATAATTTTATGATATTGAAATGTGTGATAATAGGATGTTAGTATGAATTTTAAAATTAAAATATATGTGTTTTAATTGTTAGAAAATGTATTTAAAAGATTACTCACTGCCTTACTATTGTTGGCATATTTCATGTTTGAAATGTATGGTTTTTTTTTAGATACTTAATGTAATTTTTATGATAAAAAAAAATCATGGTAATGTTTATGTATTAACTTTACCCCTATCAAGTATGGTGCCTAAAATATGTGTGAATGTTAAGTTTTTAATCCATGTAGGTCAGTGAAGTGTATGTGATGATGATTTTATGTTTTTGATGATTATAGTTATGGATGCATGTTATGAATTATGTTTGTATGAGATAAATGTATATGTGATGTAATATGAATGGATGTTATATTTATGATAATAAGTATTAATTTTGTTTTGTATCTTTAAATGAATAAATGACATGAACACGCAAAGGAACGAGCACATCGAGACCGCAACATCGTCACCAATCCTAATAAGGTTAAGTAAGCTAGCTTTTAAGGTAAGTACATTCTCACCTGCAACATGATGTGTTTTAAAAGGTTTGATGTTGTGTTCATGATGATATTTATAATGATTTTATGATGATTTCCTTAAAGGATTTCTTATGAAAGATTTTCATGTTTTAAAGTTATGCATGTTTGATTATGGCAAATTTGAAAGCATGAAAGTTATGTATATATGTATCACCTAATAAGTGTTGCAAACCAATGTTATGATATGATGTCATGTTTGGTTTAGGATTAGCTACCCTTCTCCTCTCATGACGGCACGCCTACAATGATGATTATGGTGCAACACTTGGGCCCTTAAGATTAAATGGAATAAGTTTGAATATGGTCAAGTAATGAAAGATATGTTTCTATGAAAATGTGCTTAATGCACTATTATGATATGATATGATGATGATGATGAAGTTTATGTGATGTTTTTAAATTGTGAGAATTATATGTACTTACTAAGCTTTAGCTTATTCAAGTTTATGTCATGTTACAGATAAGGGTAAGAAAGTCATGGATTAGGTGGAAGACATGGGAAGGCGTGTGAGCATATGGAAGATGAATTGTAACTGGAAGAACGCCAATGAAGCAAGTTTTTACGATTTAAGTTATGGTTAAATTATTTGGACATATTTTTATGATGTGTTTTGAAGAATCCAAGAATGTTTAATGTTTTATTTTATCTTGTTCAAAATTTGATCTTCCGCATTTTGAAAGTTGAATTTTTTTTACAAATTAAATTTTCTAAAGGTTTTTAGCTCTGTCGGCCTGCCGAACATCATTGGTCGGCATGCCGATGAAAGTAAGTTCGGCCTGCCGATCTCATTTTTGGCTTGTCGAACTTTGAAAGTTTTCAAACCCTGTTTTTGTTGAGCCTCTGCCGGCCTGCCGACCATGATCGGCCTGTCGAAGTCCCAAGTTCGGCCTGCCGAAGTCCCAAGTTCGGCCTGCCGAACTGTGGGAGTATGTAGCTTTTAAATGATGTGATGTTTAATAAGTTATGATTTTACAATTTGGTATATTTATTTCATTAAAGCAAGTTTATGATCAATAGTAAAGTGAAATTAAATTACGGATTAAGTTAATGAATGTTGTTTTAAATATAAAAAAATGCATGTATGGATCCTTGTTATGATTTCCTTAACTACGTTTACATTTAAAGTTCAAATAAGTATGCAATGTGTGAATGTAATGACATCTGTGACGTTCGTAAGGGGGGCATTACAAATATAATAGGGATGAGCATCGACATGTCTAGTAGGGAAAACTATTACTCACCTTAAGGTTTTATTCATTACCACATTAAATCTGCATGGTTAGTGAGTTTTTATCATTATCCAGATTATGAGATTTATTATGATCATATTTCGTGGTTACTATAGTTAATCATTATCGAGTTTTATACATATACATATATATAAATATTACAATTCATCATTATTCTTAGGTATCCATGTTCTATAGAGTATCACTTATCTCATCGACACCCAAATGGGAGCGCTTGACCACCCTCCAAACATTCCAAGGGTGTTCTAGTGAGGGGATATCAAATCTTGGATCCTCACCAAGTCCATTCCTGTATAGTACGTTCTAGGACTTTTGACCCAAGGGAGCGTCATCACCTCCGCCTATTTTACCTTTTAAGGTATTCGTGCCCAAGGACGTAATCGCCACCCTTTTCATGTCTCATCATTCTTCTATAATCAATCTTTATTTACAGAGAAAGTTTTCCTAACCATGCTTCTCAATTTACAATAACATGTGTCAAATCATTATTTTTTCTCACTGTACAATTCAGGACGAGTTCCACATCTTGTGTTATGGTATAATCATATACATTCAAAATATCGTACATATCTTGCAATGTAAAACAATCAAATTTTAATTCATTAAAACCTCACAAAAGATGAGTAATAAAATCCTTACCTCTTTACAAATATACACTGATAATTGCCAGCTTACAAAATTCACCACGTAAGCTCTAAGTACGCCGTTATCCTAAGACGTATAAAATAACAATGCTTTAACTTAAATCTCAATTTTTAATTATGTGAATTTATCATTTATTTTTATTAATGTGCCATAATCATTAACATACTAAAATTATAAATATCAATTTTCCAGCTTAATTTTAGTAAATTATAAATAACAATAAAATAAAAATATACGTATTTTATTTTGGTATGAAATATATTAAATTAGATTTTTAAAATAAATAACACGATTTTAAAATATTTAGAAATAAAATAATTAAAAAGTTGGATATTTATTAAAATAAAATTATTTGAAATTTACAAACTTTCTAAAAAACTATTTATGATTTCCGAAACATAAATTATTAAATGACTACTCTTGTCCTAGTGGTTTGGCTTCCTTTTATTGTTCCTGAGATTGGGGGTTCAAATCCTACCTAAAGTTTGTTTTTGTTGAATTTCTATATAGAAAAACGACATGTCATTTTTTTAAGGAAAACAACATGTAGTTTGAGAAAATGACATGTCGTTTTTCACCTAGGAATTCTTCATAGCGAGCCTTTAATCTGAATTCTAAGTCTTTTACTCAAATTCTTAGTTTCCTAGCAGCTTTCTAAGCATAAAAACTATATATAAACAATATATAATCATCTCTAAACATCAAAAACACAATTCTCACAATTTTCATACCAATATACAATTTAAAATCAAGGTTAAAGTTTTAGAAATCTAACCTCAAAACTTAGCTTACAAGTAGAGTTTGATCTTGAAAACGTCTAGGCCTTCTCAATCTTTGAGTTTGTGAAGAATAGTTTGTAGAGATTTTGAGAGAAAATTAATTTAGAAATCTTAAGTATTGCTTAAGCTTTTCTCTAGACGTGCATCTAAATGAAAGAGAGAAAAGGAAGATGGAGGCAGGGGAAGAAAGAAGAACATGAGAGAGAAGGAGAATTGTTCTAAACAAAAAGAAAGAAAAGGAAGAGGGGACAATTACGTGGTTGGGACCAGGTAAGTGTTTGTCTCCTCTTTAGTCTCATTTAGAGACTTTTCTTTCCCCCCTTTTTTTCACACAAAATGCCAACATGCCATTTTTGTAAATAAATGGTATAACGGAGGCCACTTGGTAATTTTAAATACAACAAAAATTTTTAAATTGTCACGTTTTCACATTAGATTTTACATAATCATACCCATCAAAATAGCGGGTGTCGTAGGTATGTATAGTTTGTGAATTATTTTTGGTTGAATTGCTATTTATTATTTCGATTTAGGGCTTGCAAAATAAATAAGAAATGGATGTGGGATTTTTGATTGTTTAGAGAATATGTGAATGGTGTGGAAGAGTTCATGGATTTTGCCAAAACTCATGTCAATGGTGATGAAATTTGGTGTCCTTGTGTTTAATGTGGAAACTATAGATTGCATCCAATTCCAGTTGTTAGAGGACATTTATTTCAAAATAGAATTATAAGTAGTTATCAAATGTGGCATTTTCATGGTGACCGATGACAATGCCCTAATGTCATTACCAATTAGCAGAGTGTTATCTACATAGAGTAGTAGAAAAACTACCTTCCTATCCTTAATGTGTTTGTAAACACATGGTTTGTCAACAATCTGTGTAAACTCATAAGTCTTGATCACTTGATCAAATCTTATGTTCTAAGAACGGGAAGCATGCTTAAGTCCAAAAATTGACTTTAGCAGCTTACAAACCTTACCCTCCTGATCCCTTAGCCTTGAACCCATCCGGCTATACCATATATAGGACTCGTCAAGATAGCCATTTAGTAAAGCTGTTTTGACATCCATCTGTCAAATCTCATAGTCGAGAGCAGTAACTATGGACAAGAGAATACAAATGGACTTAAGCATGGCTATAGGTGAAAAGGTTTCCTCATAATCGATTCCTTCTTTTGGCATGTATCCCTTAGCTATCAGTCTAGCCTTATAGGTTTCGACCTTTCCATCCACTACACTCTTTCTTTTATAAATCCACTTACACCTGATGAGTTTTACCCCTTTCGGGAAGATCTACAAGGTCCTAAACTCGATTAGTCTCCATGGACTTCATCTTTATGTTCATAGCCTCTGTCTAGAGTTTCGAATCAACATCCTCTATAGCTTCTTCGTAAGTTTAAGGACCCCCGTCATGTTCATCCGGTTCAGCCAAGAAGGCCTCACCATTGAACATATACCTCTCAGGTTAACGCCCGATCTTCCCACTACGCCAAAGCCCCTTAGGTTGTTGTTTGGGTTCGATTGGTTTTTCTGCATTGATTAGAACGGTTTCATTCAAAACCCCCAGAGTGATTGAATCACTCACTAACTTCTCAAGCACCACTTTGCTTTGAGGCTTAAAGTTGTCCACGTAACTTTCTTTAAGGAAAGTTGCATTAGGTGAAACCACGACTTTGTTTTTCTTTGGGTTATACAAATAACCCCCTTTAGTCCCTCTTGGATATCCTACAAACATACAAACTTCCGAACGTGATTCCAACTTATTCACTTCCTTAAACAGGACATGAGCCAGACATCCTCATATGCGAATATGGTTTAAGGATGTCCTTTTCCCTGTCCACAACTCGTGAGAAATTTTAGTAATCAATTTTGAAGGCACATTATTTAAAGATAACATGCGGTTTGTAGTGTATATCCCCAAAAGGACAAAGGCAATGATGAATAACTCATCATGGACCTAACCATGTCTAACAAAGTCCTATTCCTTCTCTCAACCATGCTATTCTGCTATGGAGTGCCCAGCATAGTCAAATGGGATAAAATCTCATTCTCTAATAAGTATCCCAAAAGCTCATCAAAAAGGTATTCACCACCTTGATTGGATCGAAGTGCCTTATGAGTCTAACTCAATTGCTTTTCCACTTATCATAAGTTTTTCTTTTGTGGTGCATTAGGTACACATACTTATACCTTGGGTAATCATCAATAAAAGTGATGAAATGCTCACACCCTACTCATGCCCAGATGTTCATAGGTCTACAAACATCGCTATGTATAAGTTCTAGAACGCCTCCGGCTCTATTGCCCTTAGACCCAAATGATCTTTTCATCATTTTACCCTCTAAACAAGATTCACATTGTGGTATTGATTCCACCTTTAAATGACTTAAAGGTCGACCCCTTACCAACCTTTAAATCCTATTTAGGTTAATATGACCTAGTCGCAAATGCCAAAGATAAGTCTTGTTAAAGTGAGAAGTTTTGAGTCTTTTGGAGTTATTATCATTAATCTCAGTGTTCAGTAGTAAGTCCATCTTAGGTTTGACAAAATATAGATTATTTTGCATCCATCCATCATAGATAAAAGGTTTGTTTTTATGAATCACCACTTTATTATTAAAAGACACTACATAAGAGTCTTTAAAGAAACAAGCTATAGAATTAAATTCCTTTTAAGTTTATGAACATACAAACAATCCCGCGAAAATAAATTCCTATAATTATGAAAGTAAAGATAGACACCTCCCACTGCTTTAGCCAACACTAAGGATCCATCGCCCATCTGAAGCATGAAGTCTTTATGTAGCAGACTTTTTGTTTCTTTGAACTCCTATAGAGAAACACAAATATGATTAATTGCTCAAGAATCTATGACCCATGCGTCACTGGATTCCTTAACAAAACAAGTTTCAATAACCAAAAGATCACACCTACCTCCTCCGAAAAGGAAGTCCTTGCAATTCTTCTTTATGTGCCCGACCTTCCCGTAGAAAAAACATTTGAGCTTCGTTAGGTTCTTTTTATTCTTCTTCTTGTTCTTATCATTTGCAAGAATAGAAAATTTTTCGTTCTTGGCGCGTTGCTTCTTTTCATTCCTTGGGTTGGGATTGGAAACAGAGGTAGTCCCCAAGTTAGCCTCACCACCAGCAAGAGTTTCCCTGATCAAAAGTTTGAACTCCTGTAACTGCTTCATCAACTCAGTTAAGGTCATATCCCGTCTATTGCTTTAAATTAAATGCAGCTCTAAACGAAATAAACTCCTTAGATAGAGTATCAAAGACCATAGTTATCTAAGTTTCAACATCAATGTCAACTCTATTGGTTTGAGCCTTAGCGAGTTAGCCCTTGACTAACATCATATTTCCTTTACAGACGTCCCCGGCCTTTGTTTGCAATTTAAGAGTTTCCAAAGCACCCCTTACCGCTTTGTTAGGGCCTGGCCTATAACCACCCCTTACAGATCATCCAGGTTACATTATTTAGATAAACTATTTTGAATTAAAACATAGATAAACCATTTAATTAAGATAAAGTTTATTAACTTATCCCAAGATCCACGCATATATATATATATATTTTTAAAATATCAAAATTCCAAAACCTCCTATGTTTATTTAAACAGTTTATCAATAACAAATTAATGAAGCCATAATCCAAATAAATTTAAAATCATAATTTAAATTTTGTTCATAGCTCGATAGGCCGAACTCCAGACACCGGCAAGCCGAACATGACCGACGGTCCAAACTTCAACCACCAGTAAGCCGCCCAAGGCTTTGTGAAACGGGGTTTTAAAAACTCATAAATCAATAGGCTGATACAGGGTAATCGACAGGCTGATACCAACATTGGTAGACCGGTCAATAATGATCGGCATGCCGATTTGTTGCAAAACAATGGCAATTTAAGAAAAACAAGTCCCAAATTCAACATAGTGTGGAAAATCTTAACATACAATAAATAAATAAAATCATTGTCTAGAAACTAATTAACTCTTGCTTGGTGTTCTTCCACTTTCAATCCATCCTTTCATGCTCACACGCCTGTCCCCGCCCTCTACCTATTCCATAGTCCTCTTACCCTTATCTGCAACATGATGTAAAACTAAGTAAGCAAAAGCTTAGTAAGTACATTTCCTATCTCACAACATAAAACAATTTATGAACATTCTTTATGCAACATCACATTCATAATCATCATAAACATAATGGTGCACTAGGCATAGTTTCATATAGAACATATTTTTCGTTACATTGTCCATATTAAAACTTTGTTCATTTTATCTTTAGGGGCCCAAGTGTTACACCATTATCATCATCATAAGCAGGCCGTCATGAGAGGAGAGAGGTAGCTAATCCCAAATTAAACATGACATCATAAACATAAACATAACATAACATAAGGCGTACAATGCTTATTTAGGTGATACATATATATATACATATATATATACACATATATATACACTTATATGCTTGAAAAACATCATCATCAAAACATGCATAAACTTTTATGCATCAAAACTTTCATAATAAAACATCATGTATAATCATCATGGAAATTATCATCAAAACATCAAGAACGTAGATTTCAAACTTTTATAAACTTCATCATGTTGCAGGTGAGAATGTACTTACTTGATTAGCTTACTAAACCTTAATTTTAGATGACGTCACCGCGGTCTTGACGTGCTCAATTCTTGGCATGTTCATGTCATACATTCATTTACACATACACAATTAATACTCATTTTCATGAAATCATCCAACATCATATAACTTCATTCATACTTCTATCATAAGAAATACAAGTACACAAATGCATTCTACTAATCATTTGGAATATTTATACTAACTGTAAAAGTAAAACTTGCCTGACTATAAAGGCTTAACAACTCAATAAATCACAGTTCGTGCACAATTTAGGCATGAGACTTTGCAGGGGTATAACTTACATATATATAAATTACTCAAATTTTTCATTAACCATAAAATTTCCATGAGGCAATTAAAACAAGTCATACATATCACCACATGAAATCTGCCAGTACAAGCAAAACAATGAGTAGTCCTATCTAACATTCATATAATAAAGTATTTATATCACAAAAAAATTCCACAAAAGCCCTGCATGTAATAGACACCTAGAACTATAACATATCTAAAAATTACCTTTAAATAATTCAAAACAGTCCAAATGTGCATTAGAAGTCAGAGACAAAAATAACTTCAAACATATCAGGTAGTGAGTTACACACGATCATTATTTTCAAACAATTAAAATAAAATTACTTAGACTCTAAAATTTTTATTACAACCTAGTAACATGTAAATACAGTATTAGAAAAAGTCTCATTGTCAAATAAATTCGTTTAGTCATAAAAAATGTCACTAAACCAGAAGTCCAAAAATTCATTGATAGAATGGCCATAAAACCTAGTCTTAATGAAAATTCAATGACGCATTAAAATATTCATCATGTCATCATGAGACTTTCCAGTTCAACACTTAATATATACATAAATATATTTGCCAAATTTTGTGCAAAAAAACATTCATTTGCCCTAAGAACAAAAGATATATTTTTGGGTAACATTACCGATCAGCAATAATTTACTATGAATGGCAGAGATTAAAAATTTAATATCTCAATATAAAAAACTCCAAATGGCGTGAAATTTTGAGAAACATAACATAACACAAACATGAACATCATACTAAAATTTCATTGCTAATAGAAATTCGTAGTCAGAGCTATGGGGGTCGGATTATAGGATGAATAAAGATTTCAAAAATGCTTAAAATGAGTTGCTTACCTCAAAACAATCTCTTCTCAAATTTCCTTTAAATTCGCCCAAGAGGAAACAAGTATTTCATTCAAATAATTGCCAAAAAATAAGGGAAAGAAGAGGAGAAAAGAACATGGAGAGACGGAGGATGTGTCTAAGAAAATAAAAGAACGTGGAGAGATAAAGGATGTGTATAAGAAAATAGAGAGGGGGAGAAAGAGATTTAGGGAGAAAGATAGAGGTAATATGCATACTTGGAAAAATGTTGTAAATTAGGTCAGATAGCTCTCTATATTTATAGCAGGAAAATTAAAAAAAAATGATGCTTTCACATTGGAAAGGGAGTGAAATAAGAGAAGGTCAAATTGATTGGTTTTACTTACCCAATTTCATGCTTTCAAAATGGGAAACCTTATCAAATTCTAAATGATTATAACAAGTCAATTATTCATTCACATAAAATAAGGAAAGGGACAAGACAAGCTAATTATCTAGGAAATTTGCATCCAATCATATCCAATCATCAATGCCACAATTTTGGAGAGTTTCTACTGATCTCTCGTTATCAGTCTTTCGCCTGTCGACTACTCAGTCCGACCTGCCGAAGTTGTGGAATTCGGTATGCCGATGAAATCCATTGGCATGCTACCAAAAGGAATAATTCGGCCTACGAAATTAGAAACTTCGGCATACCGAAGTGTTACATGTGACATTACGCACAAATAAACATTCAACATCTACCTTGTGCACTACATAAATGACATGAACACCTTGAGCACATCAATTCCATGTGACTGTAACTTGTCATAATACTCAAAATAAAACAATCAGTAACATGATAGCATAAGGAGAAATACATAACATCGTTACTCATCTAATAATATCTGTTACATGAAAATTGACAGGTGTTACAATTCTCCACCTTATAAGAGTTTCGTCCTCGAAACTCAAAACAATTGTAGATATTTAGTTCTCATATCATCTTTGCGTTCCTATGTAGCTTCTTCCACTTGATGATTTCGCCATAAAACTTTGACCAAAGGAATTTATTTATTCCTAAAGATTTTAGTCTTTCGATCTATAATCTTCACTGGCTTTTCTTTTTTAACTAAGGTCATCTCGTACTTCAATCACCTATGGCTTGATCACGTGTGTAGGATTCAAAACATACTTCTTAAGCATTGTAACATGGAACACATAATGCATAGCTGACATTTTAGGCGGCAATCTCAATTGATACGCTACTTTGCCTATCCGCTTCACAATTTCATAGGGTCTGATAAATTTGGGCTTAACTTGTCTTTCCTCCTGAATCTCATAACTCCTTTCATTGGTGCAACCTTTAAGAATACCAAATCACCTATAGCGAATTCTAAGGGCCTTCTTCTTTTATCAGCATAAATTTTCTCTCGACTTTGAGTGGTCTCTATGCTCTTTCTTATCAACTTTATCATTTCGGAGATTTCATTAACAAAATCATTCTTTTCCTTGTCAATGCTTTCCATCAACTTCTTTTCACCAACTTCATGCCAACATATAGGTGACCTACATTTCCGCCCATACACGGCCTTATAAGGTGTCATTCCAATCGTTGCCTAGTAGCTGTTGTTATAAGCAAATTTTGCTAACGGTAACATTTTACTCCAGCTAGTCTTGAAGTCGAGGGTGTAGGCCCGAAGCATATCTTCTAAGATCAAGTTCGTCCTCTTAGTTTGGCCATCCGTCTAAGGATGAAAAGCTGTACTGAAGTGCAACATAGTCCCCATTATAGTCTGTACACTTTTCCAGAACTTGGACGTGAACCTACCATCACGATCAGAAATGATGGACTTATGGATTCTCTGAAGTCACACAATTTCCTTGACATAGAGTAAGTAAGTGATCTTGATGGGAATGAAATGTGCCATCTTCATCAATCGATCAACAACAACCTAAATAGCATCATATCCATTCATAGTCCTGGGCAAACCGGTAATGAAGTCCATTGCAATGTCCTCCTATTTCCATTCCGGTATTTGAATTGACTGTAAATCACCTCCAGGTCTTTGGTGTTTAGCTTTGACTTGCTAATAAGTCAAGCATTTCTTCACATACATTGCAATGTCATGTTTCATTCCAAACCACCAAAAGCTATCCCTTGGATCGTTGTACATCTTTGTTGCACCTAGATGAATTAAATAAGGAGTATCGTGTATTTCTACTAAGATTCTTTCCCTTAAGCCATCAATATTGGGAAAACATAAGCGGTCGTTGAGATATAGAGTTCCACCATCCACAATACGAAACTCTTCACATTTTTCTTCTTTAATTTCCTGCTTAATCCTTGCGAGGCTTACATCTTCGTCTCGCTTACTCCAAATCTCATCGAATAGCGTTGGAGCAAGAGTGAGTGCTGAAAGCTATCTTGTTATAATTTCCAAACTGAAGTCCAAAATTTCTTTCCTCAAAGGCTAAGACATTGCTTGTAACGACATCAACATGGCAGTAATCTTCCTACTCAGAGCATCAGCCACTTGATTAGCCTTTCCTATATGATATAGGATTTTACAATCATAATCTTTCACTAGCTCTAGCCATCTTCACTGTCTCATGTTTAGGTCCTTCTGAGTAAAGAAGTACTTTAAACTTTGATGATCAGTGAAGATCTTGCATTGGACTCCATACAAGTAATGTCTCAATATCTTCAATGCAAAAACTACGGTCGCTAGCTTGAGGTCATGAGTAGGATAATTTTTCTCATAATCCTTTAGTTGTCTCGAGGTATAAGCGATCACTCTATCATTCTGCATCAAAACAGCACCAAGGCCCATCTTAGAAGCATCATTGTAAATTACAAACTCGTCGTTGCCTTCAGGAATGGCCAAGACTAGAGCTGTAGTTAACCTTTTCTTTAGTTCTTAGAAACTCTTCTCGCATGCATCTATCCATTCAAACTTCTTTCCTTTGTGAGTTAGATTTGCGAGTGGCGTTGCTATCATCAAAAATTCTTCCACAAATTTCTAGTAATAACCAGCTACACCTAAAAAGCTCCTTATCTCACTTGCATTCTTCGGTTGTTTCTAGTTGAGAACAGCTTCTACTTTAGCAAGATCTACCATTATCCCTTCCTTTGATACTACATGCCCTAAGAAAGACGCTCTGTCGAGCCAGAATTTACACTTAGAGAACTATGCATACAACTTGTGTTTCCTTAAGGTCTCCAGCATAATTCTCAGATGCTAAGCGTGTTCTTCCTGACTCTTCGAATAAACAAGAATATCATCGATAAACACAATGACAAATTTATCGAGGGAATCCTTGAATACCTAATTCATCAAGTCCATGAAGGCTGCAGGTGTATTCGTTAGACCGAAAGGCATAGCCACAAATTCATAGTGACCATACCTTGATCTAAAGGCTATTTTTGGGATGTCTCCTTCTTTTATCTTCAACTGGTGATATCCCGACCGCAGGTTAATCTTTGAGAACACAGATGCACCTTTAAGTTGATCAAACAAGTCAACTATTCGGGGCAATGGGTACTTATTCTTGACTGTCACCTTGTTCAGCTATCTATAGTCGATGTAGAGTCTCATAGATCCATCCTTCTTCTTGACAAATAAAACTAGGCTCCCCAAGGTGAGTGACTAGGCCTGATGAAGCATTTGTCGAGCTGTTCCTTTGAATAAAAATTTCAGAAATGCTTAAAACGAGTTTATTACCTCAAAACAATCTCTTCTCAAATTTCCTTTGAATTTGCCCAATAGGAAACTAGTATTTCATTCAAATAATTGCAAGAAAATAAGAGAGAGAAGAGGAGAAAAGAACGTGGAGAGAAGGAGGATGTGTCTAAGAAAATAGAGAGAGGGAGAAAGCGATTTAAGGAAAGAGAAAGAGGCAATATGCGTACTTGGAAAAAAGCTCTAAATTAGGTCAAATAGTTCTCTATATTTGTAGCAGGAAAATTTTAAAAAAAAATGATGCTTTCATGTGGGAAAGGGAGTGAAATAAGGGAAGGTGAAATTGATTGGTTTTACTTACCCAATATCATGCTTTCAAAATGGGAAACCCTATCAAATTCTAAATCATTATAAAAAGTCAATTATTCATTCACATAAAATAAGGAAAGAGACAAGACATGCCAATCATTCAGAAAATTTACATCCAATCATATCCAATTATCAATGCCACAATTTTGAAGAGTTTTTGTTGATTTCTCGTCAGCAATCTTTGGCCTGCCCGACTTGCTGAAGTTGTGGATTTCAGCCTACCGATGAAATCCATTAGCATGCCGCCAAAAGGAATAATTCGGCTTCCCGAATTAGATACTTCAGCCTGCCGAAGTGTTACATGCAACATTACACACAAATAAACATTCAACATCTACCTTGTGCACTACATAAATGACATGAACATCTTAAGCACATCAATTCTATGTGATTGTCACCTGTCATAATACTTAGAATAGAACAATTAGTAACATGATATCATAAGGAGAAATAGATAATGTCGTTACTTATCTAACAATATCTGTTACTAAACATATCTTCAAGATTATCGAAGATTTGCCTGGCAGTCTCATAATCTTCATGTTGAGCCTGCAACACATTATTCATGCTGGCCATAACATAACAGTAGGCCTAATCATTAGCGTCTTTCTAATGATCATACGCTTGGATTTGCTCATAAGTGAAATCTCCCATTGGCTCGGGAGGACATGGAGTTGTCATCACAAATTTTAGTTTCTCAAAGGACAAGACGATGTTTAGGTTCCATTTCCAATCATTACAGTTCTCACCAGTTAATTGGTTTTTGTCAAGTATCGAAGATAAATCATTTTTAGACATTTTTAATCTACAATAAAGAATCATATACCAAACATCCCATAATGATTTAGTATAAGATAACACAATCATGTAAAATATACAAATGTATTTATGTGTCAAAACCTTGAAAATATCACAACCTTACAATGATAATTCCCAACTCAGAACTCAATAAACCGCCTAGGGGAGACTTGCCAAATTTAATTCGAAACACGGATCCTTTCCTAATTAATATATGCCATCATGGGCCCGTATGATCCAACATATATTAATAATTGTTTCTTTGGCCATCAATTTTATTAACAAAGCTCCTAAGGGAGGTTAATAATAAAATCAACATGAGTGTATAACCATTATTTCGATATTTTATCCATGATTTATAATCACCATCTAGGGGTGTGCAACCATAAATCATGCTTAAATACCTTATTCTCTCGGAGATCTAACTCGGTACATGATGAAGTCCCTTCCTAGGGGTCGAAACCACCATGTGCTACCTATGGACCAACGATGGAGGCCGTAGGTCCTCTCTTTGAAAACCTTCTCTTACTCATTCTTTTGCAATCAAGGTTTTATTTTAAAAAACATGCATGAACAATTTTTAATGAGTGACACTCTCTATTTTATATGACATCTAACCAATATACATGGCAAATCATATTATAATGCAGACAAGCAAAGCAATCATGCAAAGCTACAAGCAAAATAATAATAAATATTCGTAATATTATGGTTCCACCCTAGAGAATAGAAAATGAAGATTACAAGAGATCAATCGAAACATATTATCGATTCTTCATCCTTGAATCTTCAAATTGTATCCTTCTTTATGTATTATCCATCTTCAAACCTTTAATCCTGCATGAATCGAATACTCCATATTTCCGGTCATGTCCAAATTTAATGTTTCTCAGAATTGTCTCAAAAATATGGCTCTCTGTCGGCCTGCCAAACTTTAAATTCAACCTGTCGGTGACATGATCGACCACGGTATGTGTATCGCAGTCAACCACCCGTTAACAATTGGCCTGCCAAACCCAAAAGTTCAGCCTATCGCCAAAACCACCATTTTGCCCCGTAGTGCTGTGGTCAACTGCAGCATGTGTGTTGCGATCGACCACACCCTCACTCGGGCTGAATTTTAAGAAAATAATTTTAAAGGCAATTTTTTAATTTTATTTTCAACATTTCAAAAACATAAAATTAGAGACTCAAAAAATACCTGTGGAATGCTATCATCCATTTTCTAGATCCGTCTTGTACTCTAAATGATTATTTCATTACAAAATTTTTACAAATTTAAAATTATATAATAATTCCAAGACGGATATGATAGTACACCATCTAATTATATGAAAAACCTAAGTACTGTTGGAAAAATAGTACGCTGCGAAATTTTTTTAAAAATTTTACATCAGAGTATTTTTTAAAACACAAGTTTGACATGCTATATGCATATATTAACCAGATCTTACTAACCTTTGTGTGCCGAAGAACCCTCACAAAAACGTGAAGAGAAGTAACGTTCCAGAAAAGCCTCAACTAACTGGTCTTCTTTACTATTCTCTTCCACAACCGGAGTGAGTGTGGGCTCACACGTACAGCTCTTCCTCTAAGTGACTCTCCTTCCAACCAATCGAGAGAACCCAAAGTAAGTGTTCGTGATTTGTGAACAAAAGCTCTCAGGGAGCTTCCATATTCTCACTAGTAGAGTATCACTCTTAATCTCTCAATTGATCTGAGTAACTCTTAAGACTTATTCCCTTTATATAGAGGTTGGGCCAAGGGTAAGTCCTTATCAAATTAGGTCTCAAAAACTAGAAACAGAATCAAGTTTGGATCAATACCTAATAAGATTTGCGTGGAAACGTGTAATCTTATCCTTTGCTCATTGGCAGGCCGAAGAGGCCCCATCGACAGGCCGAACACGTGGATCGGCAGGCCAAACACGTGGATCGGTAGGCTGAACTATCGATTAAAAATCTCCACGAATCTTTTATTTTTCACCCGAGAATCTATAGGATAAAGTCTCAGTTTTAATTCAAATAACCCAATAAAGAAGTTATCTTATCAAAACAACTTTATACAGATAATCTCAAAGAAAATAAATCAATTCCCAATAATTCTACAAGCTTATCTTGATCTAATTTATCCAAAATTAAATCAACCGATAAACAGTCAAGAATTATCTGATCCCAATAATTCAACAAGTTTATCTTGAATTAATTTTATCACAAAATTAATTCAACCGATAAACAGACATGAATTATTTGATTCTTTCAAATTTCAACCAATCTGATAAATCCAACATAAGTCACCAATTATTGAAAAAGCAAGCCGTGTCGTTACAGGATATTGTGAGCTAGCAAAGGGGACCGAATGGACCAATATAGTTCAAGCTCCCGATAATTATGAAACCCAATATCCCAGATATACATTTCATAATTTTCAACTCCAACGCTGCTCCACTAAAAGCTTGGAGCTGCACTCTCGAACTATATAGAATTACGAAGCCCGCATAGCTAAGTCTCTATGACATATTATAGTGTATCGTATCCCCAAATGATTATCCATAATTGGCTTAAGGACAAGTTCTATCTTACCTTCCCGATTATTTTTATCTTACGTTCCATTATCTCACCATCAGAAAACTTACTATCCAAAGACAGTATGCCATTCGGTTACACCTATGTATCCAAATGGTTGAGTGATCCAGTTTTTTAATTACAAGATAACGCATATAAGAGGATATCATTACTCCTAAAGAGGAGCTATGGATTCCATATCTATGAATAACAGGTCTACGCTATTAAGAGTCATGCCTCCAACGTACTAGCATGCATACCACTGTTAAGATGTGGGTGTCGTCCTTTGGTACATCAAAAGACACAAGTCAAGACAACAGGCCCACTATTCATCTCAAGATTAAGATGCAATACAAATGGTTGTCTAAAGTGAATCAATTTTTTGAGGCAGAATTATTAATCCAAATCAATTCACTTTATGTCCCAATCCAACACATCGTCACCTATGACAACATGCCAATGTTTCTATTCACGAAGTCCACCTTCGATGGTCAAGACAAACCATCTCCCATTAGGGATATAGACAACATAACAATTCTTTCATGAATAAAGCGCCCAACTTTATTCCCTCGATTGCGGATCTCATGATTTAGACCATCACCTTAAGAATCATGTCTTCCGCATTATATGCCCAATTCTTAAAGGTTTAGACCGACAGTCTCAGACTACTATTTGCTTAACATACATTCAACAAATGTGAACGTAAAGAGGACAAGATTTGGTATATTAACAATGAATAAATTCTTTATTGATAAAAATGTCTCCAAAAAGTTATTGCATTTTTACTCCTTAGGTATACATGTCTAACAATCTTCCACTTGCACTAAGTGAGTAAATACAACAAATCTCGCTCCCCATAGCTTCCACATGCTTCTCGAAGACTCTCCCAGTAAGTGTCTTCGTAAATGGATCAGCTAAATTGTCCTCTGACGTGATCTTGCACACCGTAACAAGCCCACCCTCAACAAAGTCCTTTATTACATGATAATTTCGATCAATATGCTTACTCTTCTTGTGAAATCTTGGTTCCTTAGCATTAGTTACCGCCGCACTATTATCACAGTACGTGATACCGCCTTATCTATACCAGGAACTACCTCAAGATCCCCAAGAAACTTGCGAAGCCACACTGCTTCTTTCGAAGCATCATTAGCTGCCACATACTCGGCCTCCATCGTTGAATCTGGAGTGCAATCTTGCTTAGCACTTCTCCAACTGATGGCACCGCCGCCCATAGTAAACACAAAACCTGAAGTCGATTTCCTAGAATCTAGACAAGATTGAAAATCTGAGTCAGTATATACTAGAGGAGTCAAGTCCTCACCCGAATATACAAGCATATACCCTCGAGTCCTTCTTAGGTACTTGAAAATATACTTAACTGTAACCCAGTGGTTCGGTCCTAGATCTGCCTGAAATAGACTTACAATCTTGACTGCATAACTAATATCCGGTTGTGTGCAAAGCATGGCATACATGAGACTACCCACTACCGAAGCATAAGGAACCTTCTTCATGTATTCTCTTTCTTCATAAGACTTTGGAGAGTCTTTCTTAGAAAGAGTAATTCCAGACTTAGATGGTTGCCCACCTTTCTTGGAATCCTGCATTGCAAACCTCCTAAGAATTTTATCTATGTAGCTGGTCTAGGACAAAACTATCATTTTGTTCTTCCTATCCCGAAAGATCTGAATATCGAGAACAAAATTAGCCTCACCTAAGTCCTTCAAGTCAAACTACTTGGTTAACCATAATTTGACCGATGACAATGCCCCAACGTCATTGCCAATTAGCAGTATGCCATCTACATAGAGCAGTAGAAAAACCACCTTCCTATCCTTAATGTGCTTGTAAACACATGGTTCATCCACATTTTGTGAGAACCCATGAGTCTTGATCACCTGATCAAATCTTATGTTCCAAGAACGAGAAGCCTGCTTAAGTTCATAAATTGACTTTAGCAGCCTACAAACCTTACCCTCTTGACCCGTGACCTTGAACTCATCTAGTTGTTTCATATAAATGGACTCATAAAGATAGTCATTCTGAAAAGCTGTCTTGACATCCATCTGCCAAATCTCGTAGTCGAGAGCGGTAGCTATGGATAAGAGAATCCAGATGGACTTTAGCATGGCTACAGGCTAAAAGGTTTCCTTATAATCGATTCCTTCCTTTTGCGTATAACCCTTAGCTACCACTCTAGCCTTAAAGGTTTCGACCTTTCCATCCACTCCTCTTTTCCTCTTGTAGATCCACTTACACCCTATGGGTTTTACCCCTTCAGGGAGATCCACAAGCTCTCAGACCTGATTAGTCTCCATAGACTTCATCTCTGTGTTCATGGCCTCTGTCTAGAGTTTTGAATCAACATCCTCCATAGCTTCTGCGTAAGTATAAGGATCCCTGTCATGTTCATCCGGTTCAGCCAAGAAGACCTCCCCATTGAACATATACCTTTCAGGTTGATGCGTGATCCTCCCACTACGCCAAAGCCCCTTAGGTTGTTGTTCAGGTTCATTTGGTTTTTCTACACTGATCAGAATGGTTTCATTCGGAACCTCCAGAGTGATCAGATCACTCCTAAACTCCTTAAGCACTATTTTGCTTCGAGGTTTAAAGTCATCAATGTAACTCTCCTCAAGGAAGTTGCATTAGTTGAAACTACGACTTTATTTTCCTTTGGGTTATAAAAATAACCCCCTTTAGTTCCTTTTGGATATCCTACAAACACGCAAACTTCCAAACGTGCTTCCAACTTATTCGAATCCTTAAACAGGACATGAGCCAGATATGCCCATATACGAATATGGTTTAAGGATGTCTTCCTACCTGTCCACAACTCATGAGGAGTTTTAGGGACTGATTTTGAAGGCACATTGTTCAAAAGATAACATACGGTTTGTAGTGCATATCCCCAAAAGGATAAAGGTAATGATGAATAACTCATCATAGACCTAACCATGTCCAACAAAGTCCCATTTCTTCTCTCCACTATGCCATTCTGCTGCGGAGTGCCCGCAATGGGATAAAATTCCATTCTCTAATAAGTGTCCCAAGAACTCATTAGAAAGGTATTCTCCACCTCAATCAGATCGAAGTGCCTTTATGGGTCTACCTAATTCCTTTTCCACTTCAGCCCGAAACTCCCTGAACTTGTCAAAAGTTTCACTTTTGTGGTGCATCAGGTACACATACCCATATCTTGAGTAATCGTCAATAAAAGTGACGAAGTACTTATACCCTCCTCGTGCCCGGATGTTCATCGGTCCGCAAACATCACTATGCACAAGTTCTAGAACCCCTTCGGCCCTATTGCCCTTGGACCCGAATGGTCTTTTGGTCGTTTTATCCTCCAAACAAGATTCACATTGAGGTATAGATTCCACCTTTAAGTGACTTAAAGGTCCATCCCTTACCAACCTTTGAATCATATTCAGGTTAACATGAACAAGGCATAAATGCCAAAGATAAGTCTTATTAGATTGAGAAGTTTTAAGTCTTTTAGTGTTATTATCATTTATCTCAGCATTAAGCAATAAGTCCATCTTAAGTTTGATAAAATATAGATTATTTTGCATCCATCTAGAACAGATAAAAGATTTGTTTTTACGAATCACCACTTTATCAATAAAAGAAACCAAATAAGAGTCTTTAAGAACAAACTACAGAAATTAAATTCTTTTTAAATTTAGGAACATAAAAACAATTTTGTAAAAATAAATTCCTATAATTATCAAAATAAAGATGGACGTCTCCCACTGCTTCCACTGAGACCAAGGATCCATCGCCCATCTGAAG
The DNA here is from genome assembly GCA_025403435.1 of Artocarpus heterophyllus. Classification (NCBI taxonomy): domain Eukaryota; kingdom Viridiplantae; phylum Streptophyta; class Magnoliopsida; order Rosales; family Moraceae; genus Artocarpus; species Artocarpus heterophyllus. The sequence goes on along the minus strand of CM046348.1, from coordinate 30,529,595 downwards.
CATGAAGTCTTCATGCACCAGACTTCTCGTTTCTTTGAACCCTTGTAGAGAAACACAAACATGATTAGTTGCACTAGAATCTATGAGCCAAATGTCACTGGATTCTTCAATCAAACAAGTTTCTAAATATAGAAGATCACACCTACCTCCTTTGGAAAGGAAGTCCTTGCAATGCTTCTTTATATGCCCGACCTTTCCATAGAAGAAGCACTTAAGCTTCTTCGGGTTCTTCTTCTTCTTCTTCTTGCTCTTGCTGGTAGTAGGAATAGAAGACTTTCTGTTTTTGGCCTGTTGCTTCTTCCCATTCCCAGAGTTAGGATTGGAACCAGAAGCAGCAACCATGTTGGCGTCACCACCCGTAGGAGACTCCCTGATCAGAGTTTAAACTCCTGTAATTGTTTCATTAATTCTGTCAATGTCATATCCTGTCTATTGCTTAAATTAAAAGTAGCTCTAAACAGAATAAATTCATTTGACAGAGTCTCAAAGACCATAGTCATCTGAGTTTCAGCATTGATGTCGGCTCCATTGGTTTGAGCCTCAGCGAGGTAACCTATGACCAACATCATGTGCTCCTTTATAGATGTCCCCGTTCTCTGCCTACAGTTAAGAAGTTTCTAAAGCGCCCCTTGCCGCTTTGTTATGGCCGGCCCCCAAACATATCCTCAAGATTATCCAAGATCTGCTTTGCAGTTTCATAATCCTGATGTTGAGCCTGCAGCACGTTATTCATGCTAGCCATAACATAGCAGCGGGCCAATCATTAGCATCTTTCCAGCGATCATACAATTGAAATTTCTCATTAGTTGAGTCTCCCGTAGGCTCGGGAGGACAAGGGGTTGTCAGTACATACTTCAGTTTCTCAAAGGAGAGGACGATATCCAGGTTTCGTTTCCAATCATTATAATTCCCTTCAGTTAATAGGTTTTTGTCAAGGATCGATGATAAAGCATTTTTAGACATTTTAAATCTACAATAAAGAATCATATACCAAACATAAGCAAACATATCATAATAATTTAATAAGATAACATAATCATGTAAAAAGTACAAATGTGTTTATGTGTCAAAACCTTGAAAATATCATAACCTTATAACGATAATTCCCAACTCAGAATTCGATAAGCTCCTAAAGGAGTCATGCCAAAGTCAATCAGAAACACAAATCCCCTCTTGATTAATATATGCCATCGAGGACCCTATGATCTAGCATATATTAATAATCATTTCTTTGGCCATTAATTTTATTAACAGAGCTCCTAGAGGAGGTTAATAATAAAATTAACGTGAGTATATAACCATCGTTTCAATATTTTATCCATGATTTATAATCACCACCTAGGAGTGTGCAACCATAAATCATGCTAAAATACCTTATCCTCTCAGAGATTCAATCTGGTACATGATAGAAATCCCTTCCTAGGGGTCGGGACCACCATGTTCTGCCTATGGAACAACGATGGAGGCCTTAGGTTCTCTCTTCGAAAACCTTCTCCCACTCAATCTTTTGAAATCAAGGTTTTATTTTAAGAATATGCATGAACAAATTTAATATGAACGGCACTCCCTATTCTATATGACATGCTATCAATATACATGGCAAATCATATTATAATGTAGACAAGCAAAATAATAATAACCGTAATATTATGGTTCCACCCTAGAGAATAGAAAATAAAGATTACAAGAGAATAATCGAGACATATTATCGATTCTTCATTCTTGAATCCTCAAGCTATATCCTTCTTCATGTAATGCCTATTGTAATGCCCATCTTCAAGTCTTCAATCCTGTATGAATCGAATACTTCATATTTTCAGTCATATCCAAATTTAATGTTTCTCAGAATTGTCTCAAAAATAAAATTAAAACTACACCAAAAAAACTACACCTTTTTTGAAAATTTTCTAGCTCTCGGTCGATAGGCGGATCTTCCTGCCATTCATGTAGGTTCGGCCTGTCAAACTAGAAGTTCGGCTTGCCGCCAGAGCCACCTGATTTTTGCCCCACTGACGGCCTACCAAACCTCACGTCTGACCTACCAATCTGTGACCATCGGCCTACTGAACTGTGAGGTTTGGGACGCCAATCGAGTAGAAATCTCCTATTCTGAAAAATACAATTTTTTAAATGCAATTCATCAATTTTATTTTCAACAATTTAAAAACATAAAATTAGAGACTCAGGAAATACTTGGAAGCGCCATCATCAATCTTCTAGATCCGTCTTCTTCGAATGATTATTTAACTACAAAATTCTTACAAATTTAAAATTAAACAATAATTCCTAGACGGAGATGATAGTCTGCCATCTAATTACATAAAAAACCTAGATACACATTCTAACCTCTAAGAAACAATAACTGGTATAAATAAATAAATTAATTAATAATTAAATAATGATTTAATCAACCATAACTAATTAATGAACATTCACCACATAATCCATGACAACACATATATAATATATAGAAACCTAGAGTGCCAACTCTCTATAAAATTCAATTCAAGCACAAGAGAAATTAAGATCACAAAATTTATACATAGAACATGATCACAAACTCGTAAATTTATGTAAAAACCATGGCTTTGATACCAATTGTTCGAAAAATAGTATGCAACGAAATTTTTTAAAAATTTTACATCAGAGTATTTTCCAAAACACAAGTTTGACATGCTATATGCATATATTAACCAGATCATACTAACCTTTGTGTGCTGAATAACCCTCACAAAAACGTGAAGAGAAGTAACGTTCTAGAAGAGCCTCAACCAACTGGTCTTCTTTGCTACTCTCAATCCACGACCGGAGTGAGTGTGGACTCACACGTACAGCTCTTCCTCTAAGTGACTCTCCTTCCAACCAATCGAGAGAACCCAAAGCAAGTGTTCGTGATTTGTGAACAAAAGCTCTCAGGGAGTTTTTAGATTCTCACTAGCAGAGTATCACTCTTAATCTCGCAATTGATCTGAGTAACTCTTAAGGCTTATTCCCTTTATATAGAGGTTACGCCTAGGGTAAGTCCTTATCAGATTAGGTCCCAAAAACTCAAAACAGAATCAAGTTCAGATCAATATCTGATAAAATCCGTGTGGAAACGTGTAATATTATCCTTCACTCATCGACAGGCCGAATAGCCCCATCGGTAGGCCAAACACGTGGATCGACAAGCCGAACTGTAGATAAAAAATCTCTACAAATCTTTTATTTTTCACCCGAGAATCTATAGGACAAAGTCTCAGTTTTAATTCAAATAACCCAATAGAAAAGTTATCTTATCAAAACAACTTTATCTAGATAATCTCTAAGAAAAAAAATCAATTCCCAATAATTCTACAAGCTTATCTTGATCTAATTTATTCAAAATTAAATCAACTGATAAACAGTCAAGAATTATCTGATCCCAATAATTCAACAAGTTTATCTTGAATTAATTTTATCACAAAATTAATTCAACCAATAAACAAAGATGAATTATTTGATTCTTTCAAATTTTAACCAATCTAATAAATCCGACGTAAGTCACCAATTATTGAAAAAGCACGCCGTGTCGTTACAGGATGTTGTGAGCTAGCAAAGGGGACCAAATGGACCTATATAGTTCAAGCTCCCGATAATTATGAAACCCAATATCCCAAATATACATTTCATAATTATCAATTCCAACGCTACTCCACTAAAAGCTTGGAGCTGCACTTTCGAACTACATAGAATTACGAAGTCCGTATAGGTAAGTCTTCATGACATATCATAGTGTATCATATCCCCATATGATTATCCATAATTGGCTTAAGGACAAGTTCTGTCTTACCTTCCCGATTATTTTTATCTTACGTTCCATTATCTCACCATCAAAAAACTTACTATCCAAAGGCAGTATACCATTCGGTTACACCTATGTATCCAAATGGTTGAACGCTCCAGTTTTTCAATTACCGGATAACACATAGAAGAGGATATCATTACTTCTAAAGAGGAGCTATGGATTCCATATCTATGAATAATAGGTCTACGCTATTAAGAGTCATGCCTCCAACATACTGGCATGCATACCCCTATTAAGATGTCGGTGTCACCCTTTGGTACATCAAAAGACACAAGTCAAGACAACGGGCCCACTATTCATCTCAAGATTAAGATGCAATACAAATGATTGTCTAAAGTGAATCGATTTACCAAGATAGAATTATTAATCTAAATCAATTCACTTTATGTCCCGAACCAACACATCATCACCTATGACAACGTGCCAATGTTTCTATTCACAGAGTCCACCTCCGATGGTCAAGACAAACCATCTCCTATTAAGGATGTAGACAACATAACAATCTTTTCATGAATAAAGTGCCCAACTTTATTCCCTTGATTTCTGATCTCATGATTTAGACCATCACCTTTAAAATCGTGTCTTCTGCATAATCTGTCCATCATATGCCCAATTCTTAAAGGTTTAGACCTACAGTCTTAGATTACTGTTTGCTTAACATACATTCAACAAATATGAACGTAAAGAGGACAAGATTTGGTATATTAACAATGAATAAATTCTTTATTGATAAAAATGTCTCCAAAAAGTTATTACATTTTTACTCCTTAGGACATACATGTCTAACAAATACACATTCTAACCTATAAGGAACATAACCAGCATAAATTAATTAATTAATTAATAATTTAATAATAATTTAATCAACCATAATTAATTAATAAGCATTCACTATATAATTCATGACAACATATAAATATATAAAAACATATAATGCTAACTCTCTAAAAAATTAAATTCAAGCATAGGAGAGATCAAGATCACATAATTTATACATATAGCATAATCACAAACTCATAAATTTGCATAAAAACCATGGCTCTGATACTAATTGTTGGAGAATAATACGCAGTAGAAATTAAAAAATTTTATACTATTTTCTAAAACATAAGTTTGACACGTTATATGCATAAATTATCCAAATCTTACTAATCTCATTTGCCGAAGAGCACCTGCAATTAGTGTAGAGAAGAACAATCTAGAAAAGCCTTAACCAACTGGTCCTCTTTGCTATTCTCTATCCATGATTGGAGTGTGTGTGGGCACGCATCGTACAGCTCTTCCCGGGTGACTCTCCTTCCAACCAATCGAGGAAACCCAGAACTAAGGTTCATGATTTGTGAACAATAGCCCTCAAGGAGCTTCAAAAATTCACAAACTAGAGTGCTCACTCTTCATTCCTCAACTGATCTAAATAACTTATGAGTCTCACTCCCTATTTATAGAAATCAGACTTGTGGTCAATCTTTATCAGATAAGGCCTCAAAATTCAAGTTTGAATCAGTTTAAGAATCTAATCCACGTAATTAGATTATGTTTCAAACCACCGCAGTCGATCGTGCCCAATATATCGAGGTCGACCATGCTGTCGTTGATCTGGGTTCAAATTTAATTCAAATTCTACAAGTTAATCCAATAGATACTCTCTCAACCAATTGGATAATTCTTATCTTATCAGTTTCTGGTATCTATGATAGAGCCTCAATTTTAATTCAAATAACCTAATAAAGAAGTTATCTGATTAAAATAGTCATATCCAAATAAACCCATATAGATAAGATATGATCCACAATAATTCAACACATTTATCTTGAACTAATTCAACCGATAAACCAACATGCTTATTTTGAATTAATTATAGAATTAATTAAACTGATAAATTAACGTAAATTATTAAATTCAATTAACTCAAATTTTAGCCAATCTAATAATTTGAAATAAGTCAACAATTTATTAGAAAAATACGTCGTATCGTTACAAAATTTATTGTGAGCTAGCAAAGGAGACCTGATGGACCTATATAGTTCAAGCTCTAATAATTATAAAATATAATATCCCATATACACATTTTATAATTATCAATTATAACGCTACTCTACTAAAAGCTTAGAGTTGCACTCTTGAACTACATAGAATTACAAGCCCGAATAGCTAAGTCTCCATGACTTATCATAATGTGTTGTATCCCTATAGGATTATCCATAATCGGCTTAAGGATGAATTCTATCTTACCTTCCTGATTATTTTTCTCTTACGTTCCGTTATCTCACCATCCGAAAACTTACCATCCTAGGACAGTATACCATTTGGTTACACCTATGTATCTGAATGGTTGAGTGCTCCAGTTTTTCAATTACAGGATAACACATATAAGAGGATATCAACAACTCCTAAAGAGGAGCTCTGGATTCCATCTTTATGAATAACAGGTCTATGGTATCAAGAGTCATGCCTCCAATGTACCAGCATGTGTACCAACAAATGTCACCCTTTGGTACATTTAAAGGCATAAGTCAAGACAACAAGCCCACCATTCATCTCAGGATTAAGACACAACACATATGATTGTCTAAAGTGAATTAATTTGCGGAGATAGAATTATTAATCCAAATCAATTACACTTTATGTCCTAATCCAATACATCGTCACCTATGACAATGCACCAATGTTTCTATTCGGGGAGTCCACCTCTGATGGCTAAGGCAAACCATCTCTCATTAGGGATATCAACAACATAACAATCTTTGCATGAATAAAGCACCCAACTTTATTCCCTCGATGTGGATCTTATAATTTAGACCGTCACTTTTAGAATCATATCTTCTGCATAATCTGTCCATCATATGCTTAATTCTAAAGGCTCAGACCGACAGTATCAGGCTTTTGTTTGCTTATCATACATTCAACAAATATGAACGTAAAGAGGACTACAATTTGGTATATGAATAATAAATAAACTCTTTATTGATAAAAATGTCTCCAAAAATATATTATATTTTTAATCCTTAGGGCATGCATGTCTAACACTGTTGATATTCTCGGTTTCGCCTACCAATCATTATAGATCGGCTCACTGTACTTGAAGGTTTGGCCTGCCGCCAGAGCCATCAAAATTATGCCCCACAGATGACCTGTTGAACCGCACAGTTTAGCCTATAGGTCTATGACCATTGGCCTGCTAAACTTGAGGGTTTTGGCTTGCCGACCAAGCTGAATTCACGTTTTTCTAGAAAAATAGTTTTAACGCAGCTTTTCAACCTTATTTTTAAATATTCAAAGAAAAAAAAATTTAGAGACTTAGGAAATACCTATGGAATGCTATCATCCATCTTCTAGATCCATCTTCTAGATTTAACTTCTAGATCCGTCTTCTAAATACGTCTTTACTCCAAATGATTATTTAATTACAAATTCTTTAAAATTAAACAAAAATTCCTAGATGGTAGTGATAGATTGTCATCTAAGTACATGAAAAAACCTAAACATACATTCTAACCTCTAAGGAACCGTAACCGATACAAATTAATTAATAAATAATTAAATAATTATTTAATCACCTATAATTAATTAATAAACATTTATCATATAATCTCATGGCAACATAAATATATAGAAATCCTAGAATGCCAACAATCTAAAAAAAATTAAATTCAAGCATAGGAGAGATCAAGATCTCATAATTTATACATATAGCATGATCACAAACTCAAAAATTTATGCAAAAACTATAGCTCTGATACCAATTGTTAGAAAAATAGCACATACTAACAATTTTAAAATTTTTTAATGAAAGTATTTTTCAAAATACAAGTTTGACATGCTATATGCATAAATTAACCAGATCTTACTAACTTTGTATGTTGAACATCTCCTAAAATATGTGAAGAGAAACGCACTCCAAAAGAGCCTCAACCAACTGGTCTTCTTTGCTATTCTCTATCCACGATTGGTATGTGTGTGGGTACACCTTGTACAACTCTTCCCTGGTGACTTTTCTTCCAACCAATTGAGAAAACGCAGAACTAACGTTCGTAATTTATGAACAATTGCTCTTCAAGGAATTTTAGAGACTCACAGACTAATGCGATCACTCTTAATTTCTCAACTGATCTAAATAACTTAGAAAACTCACTCCCTATTTATAGAGGTCATCCTATGGTTGGTTATTATCATATAAGGCCTCAAAAATTTGAATTTGGATCAATATCAAATAAAATTGTGAAAAATGCATGATCAGATTATCACTCGGTCGGCAGGTTGAACTGGCAGATTGGCCTACCAAACTTACTCTATCGGCAGGCCAAACTTGAAGATTGGCCTGTTGAACTTACAATAAATGATCCCTATGAATTTTTTATTTTCCACACGAGATTCTTTAGATAGAGCCTCAGTTTTAAGTCAAATAACATAATAGAGAAGTTATCTGATTAAAACAGTCATATCTAGATACTCTCTAGGAAAATAAATATTCCTGATAATTCAACAAGTTCATCTTGAATTAATTTAAAAAAAATTAATTTAACCGATAAACAAACATGAATTATCTGTTCCTATCAAATTTTTGCCAATATAATAATTCAACATAAGCCACCACTTTATTGAAAAAGCATGCCGTATCATTATAGGATTTATTATGAGCTAGCAAAGAGGACCTGATGGACCTATATAGTTCAAGCTCCCGATAATTATAAAACCCAATATCCCAGATATATGTTTCATAATTATCAACTCTAACATTGTTCCACTAAAGCTTAGAGTTGTACTCATGAATTATATAAAATTACGAAGCCCGAATAGCTAAGTATCTATGACATATCATAATGTATCGTATTCCCATAGGATATTCATAATCGGCTTAAGGATAAATTTTATCTTACCTTCCCGATTATTTTTCTCCTACATTCCATTATCTCACCATCAAAAAACTTACCATCCAAAGATAGTATACCATTTGGTTATACTTATGTATCCAAATGGTTAAGCACTTCAGTCTTCTAATTACCAAACAACACATATAAGAAGATATCATCGACTCCTAAAGAGAAGCTATGGATTCTAAATCTATGAATAACAGGTCTATGCTATCAAGAGTTATGTCTCCAATGTACCAGTGTGTGTACCATCTTAAATATGGATGTCACCCTTTAGTACATCAAAAGATATAAGTCAAGACAACGAGCCCACTATTCATCTCAAGATTAAGATACAACATATATGATTGTCTGAAGTGAATTGAATTGATTTAACGAGACATAATTATTAATCCAAATCAATTACAATTTATGCCCCGATCCAATACATTGTCACCTATGACAATGCACCAATGTTTCTATTCGTGGAGTCCACCTTCGATGGCCAAGACAAATCATCTCCTGTTAGGGATATGGATAACATAACAATCTTTGCATGAATAAAATACCCAACTTTATTCCCTCGATTGTAGACCTTATGATTTAAACCATCACCTTTAGAATCATGTCTTCTGCATAATCTGTCCATCATATGCCTGATTCTAAAAGTTTAGACTGATAGTCTCAGACTTTTGTTTGCTTATCATACATCCAACAAATATAAACATAAAGAAGACAACAATTTGGTATATGAATAATAAATAAATACTTTATTGTTAAAAATGTTTCCAAAAAAACATTACATTTTTACTCCTCAGAGCATACATGTCTAACACCTACACCACCCAACTCTATCGCCTGATCAATTCCAGGGTCTCGACAAAGCCAAGCAAGACTTTTAGAACACCTCTAGTGTGAGAAGAAGGCAACTGCTCTCAAGCAGCTCCTCAGTGGCGCAACAAGATCATCTCCAACCACGATCAAAGTGCACTACCTGTTGGGATTCGTGCTTTCATAGCATAGTGTAAATTCCATTGGGACATTATAAAATTTAAAGCATTAAATAATTAATAAAATAAATTTTGTTTATTCTCCTAAAAATATATATTTTGAGATATATATATATATATATATATATATCTGAGTGTGTGTACTCGCGCATGTAAATATCATAAAGGTTCTAATACTTATTAAAGTTTATAATCATGTATATAAAGTGTTCATAATATAAAGGATATGATTATGTAAACTTAGTATAAACATTGGTTTACAATTAGTAGATAAAGCTAGACACTTTATCTTGCTTAAGATTATGATGTTGTCGATTCCAAACTTGATGGAATAATCTTATTTGGAATATAGTAATGTGATGATTACTGGATAAAGATATTAGTGTGTTTAGAACACATTAAACCTGGACCCTGGTAGAATTTAATTTCTTGTGTAATTCTGTAACAAGAAATGAGTACTCTATTATTATTGATCATTTTATAGATCATACCTTAATCTTGAGGTGTTTAGTGAATTCACATAGATGTATTATGTCTTTTGATTACTAAAGGGTGAGATCCATAGATTCACAACCAAAAACTTGGTACATTGCAGACATAATATTATAGGTAGCTAGGAATATTACTCACGTATATGGAATCCGTAACTCCTATAAGATAGGATGAATGAAATAATATTCTCATGAGTATTAATTCAAAAGCTTGGGTGAGGAGTACTCACTATTTGCTGTAGGCTTTCACATATTACCCAAATCCTCATATATAACTTGTTCATACATCGGTGGCCCGTTAGAAGTTTAATGGAACTCATGGACGAAGAAGTAATTAGAGAGGTTACACAAAAGACAATAAACCTAGCTCTAATTTGAATATTATTGTGGAGGGAATTACCATATGTCAAATGATTACATCAATGGATAACCTTATTGTCAACATTTAATGTTTAAGGTTCCATATAATTTTATACATAACTTAAGAGTGCAACTTTGGTTTCTAATAGTGGCGCAAACTGTAGTTAATAACTATTTATAATTTAATTATGAGATAATTAAATCATAAATAATTATTGGAGCTTAAATAATATGTATATTTATTGGATCCGCTTGCTAGCTCCAAAATATTATTTCAGACGAGTTAATGGAAATTTCATGGATTATTTATGACCTATAGGAGCAGAATTAGAAATTCACATAGTGCACCACCGATACTTTGTCAGGAACCACCCACTATACTCTGAGAATTCATGATGCAAATTCCATAAGTGGGAAATTTAAATATATCATATGGTATATTTATAATCTCAATGTAAATATCTTATTCAAAAATTGAAAAAAATTCTGCACAATAAACATTTATTTTATTATATAATATATATAATTGAGAAAATCATGAAAAATATTTATTTTAAAAGTTAAAAATAAATAATATCTCAGTTTCAACTAGAATTAAATCTTAGACATATATTGGATGATACAAGATTATATTGTTGGAGGTAGTTGTAACACATGTCATTCACCAGTAGAAAGAAGCAGATCACGCCCACCACACTAGGAGTAGGCGTGACCCTCTGCATAATCCTAGTAGGATTCTGCTTCAACTAAGTACTAATGTATCTATAAATGGACCTTGGAGGTTTTATTTTCAGTAGACTATTCTGTGGTCTATATCTAGTGTTCTTAATTACTCTCGCCTTTAGAGTTTTAAAGAACATATGCTAAAGAAAGGATAGAATTAGAAATAGGAGAGTTTTTCTAGGAAATCTCATTGGTACCCACACACCAGTTGATCCAGAAGGAGGAAAATAATAAGGAAGATCTAAAAGTTTTAGAACGCTTAATCATCTAGAGCTATGGTTAAAGACATAAGTTTGTATTTTATTTAATTATTGTATATAATATCATAAGAAGGATCTTGAGAGTTTAAAAAAATTTTTAAAACCCTATTTTGCTGCGTTTTCACTGTTAATAAGAAAATTTTCTAGACAAACCAACACCGCCCACAGCGCTACAGTTGACTCCAAAAACACTAAAAAATGTGGATATTTATATTTTCTTGTGTGTCTTTCATTTTTTAACACTTGATAGACATCTATTAACCTTTTATATATACACATGCATATGTATCTCCCCATAGACTCCCCCCGTGCTGGAAATTTTATAACTTAGACTTCTTCATCTTTGAGCGCTTCTTCTTTAGCCCGAAAAAAAAAAAGCCTAATGCTTTCTCAATTACACTTTCTCGTACACTTTCTCGACGTTTTCAGTTCTAATTCTCTATGGGAAAACAAGCTCTAAAGTGTGTTTGGTAAAACAGTTAAAACCAATTTATTATAATATGTAAAAGCCTTATATTGTAGCCTCTTTTTGTTTTACATGTTTGGCCAAAGGCTTTTATAGTCAATGCAGCATGATCTATTTCTAGTCGGGTTTATAATTCCATTATGTCACTTCGAAATTAAAAATACATGTAATATTGTAAAGTGGTTGATTTCATTATACCAAATTGGTACTAACTGGCACGTGATTTAGTGATGATTTTATAAGGCTGACGAAAGACCTTTTTTAATCATGTCTTTCTTTTCGATTTGCTGGGTTGACCAAATCCAACTTGCCAGGATATGTAGCATCTTTGTCAGCGTTTCCCAGAAGCAACTGCAATATGTATGTTCATATCTAAGAATATTTTGTTTAATGCTATGAATTTTGCCATGTAGAAAATAGCAAGTCAACTATACGGCTAGCTAAAACTAATTCAATGATCTATCAGATGAGTATAGGGGCCGCACAATTTCGAGTAATTAACTAGCAGATAAACAAGATAAAGCATCGAATAAATGTATCATTTTATAGTGGGAAAGACGCAATGAAATGGCTGTTTCAGCTCAAAGTACTTTACATACCTAATCATTGTTTTCTTATATAAGACAATATACATTCTGCATATATCTTCTTACAGAAGAAAGAGGAACCGAAAGATGATGGGATGTCACAACATTTGTTCTATGCATACCTTATTTGTATTCTAACTCTCACTGTTCTAGTTCATGCTCAAAGTCAATCAGGTATGGAAAGTTACAGATTCTAGGTTCAAGAACAATATTAATATTCCCGATTTAAGAATTGTACAAAATGTTGCCTTTTTTTACTTAAAATAGGAAGATTCGAACTCTTTACCTTTTAGTTGAGTCGGATGCATGTTTATTATAGATAGAATAGCCCTATGTAGGATTATGAAAGACGTGTTGTTGCATCAATAGCAATAATAAACATTTTTTTCTCCGCTAAAGTATTATCAATTAATTCATAATCCAGCTAGTCATATTCTTAATGAATTATTCAACTAATAAATATGCTATTACTTTAAATACTTTAAAACCTATTATTAACTTTTTTTAGGTTCCAAAGTGTCACATTCATTATAGTTTTTGCTGTTTTATTATCTATAACCAATGGGGTAGTGCACTGTTATAATGCTTTTTTCTTCTCTTCTAATTCTCCACTTCAAAGACCAAGCCCAATCAATGAATTGTGTGGTATTAGGCTTTGAGAAATTTACATGTTGTATCACACTTTTAAAAAATGTGTTTAATCATGTAAAAGTTTATAAGAAGTAAATTTCGAAAGATGGCAATTATAAAAATTTCCCTACTATTGGTGGGTTTTAAAATTTTTGTTAATATAGGTGAAGGGGACAGGAGAAAGGATGACATCAATGATCCTTATTTTTTCTAAAAAAAATGGTTATGTTGTAGAGTCTAATCTAATGCCCTGAAGAACGGGAAGGATTATGAGGATTGTTGGGAGTATGCTCGGCATCAAGTTCTTGGAGAACACTCCTCGGTTGTCCAGCCACCTTGCTCTTGCAAAAGCCATTTTTGGACATACACAAAATTCCCCTCTTATCAGCACTCCTTCTTGAGGTGCTCCTCTGGGCCTCCATTGGCAGTCACACAAGATGTCGCCTCTTCGAGAAGAATAGGTGCTTGGGGCAGACTGACATAGCATGCAACTAGGGAAAAACTCATTCCTAGTGGCTGACACATGGCCTCACCACAACATTTAGATGAGGGGTTGACTACTAGTTGAGATTGTGACTCTTGTCACCTACCCCTCGACTATCATGAATCCAAGACCAGGTGGTGATGTGGCGGTTTAATTAAATTAGTTAGGCAAACTTTAACTAAACTCGCCAATTAACTCTTTGGGTTATTTATAAAAATGAGGTAAATTTATAAACTCTTTTTAGGAAATTACCATTTAATAAGTCATAGTAAGTAATTCCATTAAATACTTCTAATTTATATTAAATTAAAACGTAAAGTTTGTGAGAGCAAGCTGGTCCCCACTGGACCCATATTGTGCACACACATAGTATAGACATATAAAAATTATACAAACCATAGTCCAAATCATTACATGCCTTGGAAAATAAAATCAGTTAAGCCAAAGTCTTACGATCCACATGAGAGTATTAGCAGCGTCCTACTCGACAGCACATTGCGAATCACTTAGAGGGGGAAAAATTAAAACAAAAGTAAAATCATGAGCAAAAAGATCAGTAGAACTCGGGTTTTAAAAGCATATTTTTTAAAAACAAACAATGAATATAACATAATTACGAAAAAATTAATTAACTTATCCAAATCATACCTACCTGTCACCATATGAAATCATTAGAATTTATCAAAACTGATTCATCCAATTTCATGCTTACTATTCATTATTTGTGATTTTCTCAAATCAAACAATACCATATTGTATGTGCAAAACCTCTAAATCATCACCGAAGTGGCCCAACAGTTTCGAGACCTACCCCTAAGGTCGCTCTCTACATGACCCGATCTCTGTGTGGTATCATGTACTCTCATATCATTCCAAATGGGGTTCTGAGTTCGTTCGATGTCCACTATCATTTAGACATATCACTTCTATAGGTATTCATTTTATTGGCTTATCATTTACGTTCATTATTATCCATTCATTATCATGAATTCATTATCGTAATTTACCATTATCATTCACTATGATCTTGCTCAACATCTGGTGGACGTAATTAAATAACAGTAACTTATTTATTGAAATTGTTTTAAGAGAGAACAGTATGGCCAAAACTTATTTTAAAATCATTATTTTCAAAAAGAAAGGTCTAGAGTCCTACCTCGTTATCCTATACGATAGCACATACACCGCAGTCCCGGCCCGCTACACGTCAACTCCTCAAAACTGCGAACAACCTTATATGTAAGCTAGATTTGTCAATATCTAAATTAGGGTATTCTACAATACTATGTTATCTCATTGTGTCTTAATATGCTTTTAATGTTCAAGAAATCATGCCACAACGTCAAAATCTCTATTTTTGTTTAAATGGTAAAAACTAATGGAAAACAACCATTTTCATATAGCCCAGTTGGCTTATGAATTTCCTTGGTCCGGCCTACCGGATTGCCTGAATCCAATCTGCTAAAGCATAAGTTTAGCCTGCTAATTTGTCAAAATTTGAAAAATTCAAGGTTTTGAGTCTCGGCTTCTCCGAGCTTTCTAAGCTCTTGTTTTTCACCATTTCAAACCCAGAAAACATGTAAGAATCACTAGGAAAAAACTCTAAACCTTTTTGGAACAAAATCCTCCAATTTAAACACAATTTCACAATTTATTTGAAAACTTAAGAAAAATGTAAAAACTTGGTTAAGTTGGTTTTAGCTCAAATAAAGCTTAGATTCGTGGTAAAATACGCTCTACAACTCATATTGAAAGCTATTTAAGCTCAAGGAAGCTCAAATTTCAACATTCAAGGAAGATTGAAAAGTTTGAAAATAAACTATGAAACTTTGAGAAAGGGAAACTAACCTCGAATTTAAACTTTTGAACTGATCAAAGTGACTTTGAGGCTTCAAATGCTCGTCCCATGGCCTCCATTTGGTGGTTGGAAAATCAGAAAGAGAGGAGGGAGAGAGTGCTGCAAGAGAGGGACAGAGAGCAAGAGAGGGAGTGGGAGTGAGAGGGTGAGAGTGAAAGAGAGGGTGAGGAGAAATAAATAGAGGAAAAGTTTGGTGGTTTTCAAGCCGAAAACCATGTCCAGCACATGGTTTTCAAGAGGAGATTCATTTGGGAATTTTAGAAATTGGTTGGTTTCAAAATAGAAAATGAAATAAGTTTAATAGAGGTCATCAAAATTTGTTCAAAAGAGTTAACAAAATACTAAAATCCACTTATGGAAATTTTAACAGACTTTAAAATTTTAGATAACTAACAAATTAGTTAAAAGTGAAATTGATTAGAAAATAAAATGTCACAAAATGATTTGATCAATTTTAAATTGTGATTGGGCATACTAATTCACCAACTTACATACTAATTATACTTAATAAATCTCTGGACATTACACTGACACCACTTGATAGGACATCCAGATCATGGGTCAAACTTGCCTTACACTCGACCCAAGTGGTGGCTATAAATAGAAAGCATTCACTCCACTTGGGAGGCAACGTGGACTTTCTCACCTAACCCCACTTTCGATCTCGGCCAAATAGGTACTTGACTTGAGTGTCGGAGAACCCTTAGCCGGCACCACATAGTGCTCCCTTAACCTCCGAAGCATACCCTCTTCTTGTTGTAGGTACTCCTCAAGAAGCCAAGACGAGTTAGGCAGGTAGTCCGACCACCGTGCGCTGCTGCACGTAGAGTTGATCAGCATAGAGCATCAACAGGGATTAACCTTCCTAGTAAAGTCGATGTGGGGCCCCATCCCCTCCTAAGACCAAAATTTCATTAAAGGTAGTTTGAGGATTTCACACTTGTAAAATTCGATGCCTTAATTATCCTCTATATGAAGGGGCCGCTAGTTTTTGTGAAAGTAGAGAGGTTGAAGAAAACACAGAAAGTTACATGGTATACTATTTTCTTTGTAATTTGTGTGTTCTTTTTTTTTCTTATTTTCCCCTTTTGTGAATTATTTTTACTTTCGAAAATAAAATTAAGGCTTTTAATTCGTAAAACAAATCACTTGTTTGCTTTCA
This sequence comes from Artocarpus heterophyllus, assembly GCA_025403435.1. Classification (NCBI taxonomy): domain Eukaryota; kingdom Viridiplantae; phylum Streptophyta; class Magnoliopsida; order Rosales; family Moraceae; genus Artocarpus; species Artocarpus heterophyllus. The sequence goes on along the minus strand of CM046348.1, from coordinate 30,512,888 downwards.
AATTTCTTTCCTCCAAGAACTTGTTATATATTTTCCTTTTAAAATCATTTTTTATGCAAGAAACTTGAGTATTTTTTTTAATGATCTCAGGCTTGATTACTTTCATGGTACGAGAGGTGACATGGCGGTTTAATTAAGTTAATTAAGTAAAAATTTAATTAAATACAGGTTAAAGAATTAATTATGAGAAATATGATAATTTAAAATCTTTTTAAATCAAACATTGATGATAACTAAACAAATAAGAAAACAAAGTAAACAATAAGAATATAGTAAAGGAAAGAAAGAAATACGAGTTGGGTCCATCGACCCATAATTTGTGTGCACACGTAGTACCGACAATATTAAATTACTACCATAGTCCAAAATAAAAGGAGAAAGTTAAAGTATTACATGCATTGATTTTACAAGTCAAATAACCTACTTTGCTCTCTATTGGTCATAGGTCCGGTCAATGGACTCTTCTCCGATCCTAAGCTAAAATCCACCTAGAAACATTTAGATTTAAAAGGAAAATTTTATTATTCAAGAATCTATTTAGAAAATAGACTTGAGTAAATGAATAGATAAAATTCAATAAAAATAGTCTTACCAAAACTGTTTATTGGTCGACTAGAAAGAATATCATTTTCTTTTCTTGGGCAAACCAGATAATGTAACACCATCATAGTGGCCCAGTTGGGTTTCGGGACCTACCCCCAAGGTCACACGCTATACGACCCGATCTCTGATATGGCATCATGCCCTTCTATATATCTTCTATAATTATTAAAAATCACCTTTTACCAAATATTTCATTACATTCATTATGAGATTTACCTCAATCCACTATTTATGAAAATAATTGATAAAAATCCTTTTGAAGCCAAAATCATTTAAAAACTAGGTTACCAAAGAAAAGGGTAGAAGTCCTACCTCATTACTCATGCCGGTGTCCCACACTGTAACCTCGGTCCGCTATACATTAGCTCCATGAATCCATGAACAACCTTAAATGTATAATAACTAGGTCTATCAGTACCTAGCTCAAGATACCTACATTGCTAAATTATTTCTTGGTGTTCTAGTGTGCCATTTGTACTTATAAAATCATTTTATAAAGTTGAAATTTCAATCAGGGTTCAAAACAGTAAAAACGGATGAAAAATAACAAAATTTCACCATGCCTAGTCGGCCTACCGGTCACCTTGGTTCGGCCAACCAAACTGTGCAGTTTGGCTTACCGAAAAACCAAGTCCAGTAGGCTGAACATTTCCAAGTTCGGCCTACCAGATGTATGAATCTGGCCTGTCGAACTCATGAATCTGGCTTGCTGAACACGAAGTTCAGCTTGCCAAACTAGAAACTTCTAAAATTTTTTAGGCATGGGTTCTCGGGCTCCCCGAGACCAAATCCTCATTTCAACCTGTTTTTCTCAGTTCTCAGGCATGAAAAACAATCATGGATGACAGAAAAACATTATAGAATACTTTTAAACAGAATTAAACATGATTTGCACAAAGATTTTTGAAAAATTCTAAAAATAGAGCAAAATGGAGAAAAATAGAAAATCTCAATTTGAATATGTTTTTCTTTAAACTAAGCTTAGATTTTAGTTGTTTTAAGTTCTTCTGACTTGGATTAAGACTTTTCTAAGCTTAAATGAACTTAGATTTCAAAATACAAGGAAAATTAAAAATTTGAAAAAGTTTTGAAATTTGAAAACTAACCTTGGATTTAAGCTTTAAATCGTGTTTTTGGTTGCTCAATCACATTCCCGAGCCTCCAATCTGCTAAATCGAAGCATGGGCTCAATTTTGAAATCAAAATTTTTGAGAAAATGAGAGAGAGAAAGGGACAGTGAGGGGGAAAGAGAGAGAGACGAGTGAAAGAGAGAGGGTGGGTATAAGTAGAAATATAAGTGGGCGGTTTCACTGTGTGAAAACCGTGTGCTACCCACAGTTTTGTAAAACGGGCATTTTTGACATTTGACAAATTGTTTTGCTCTAAATCTTTGAAATTACAAATAAAATAATTAAAATGATTAAAAAAAATTTATTAGAAAAATCACTACAAAATACTTTAATTAAAGTTAAACCATAATTTGACACAGTATTATACCATTTTACATGCTAATGACACTTGATTAAATTTTGGGGCATTACAACTCTCCACCCCTAAAAGAAATTTGACCCTCAAAATTTACAAATTAATTCAGAAACAAAACAAATGCGGATACTGTTAGACATTTATGCCTTAAGGAGTAAAAATGCAATATATTTTTGGAAACATTTTTATCAATAAAGAATTTATTCATTATTAATATACCAAATCTTCTCCTCTTTGCGTTCATATTTATTGAATGTATGTTAAGCAAACAAAAAGTCTGGGACTGTCGGTCTAAACCTTTAAGAATTGGGCATATGATGGACAGATTATGCGGAAGACACGATTCTTAATGTGACGGTCTAAATCATAAGATCAGCAATCGAGGGAATAAAGTTGGGCGCTTTATTCATATAAAGATTGTTATGTTGTCTATATCCCTATTAGGAGATGGTATGTCTTAACCATTGGAGATGGACTCCGTGAATAAAAACATTGGCACATTATCATAGGTGACGATGTGTTGGATTGGGACATGAAGTGAATTGATTTGGATTAATAATTCTGTCTCAGCAAATCGATTCACTTTAGACAATCATTTTTATAGCATCTTAATCCTGAGATGAGCAGTGAGCCCGTTGTCTTAACATGTGTCTTTTAATATACCAAAGGGTGACACCTACATCTTAATAGTGGTATGCATGCTGGTACGTTGGAGGCATGACTCTTGATAGCGTAGACCTGTTATTCATAGATATGGAATCCACAGCTCCTCTTTAAGAGTAGTGATATCCTCTTATATGCGTTATCTTGTAATTGAAAAACTGGAGCGCTCAACCATTTGGATACATAGGTGTAACCGAATGGTATACTGTCTTTGGATGGTAAGTTTTTCGATGGTGAGATAATGGAATGTAAGATAAAAATAATCAGGAAGGTAAGACAGAACTTGTCCTTAAGCTGGTTATAGATTATCGTATGGGGATACAATATACTATGATATGTCATAGAGACTTAGCTATACGGGCTTCATAATTCTATGTAGTTCGAGAGTGCAGCTCCAAGCTTTTAGTGGAGTAGCGTTGGAGTTGATAATTATGAAATGTATATCTAGGATATTGGGTTTCGTAATTATCGGGAGCTTGAACTATATAGGCCCATTTGGTCCCCTTTGCTAGCTCACAACATCTTGTAATGATACGACGTGCTTTTCCAATAATTCGTGACTTATGTCAGATTTATTAGATTGGTTGAAATTTGAAAGAATTAAATAATTCATGTTTGTTTATCGGTTGACTTAATTTTGTGATAAAATTTATTCAAGATAAACTTATTGAATTATTGGAATCGGATAATTCTTGTCTGTTTATCGGATGATTTAATTTGTGAATAAATTACATCAAGATGAACTTGTAGAATTATTAGGAATTCATTTATTTTCCTAGAGATTATCTAGATAAAGTTGTTTTGATTAGATAGCTTTTCTATTGGGTTATTTGAATTAAAACTGAGACTTTATCCTATAGAATATTGGGTGGAAAATAAAAGATTCGCTGAGATTTTTTTTCGGCAGTTCTTCCTGCCGATGTGGCAAGTTCGGCCTGCCGATGCACGGAAAAAAGATTACGCGTTTTCATGCAGATTTTATCAGATATTGATCCGAATTTGATTTGAATTTTTGAGACCTAATATAATATGGACTGACTCTACACCCACCCTCTATAAATAGGGAGTAAGTCACATAATTTATTTAGATCAATTGATAGATTAAGAGCGATACTCTGTTGGTGAGAATTTGAAACTCCTTAATAGCTCTTGTTCACAAATCATGAACACTAGCTTTGGGTTCTCCCAATTGGTTGGAAGGAGAGTCTCCTAGAGGAAGAGTTGTACGTGTGAGCCCACACTCACTCCGATCGTGGATAGAGAATAGCAAAGAAGGCCAATTGGTTGAGGTCCTTCTAGAACGTTACTTCTCTTCACTGATTGCAGGAGCTTTTCGACACACAGAGGTTCGTAAGATCTGGATAATTTATGCATATAGCATGTCAAACTTGTGTTTTAGAAAATACTCTAATATAAAATTTTAAAATTTTGTTGCGTACTATTTTTTCAACAATTGGTATCAGAGCCATGGTTTTTACATAAATTTACGAGTTTGTGATCATACTATATGTATAAATTTTATGATCTTAATATCTCCTATACTTGAATTTAATTTTATAGAGGGTTAGCACTCTAGGTTTCTATATATTTTTATGTTGTCATGGATTATGTGGTGAATGTTCATTAATTAATTATGGTTGATTAAATGGTTATTTAATTAATTATTAATTAATTAATTTATACCGGTTATGGTTCCTTAGAGGTTAGAATGTGTATCTAGGTTTTCATGTAATTAGATGGCAGACTATTATCTCCATTTAGAAATTATTATTTATTTTAAATTTGTAAGAATTTTGTAATTAAATAATTATTCGGAGAAGACGGATGTAGAAGGCCGATCTAGAAGATGGATGACGATGCTCTAAGGTATTTCCTGAGTCTCTAATTTTATGTTTTTGAATTGTTGAAAATAAAATTGATGAATTGCATTAAAAAATTATATTTTTTAGAAAGGGTGATTTATGTTCGGTCGGCATGCCGAACCATCCAGTTCGGCAGGCCGATGGTCGCAGATCGACAGGCCAGATGTGAGGTTCGACAGGCCGACAGCAGGGTGGAAATTAGATGGCTCTGGCTATAGGCCAAACTTCTAGTTTAGCAGGCCGATCTATCGTGAATAGGAAGGCCGATCTGTGAAGATCGGCCGGCCCATGGGTCATAACCGGCAGGCCGATCACCCAGATCGGCTTGCCAGTAGAGAGCTAGAAATTTTTTTCAAAAAAGGTGTAGTTTTTCAATGCAGTTTTAATTTTATTTTTGGGACAATTCTAAGAAACATTAAATTTGGATATGACCGAAAATATGAAGTATTCGTTTTATACGGGATTGAAGACTTGAAGATGGACATTAAATGATGAGAGATACAAGTTGAGGATTCAAGGATGAAGAATCAATAATATGTTTTGATTATTCTCTTTTAATTTTTGTTTTCTATTCTCTAGGGTGGAATCATAATATTACGGTTATTATTATTTTGCTTGTAGCTTTACTTGATTGCTTTGCTTATCTGCATTATAATATGATTTGTCATGTATATTGATAACATGTCATATAAAATAGGGAGTGCCACTCATATTAAAATTGTTCATGCATGTCTCTTAAAATAAAACCTTGATTTCAAAAGATTGAGTAGGAGAAGGTTTTCGAAGAGAGGACCTACGGCCTCCATCGTTGGTCCATAGGAAGAACATGGTGGTCCCAACCCCTAGGAAGGGATTTCTATCATGTACCAGATTGGATCTCTGAGAGGATGAGGTATTTTGGCATGATTTATGGTTGCACACCCCTAGGTGGTGATTATAAATCATAGATAAAATATTAAAACGATAGTTATACACTCACGTTGATTTTATTACTAACCTCCCCTAGGAGCTCTGTTAATAAAATTAATGGCTAAAGAAATGATTATTAATATATGCTGGATCATACGGCTTTTGGATGGCATATATTAATCAGGAGGGGATCCATGTTCCTGATTGAATTTGTCATGACTCCTCTAGGAGCTTGTTGAATTCTGAGTTGGGAATTATCGTTGTAAGGTTGTGATACTTTCAAGGTGTTGACACATAAACACATTTGTATGTTTTTTACATGATTGTGTTATCTTACTTAACTACTATGATATGTTTATTTTTGTTTGTTATATGATTCTTTATTGTAGATTAAAAATGTCTAAAAACGCTTTATCTTCGATACCTGACAAAAACGTATTAACCGGAGAGAATTATAATGATTAGAAACAGAACTTGGATATCGCCCACTCCTTTGAGAAACTGAAATTTGTGTTGACAACTCCTTGCCCTCCTGAGCCTATGGGAGATTCTACAAATGAGCAATTCCATGCGTACGATCGCTGGAAAGATGCAAATGATCAGGCCCACTGCTATATTATGGCCAGCATGAATAACGTGCTGCAGGCTCAACATGAAGATTATGAGACTGCAAAGCAGATCTTGGATAATCTTGAAGGCATGTTTGGAGGCCAGGCCACAACAAAGTGGCAAGGGGTGCTTCGAAAACTTCTTCACTGTAAGCAGAGGCTGAGGACATCTATAAAGGAGCACATAATGTTGGTCATAGGTTACCTCGCTAAGGCTCAAACCAATGGAGCCGACATCGATGCTGAGACTCAGATGACTATGGTCTTTGAGACCTTGTCAAAGGAATTTATTATGTTTAGAGCTACTTTTAATTTAAGCAATAGGCGGGATATGACCTTAACAAAATTAATGAAACAGTTATAGGATATCGAACTGCTGATCAGGGAGTCTCCTGCAGGTGGAGAGGCCAACATGATAGCTACTTCTGGTTCCAATCCCAACTCTAGGAATGGAAAAAAGCAACGGGCCAAGAATGGAAAGTTTTCTATTCCTGCTATCACCAAGAGCAAGAAAAAGAAGATGAAGAACCCAAAGAAGCTTAAGTGCTTCTTCTATGGGAAGGTCGGGCACATCAAGAAGCATTGCAAGGACTTCCTTTCCAAAGAAGGTAGGTGTGATCTTCTATATTTAAAAACTTGTTTGGTTGAGGAATCTAGTAACATTTGGGTCATAGATTCCGATGCAACTAATCATGTTTGTATTTCTCTACTAGGGTTCAAAGAAACAAGAAGTCTGCTACATGAAGACTTCATGCTTCAGATGGGCGATGGATCCTTGGTCTTAGCGAAAGCTGTGGGAGACGTCCATCTTTATTTTGATAATTATAGGAATTGAATTTTGCAAGATTGTTTTTATGTTCCTAAATTTAAAAGGAATTTAATTTCTGTAGCTTGTTTATTTAAAGACTCCTATTTGGTTTCTTTTAATAATAAAGTGGTGATTCATAAAATAAATCTTTTTTCTGTTCTGGATGGATGCAAAATAATCTATATTTTATCACTGCTTAATGCTGAGATGAATGATAATAACTCTAAAAGACTTAAACTTCTCACTCTAATAAGACTTATCTTTGGCATTTGCACCTTGGTCATATTAACCTGAATAGGATTCAAAGGTTGGTAAGGGATGGACCTTTAAGTCACTTAAGGTCGAATCTATACCTCAATGTGAATCTTGTTTGGAGGGTAAAATGACCAAAAGACCATACGGGTCTAAGGGCAATAGCGTTGAAGGGGTTCTAGAACTTGTGCATAGTGATGTTTGCGGACCGATGAACATCCGGGCACGAGGAGGGTATGAGTACTTTGTCACTTTTATTGATGATTACTCAAGATATGGGTATGTGTACCTGATGCACCAGAAAAGTGAAACTTTTGACAAGTTCAAAGAGTTTCAGGCTGAAGTGGAAAAGCAATTGGGCAGACCTATAAAGGCATTTCGATCTGATCGAGGTGGAGAATACCTTTTTGATGAGTTCTTGGGACACTTATTAGAGAATGAGATTTTATCCCATTTGATTGCGACGGGCACTCCTTAGTAGAATGGCATAGTGGAGAGAAGAAATAGGACTGTATTGGATATGATCAGGTCCATGATGAGTTATTCATCATTACCCTTATCCTTTTGGGGATATGCAGGATACGCACTACAAACCGCATGTTATCTTTTGAGCAATGTATCTTCAAAATCGGTCCTTAAAACTCCTCATGAGTTACAGACGGGCAGGGACACATCCTTAAACCATATTCGTATATTGGGATGTCCGGCTCATGTCCTATTTAAGGATGCGAATAAGTTGGAAGCATGTTTATTGGATATCCAAAAGGAACTAAAGGGGGTTATTTCTATAAACCAAAGGAAAATAAAGTCGTGGTTTCAATTAATGTAACTTTCCTTTAGGAGAGTTACATGGACAACTTTAAGCCTTAAAGGAAAGTGGTGCTTGAGGAGTTAAGGAGTGATCCAATGACTCTAGAGGTTCCAAATGAAACCATTCCGATCAGTGTAGAAAAACCAAACGAACTTGAACAACAACCTAAGGGGCTTCGGCATAGTGGAAGGATCAGGTGTCAATCTGAGAGGTATATGTTTAATGGGGAGGTTGTTTTGGCTGAGCTGGATAAACATGATAGGGATCCTTATACTTATGCAGAGGCTATGGAGGATGTTGATTCAAAACTCTAGACAGAGGCCATGAACATGGAGATAAAGCCTATGGAGACTAATCAGGTCTAGGAGCTTGTGGATCTTCCCAAAGGGGTAAAACCCATAGGGTGTAAGTGGATCTACAAGAGGAAAAGAGGAGTGGATGGTAAGGTCGAAAACTTTAAGGCTAGACTAGTAGCTAAGGGTTATATGCAAAAGGAAGGAATCGATTATGAGGAAACCTTTTCGCCTGTAGCCATGCTTAAGTCCATCCAGATTCTCTTGTCCATAGCTGCCACTCTTGACTATGAGATTTGACAGATGGATGTCAAGACGGCTTTTTTAAATGGCTATCTTGATGAGTCCATTTATATGGAACAACCATACAAGTTCAAGGTCAAGGGTCAAGAGGGTAAGGTTTGTAAGCTGCTAAAGTCAATTTATGGACTTAAGTAGGCTTCATGTTCTTGGAACATAAGATTTGATTAGGTGATCAAGACTTATGGGGTCTCACAAAATATGGATGAGCCATGTGTTTACAAACACAAAAAGGACAAAAAGGTGGTTATTTTACTGCTCTATGTAGATGACATTTTGTTAATTGGCAATGACGTTGGGGCGTTGTCATCGGTCAAATTATGGTTGACCAAGCAATTTGACATGAAGGACTTAGGTGAGGCTAATTTTTTTCTCAGTATCCAGATCGTTTGAGATAGGAAGAACAAAATGATAGCTTTGTCCCAGCCAGCTAGATAGATAAAATTCTCAAGAGGTTTGCAATGTAGGATTCCAAAAAAGGTGGGCAACCATCTAGGTCTGGAATTACTCTTTCTAAGAAAGACTCTCCAAAGTCTACAGAAGAACGAGAATACATGAAGAAGGTGCCTTATGCTTCGGTATTTGTTATGATAGTCTCATGTATGCCATGTTTTGCACACGACCAGATATTTGTTATGCGGTCGGGATTGTAAGTCGATTTCAGGCGGATCTAGGACCTAACCACTGGGTTGCGGTTTAACATATTTTCAAGTACCTGAGAAGGACTCGAGGGTATATGCTTGTGTATTTGGGTGAGGACTTAACTCCTCTAGGATATACTGACTTAGATTTTCAATCCTGTTTGGATTCTAGGAAATCGACTTTGGGTTTTATGTTTGCTTTGGGCGACAGTGCCATCAATTGGAGAAGTGTGAAGCAAGATTACACTTCAGATTCAACGATGGAGGCTGAGTATGTGGCAGCTAGTGATGCTTCAAAAGAAGCAGTGTGGTTCGCAAGTTCCTTGAGGATCTTGAGGTAGTTCCTGGTATGGATAAGGCGGTATCACTGTACTGTGATAACAGTGCGACGATAGCTAAGCTAAGGAACCAAGATTTCACAAGAAGAGTAAGCATATTGATTGGAAGTATCATGTGATAAAGGACTTCATTGAGGGCGGGCATGTCACGATGTGCAAGATCACATCAGAGGATAATTTAGCTAATTCATTTACGAAGACACTAACTGGGAGAGTCTTCGAGAGGCATGTGGAAGCTATAGGGATGTGAGATTTGTCATATTTACTCACTTAGTGTAAGTGGGAGATTGTTAGACATGTGTGCCCTAAGGAGTAAAAATGTAATATGTTTTTGGAGATATTTTTATCAATAAAGAATTTATTCATTATTAATATACCAAATCTTGTCCTCTTTATGTTCATATTCGTTGAATGTATGTTAAGCAAACAAAAAGTCTAAGGCTGTCGGTCTAAACTTTTAAGAATTGGTCATATGATGGGCAGATTATGCGGAAGACATGATTCTTAAGGTGACGGTCTAAATCATAAGATCTGCAATAGAGGGAATAAAGTTAGGCGCTTTATTCATGCAAAAATTGTTATGTTGTCTATATCCCTATTGGGAGATGGTTTGTCCTAACCATCGGAGGTAGACTCCGTGAATAGAAACATTGGTACATTGTCATAGGTGACGATGTGTTGGATCAGGACATAAAGTGAATTGATTTGGATTAATAATTATGTCTCTGCAAATTGATTCACTTTAGATAATCATTTGTATTGTATCTTAATCCTGAGATGAATAGTGGGCCCGTTGTCTTGACTTGTGTATTTTGATGTACCAAAGGGTGACGCCAACATCTTAATAGTGGTATGCATGCCGGTACGTTGGAGGCATAACTCTTAATAGCGTAAACCTGTTATTCATAGATATGGAATCCATAGCTCCTCTTTAAGAGGAGTGATATCCTCTCATATGCGTTATCCTGTAATTGGAAAACTAGAGCGCTCAACCATTTGGATACATAGGTGTAACCGAATGGTATACTGTCTTTAGATGGTAAGTTTTCAGATGGTGAGATAATGGAATGTAAGATAAAAATAATTGAGAAGGTAAGACAGAACTTGTCCTTAAGCAGTTATGGATAATCCTATGGGGATACGATACACTATGATATGTCATGGAGACTTAGCTATACGGGCTTCGTAATTTTATGTAGTTTCAGAGTGCAGCTCCAAGCTTTTAGTGGAGTAGCATTGGAGTTGATAATTATGAAATGTATATCTAGGATATTGGGTTTCGTAATTATCAGGAGCTTAAACCATATAGGGCCATTTGGTCCCCTTTGCTAGCTCACAACATCCTGTAACGATACAGTGTGCTTTTTCAATAATTCGTGACTTATGTTAGATTTATTAGATTGGTTGAAATTCGAAAGAATCAAATAATTCATGTCTGTTATCGATTGAATTAATTTTGTGATAAAATTAATTCAAGATAAACTTGTTGAATTATTGGGATTGGATAATTCTTGTCTGTTTATCAGTTGATTTAATTTTTGAATAAATTAAATCAAGATAAACTTGCAGAATTATTAGGAATTCATTTATTTTCCTAGAGATTATCTAGATAAAGTTATTTTGATTAGATAACTTTTCTATTGGGTTATTTGAATTAAAACTGAGACTTTATCCTATAGAATCTCGGGTAGAAAATAAAAGATTCGTTGAGATTTTTTTTCGATAGTTCGACATATCGATCCTCAAGTTTGGCCTGTCAATGGGGCAAGTTCGGCCTGCCGATTAGGTAGATCGGCCTGTCGATGTGCGAAAAAAGATTACATGTTTTCACGCAGATTTTATCAGATATTGATCTGAATTTGATTTTGATTTGAATTTTTGAGACCTAATCTGATAAGGACTGGCCCTAGACCCAACCTCTATAAATAGGGAGTAAGTCACATGAGTTATTTAGATCAATTGAGAGATTAAGAGTGATACTCTGCTGGTGAGAATTTGAAACTCCTTGAGAGCTCTTGTTCACAAATTACGAACACTACCTTTGGGTTCTCTCAATTGGTTGGAAGGAGAGTCACCTAGAGGAAAAGTTGTACCTGTAAGCCCACACTCACTCCAATCGTGGATAGAGAATAGCAAAGAAGGCCAGTTGGTTGAGGTCCTTCTGGAACGTTACTTCTCTTCACTGATTGCAGGAGCTTTTCGACATACAGAAGTTAGTAAGATCTAGTTAATTTATGCATATTGTGTGTCAAACTTGTGTTTTGGAAAATACTCTAATCTAAAATTTTTAAAATTCTGTTGCGTACTATTTTTCCAACAGATACAACTCCCACATACTTGATTCTAATTCCCAAGTTGCTTCATCAATTCTGTGATGCTGCCACATGACCTTTACTAACGGTATATCACAACGACGTAAGCTGATCACTTTTTGATCAATAATCTGGATTGGCACTTCCTCGTATGTCGTGTCTGCCTGAATCTGTACATCGTGAAATGAAACTATCTTGTTCTGCTTAGGCGGACACTTCCAAAGCATTGACACGTGGAACACATTGTGAAAATGAGAAAGTTTGGGAGGAAGATCGAGCCGATAAGCAACCACACCGACACGCTGAGTAATTTCAAACAGTCCAACATACCTTGGTGCCAACTTACCACTTACTCTGAACCGCGTGACGCCTTTGCAGGGCGATACCTTCAAGAGAACAAAATCTCCTATCTCGAATTCCAAGGGTCAGCGTCTTCTATCCGCATAACTCTTCTGTCGACTCTAAACTTTTTAATTGATCTCAAATTACGGCGACTTTCTCATTACTATCACAAATCTCATCTAGCCCAAGAATGATCCTGTCTTCCGGTTTTGCCCAACATACCGATGATCGACACAGTTGTCCATATAGTGCTTCGAACAGTTCTATGCCAATGCTTGATTGATAGCTGTTGTTATACGCAAACTCTACTAAATTTAAATATTTCTTCCAGTTCTCACCAAAATCTAACGCACATGCACACAATATGTCCTCAAGAATCTAAATAACCCGCTCAGATTGCCCATCGGTCTGAGGATAAAATGTCATGCTAAAATTCAAATTCGTACCTAAAGCCTCTTGAAAGCTTCTCTAGTACTTGGCATTGAACCTGGTGTCCCTATCAAATGTGATGGATAAGGGAACCCCATGCAATCTTACTATATTCTATAGGTACAATTCCTTGAGAATCTTTCTTGAACATGTTAACCTAAACGGGATGAAATGCGTCAATTTCGTTAACCTGTTGCCCACGACCCAAATTGCATCGTGCCTTTGCTCTGTCCTTGACAATCCGATAAGGAAATCCATCGTGATGTGTTCCCATTTCCACCTTGGAATAGGAAGTGATTGAAGCTGACCTACTAGCTTCTGATGCTCGGCTTTCACCTGAAGACAAGTCACACACTTGGCCACGTACTCTCAAATATCTTCCTTCATACCTCTCCACCAATATTGCCTCTTCAGATCACGATACATTTTCATGCTTTTTGGATGAATGGCAAACTGAGACTTATGGGTTTCATCCATCACGGCCTTCGTCACTTCTACGATTGCTAGAACTACTAGGCGCTCCCTGAAGTATAACTATCCATCCGTATGAATCCTCCATTCTTCAAATTGCTCTCTGTTCTGAATCCACGTACAAATTCCCTACAGATGTTGGTCTCGCCACTGATTCTGTTTCACCATTTGGATGAGTGCTAGGGTCGTCTCCATATGATATACCAAAACTCGATCGTAGTCTTCGCAATACTGTAGCCCATACTCACTCACTGTCGTATCTCTTTTCCCAATCTTCGAGAGCCAAACAAGCAAAATCCCTAAAGACTTCCTGCTAAGCGCATCCGTGACCACATTAACTTTCCCAGGATGGTACAAAAGCGCAAAATCATAATCCTCTATATATTTCATCCACCTTTGCTGTCTCAAGTTAAGATCTCTCTAGGTGAACAAATACCTCAAACTCTTATGGTCAGAGAAAACCTAGAAAGTCGCCTCATACAGATAACATCTCTAGATCTTCAGCATGTGAATCACCGCTGTGAGCTCCAAGTCATGAGTAGGATAGTTCCGCTCATGAGGTCGTAGCTGTCTCGATCCATATGCAACCACGTGTCCCTGTTGCATCAACACGCACCCGAGTCTGTGTCTTGAAGCATCTGTGTATACCTCGTATGGCTCATCACTATTGGGGATAATGAATACTAGAGTTGAGGTCAACTGATTCTTTAATTCTTGAAAAGCGAACTCACATTCTTCATCCCACTCAAACCTAACATTCTTCCTTATCAATCTTGTCAACAGAGCTGCTATCTTCAAAAAATCCTTTACAAACTTCCTGTAGTACCCTGCAAGTCCTAGAATACTATGAACTTCTGCTAAATTCCTCGATCGTTCCTATTCCACTATGGTTTCTATCTTGGACGGATTCACTGAGATACCATGCTTGGAGATGACGTGTCCCAAAAACTTGACCTCCATCAGCCAAAACTCATACTTCTCTTTCTTGGCATACAGCTGGTGCTCCCGTAGAGTCTAAAGCACAATCCTGAGATGTTGCTCATGCTCCTCCCAAGTTTTAGAGTATACTAGGATATCTTCGATGAACACAATCACAAACTGATCTAGATAAGGCCTGAATATCCTATTCATTAAGTCCATGAAAACTACTAGAGCATTTGTCAATCCAAACGGCATCACCAGAAACTCAAAATGTCTGTATCGGGTCTTGAAAGCTGTTTTGGGATGTCCTCTTCCTTAATCCTAAGTTGATGGTACCCTGACCACAAATCTATGTTTGAGAAATACCGCGAACCTCCCAACTGGTCAACAATTCATCGATCCTAGGTAGGGGATATTTGTTCTTCACTGTGACTCGATTTAGTTGCCGATAATCTATGCACAACCTGAGAGTTTCATCATGTTTCTTAGCGAACAGAACCGGTGCCCCCCACGGTGATGTCCTATTTCGGATGTATCCCTTATCAACAAGCTCTTGAAGTTGCTTTCTTAATTCTTTCATTTCTGCCAGCGTTATCCGATAAGGTGCTACAGAAATCGGTGCTGTTCCTGGAAGCAACAAAATACCAAATTCGATCTGCCGATGCAGTGGTAATCTTGGTAATTTGTCGGAGAAGACATCTTTAAAGTCATCCACCACTGGGATTGTTGCGTTTCTTCTCGAGGTACTAGGCTCTCCTTCTAGATTCGTGAGGAAGGCATAGCAAGCTAGGTTCTTCTGCCCTCCATGACATGTCTTCATGAGTCGCTCACTCATTAGTCGATCACCACCACCCTGGTAAGTGATCATCGTCCTCCCATTAGACACTAGGGTTACCTTCTTAAGCTGATAGCTACAACTATGCTGTGCCTGGACAACCAGTCCATTCCTAGGATTACATCATATGAACTCATGGGGATTACAATCAAATCACTCTTCAAAATCTCACCCCCAATCTTAATTTTATAAGCTTTACATACAGAGTTTACACACACCTGTCCCAAAGGTGAAGCTACAACTAAGGGTTCATCAAACTCTTTTATCACTAATCCCAAGGCATGTACAAAAAAACTTGAAATGAGAGAATGAGTGGCACCAGTATCAAATAAAACATGAGCTAAAGACTAAGAAACTAGGATCGTACTATCGACAACCGCATTACTAGTCTGGGCATCTAAATTCCCCGTCGTCATAGTGTGAACTTGCACTGGAACTTTCCGTTTTTCTCTACCAACATTGCTAGGTCCTGGGTTAACCGATCGATATTGCTGCGATGGAGGTGACTGTACGCTAGCTGTACTCGGCGCTCAATACTGAGGAGCTTAGCGCTCGATACTGAGGAGCATGGCACTCGATACTGAGGAGCATTACACTGAAAGTTATGTGGCTGATGTCCTTCTGCTGAATAGGGCTATTGTTGAGGGGAGAATTGATGGAATTGGAGCTGAGAGAATTGTTGAGACTGAGGTAGTGTTTGAGGCTAAGGCTGACGATTGACTCCTTCTTCTCCTAAAGTCCTAGGCGAGCACTCTTGATCAGACAGTTCCTCTTGATGTGTCCCTGTTGCTGGCAATGATGGCAGTGAAAGCTGTAGGGGTTGCTACGCCCGCTGTTGGATGAACTACTACTACCAATGTTCACGCTACACTGTTTGTTCTTTCTCGGAGTTGGTCGACCACTGGTGCTCCTCCTGCCACTCCTCTGTGGTCCTCCTAACATCTTGGCTAGATTCTCACAGTACTGCGCATAATTGTTGTCCACAGATATAGCCACTGACATAAGCTCACTGAAATTCCTGAGTCGTAGGGCAACCACCTGTCGTCGAATAGAAGCTTTAAGCACTTCTTGAAATTTAATGCACTGTTCACGCTTCGATGCCACTGCAGATGGAACAAACTTGGCCAACTCATTAAACTTTGCCTCGTATTCCCGAATTGACATATCACCTTATTGCAACTGTAGAATTCAGCTGCCTTTTGGTCTCTATATCCTTGCGAAAAGTATCGATCATAAAATAATTCCTCAAACTTGTCCCAACTGATGTTACCATTGTTCTCTAAGCGTTTAGCCTGCTTCCACCAAGTATTGGCACCACTTTCAAACTTATATGTTGCAAAATCGACACGATATTCTGCTGGCACACCAAGAGTATCCAACTGTTTCACGATCGAATCTAGCCAATACTCAACCACTTGCGAGTCCCCATTCCCGTCGAAAGTCAGAACAGACGCACGTCAGAATTTCTTAAAGTACGCATGTCGGCGACTAGCCTCGAAATCCTCCGGTCTTACCCTTGTTGTCATATGCCGAAATGCAGCAAACATGACTCTCATCATGCCCTCATCATTTCCAAACTCGGCGTCAACTGTCGAATGACATTTAGCTGCCATTCTCTTACTTCTGAAAACAAAATTTAGACTTTCAGTGGTATTTCATTGCCATACATATGTATGCACAATTCCCAAGGTTCATAGCCGGGCTCTGATACCATTCTGTCATGCCCGCAGTACGGGAGATGACGTGATGGTTTAATTAAGTTAATTAAGTAAAAATATAATTAAAATACAAGTTAAAGAATTAATTATGAGAAATATGATAATTTAAAATTTTTTTAAATCAAACATTGATGATAATTAAACAAATAAGAAAACAAAGTGAATAATAAGAAGATAGTAAAGGAAAGAAAGAAATACGAGTTGGGTCCATTGACCCACAATTTGTGCATACACATAATACCAACAATATTAAATTACAACCACAGTCCAAAATAAAAGGAAAAAGTTAAAGTATTACATGCCTTGATTTTACAATTCAAATAACCTACTTGGCTCTCTATTGCTCGCAGGTCTAGTTAACGAACTCTTCTTCGATCCTAAGCTGAAATCCACCTAGAGGGGGTAAAGGTTTTAAAACAAACAAGAATGTGAGCGAAAGGCTTAGTAGGACTGTATTTTAAAAAAAAATTAAAAAGAAAATTTTATTATTCAAGAATCTATTTAGAAAATAGACTTGAGTAAATGAATAAATAAAATTCAATAAAAATAGTCTTACCAAAACCGTTTATTGATCGACCACAAAGAATATTGTTTTCTTTTCCTAGGCAAACCATATAATGTAACACCCCTGCAGTGGCCCAGCTAGGTTTCAGGACCTACCCCTAAGGTCGCACGCTACACGACCCGATCTTTGATATGGCATCATGCCCTTCTGTATATCTTCTACAATTATTAAAAATCACCTTTTACCAAATATTTCATTACATTCATTATGAGATTTACCTCAATCCACTGTTTATAAAAATAATTGATAAAAATCCTTTTGAGGCCAAATTCATTTAAAAACTAGGTTACCAAAGAAAAGGGTAGAGGTCCTACTTCATTACTCGTGCCGGTGTCCCACATCGTAATCCCAGTCCGCTATATGTTAGCTCTACGGATCTACGAACAACCTTAAATATATAATAACTAGGTCTATCAGTACCTAGCTCAAGATACCTACATTGCTAAATTATTTCTTGGTGTTATAGTGTGCCATTTGTACTTATAAAATCATTTTATAAAGTTAGAATTTCAATCAGGGTTCAAAACAGTAAAAACGGATGAAAATAGTAAAATTTCACTATGTCCAGTCGACCTACCGGTCACCCTAGTTTGGCTGGCCGAACTGCTGTCGGAAAAAGAGATCCGGTTGGCCTAACCTTCAGCCAAACTTTTCCAAGTTTGGCCTGCCGAACGTATGAATCCGGCCTGCTGAACTGAAAAATTCTAGAATTTTTCAAGCAAGGGTTCTCGGCCTCCTCGAGCCCAAATCCTCATTTCAACCCATTTTTCTCAGTTCTCAGGCATGGAAAACAATCATGGATGATAGAAAAACATTATAGAACACTTTTAAATTGAATTAAACAAGATTTGCATAAAGATTTTTGAAAATTTTCAAAAATAGTGAAAAATGGAGAAAAATAGAAAATCACGATTCGAATCCTTTTTTCTTCAAACTAAGCTTATATTTTAGTTGTTTTAAGTTCCTCTGACTTGGATTAAGAGTTTTCTAAGCTTAAATGAACTTAGATTTCAAAATACAAGGAAAATTGAAAAATTAAAAAAGTTTTGAAATTTGAAAACTAACCTTGGATTTAAGCTTTAAATCATGTTTTTGGTTGCTCAATCATGTTCTCGAGCCTCCAATCTGCTAAACTGAAGCTTGGGCTTGATTTTGAAATTGAAATTTTCGAGAAAATGAGAGAGAGAAAGCGACGGTGAGAGGGAAAGAGAGAAGGAGAGCTAAGTGAGTGAGAGAGAGTGAGGAGAGAAAGAGAGAGGGAGGGTATAAATAGAAAAATAAGTGGGCGGTTTCACTGTGTGAAAATAGTGTGCCGCCCACGGTTTTGTAAAACAAGCATTTTTAACATTTGACAATTTGTTTTGTTCTAAATATTTAAAATTACAAATAAAATACCTAACATGATTTAAATTTTTTTATTAGAAAAATCACTACAAAATACTTTGATTAAAGTTAAACCATAATTTGGCATACTATTACACCATTTTACACACTAGTGACACTTAATTAAATTTCGGAGCGTTATAATTAGCATAGACTGTGGGACGCCGGAAAACTCATGCTACAAATCGACAGGCTTAAACTATGTCTCAGATTCAGCTTTCACAGACAACGGTGTAAGCAATGCAATACGCTAGAATAGCATACCGATACTATCGAGCAACAATTTTGGTACGTAAGAAGTTTTTCCAACAGAGACAGAAACTGCTACACGCTAAAACCTTTGGAAGGCGAAGGTAACAAGTATTTGATTAGAGCAAGGTCCATGTATGGGAACTACGATGGCAAAGACACAATGCCTGGTTTTGATCTGTGTCTTGGAGCTAATAAGTGGGGCCGCAGTGAAGTTGGAAAATGAATGTAGCGTCCCGACAATTGAGATCATCCATATTCCACCATCGGACTATGTGTTTGTGTGTCTAGTGAATTCCGGCTATGGAACGCCTTTTACATCTGCGCTAGAGCTTAGACCTTTGAAGAATTCCACACGTGCTCCTGTTCAAGCTGCAGTTCTTTACGGACGTTACGATGTCGGTTCACAAACTAACGAGTCAATAAGGTATATATGGAACTACTTGCTGTATTTATCATAAGTTTTTGATTACCAATATCTAAAAATTTATTTTGTTTCATATCTAGCTTAATTCATCTACTTCGATATATGTATCATGCCATTCTGGTTGTTCCATGCGATGCACTCTTTTTCATCGAGAAATATGACTGCACCCACGCAACGATTGGATCTTTTCCGTCGAAATGTAACTTTCTTTTTACAAAATGACACGCTTTTCTTGTAGCACTATTCATATCTACCACACGTATAAATTTTATGAATTGCATTATTGTTTAATAGTTTGATCCTAACTACTATTTTAGCGCTTTCTTCTTTTTTTTTTTTTTTTTGAGGGCATATTTTTATGTTATCCTGATAAACCCTTTGTCACGCCCCGGAGTACGGGAGGTGACGTGGCGGAATATTTAGATTAATTAAAAGAGAGTTTAATTGAAATTAAGGGTTTAAAAATCCAATTAAGCAAGAAATAAAGAGATTTTTCCACCACATTTGATAAAGAATTTAAAATCATTAAACAAATAACAATAATTGAATAAAAACCGCGAATATGGGTTCCACAACCCACAACTTGTGCACACACATGGTTCTGACAATATCATAAATACAATTACAGTCCAAGTACAAATAAAGTTAAGTCTTACATGCCTTGATTAACAAATACAGAATGTAAACAAATTCTCCTATTGCTCCTGAGTTCGGTCCGAAGAATCTTCTCCAAACCTAAATGGGAAACCACCTAGAGGGGGGGGATTTAAAACAGTAAAACGTGAGCGAAAGGCTCAGTAGGACTAAGTTTTATAAAATAATTTAATGCAAAGAAACATAACATTATCAGGAGTTATGCAAGAAGAAACTTGAATAAATAAATAAATAAATTGAGTAGAACCGTTCTGACACAGAACAGTCTACTCGTCAAATCAAAACACCAGTTTACATTTACCTAGGCAAACCATGATATCACCACCGTAGTGGCCCAGCTGGGTTTCGGGACTTGCCCCCAAGGTCGATCACGACCCGATCTCTGATATGGCATCATGCCCATGTGGTTATTATCATTATCATTCAAAACCCATTTACCGAGTGTTGTCAATTACATTCATTATGAAATTCATTTCATGTCACGGTATATAAAAATATAACCGTTAAAATCATTTTCAAACAACCGTTGAAAACATTTTGATAGAAATTATTTTCAAAGCCAAATCATTTCAAAACCAGGCTACCAAAGAAATAGGATAGAAGTCCTACCTCAGTACTCGTGCCGGTACCCCACACCGTAATCCCGGTCCGCTATACGTTAGCTCCACGGAACCACGAACAATCCTAGATACAAACTAAGTCGATCAATATCTAGTTCGAGACATTCTATGTTACTAAATCATTTCATGATGTCCTAGTGTGCCATTTGTATCATTAAAATCATCCTATAAGGTTGGGATTTAAATCAGGGTTCAAAACAATGAAATCGGGTAAAAATCACAAAATTTTCCATGCCTCGGTCGGCCTGCCAGACGCCCTGCTTCGGCCTGCCGAACTGTACAGTTCGGCCTGCCGGAAGCAAAGTTCGGCCTGCCGAACATGTCCCCAGATTCGGCCTGCCGGTCGAAAGAACACCGGCCTGCCGATCATCACTCCGACCTGCCGAACATGAACTTCGGCCTGCTGAACTGGGAAAATCCAGAAATCCCAGCCACGGGTTTCTCGATCCCCAAAATCCAAATCTGAATTCCAACCTGTTTTTCTCAATTCCCAGGCATGAAAAATAATCATAGTTGATAGAAAAACATTCTAGAACATGTTTGGAATCATTTAAACAAGATTTGAACTCGAAATCCTCAAAAATCCGAAAATGAGAAAAAGAGGAGAAAAATGAAAATCTTGAATCCAATCCGTTTTTCTTCAATCTAGGTTTAGATTCTAGTTGTTCTAAGCTCATTTAACACAAATCCACAGTTTTCTAAGCTAAAACAAACTTAGATTTCAAAAACACACAAAATCGAAAATTTTGTAAAAAGTTTAGAAATTTCGAATCTAACCTCGAATCGAAGCTTCAATCCGCGTTCTCGGTCACCGAATCACGTCCCCGAGCTTCCTCCTTGCTGTTCCGAAGCTTGGATTCGAATGGAAATCGAAAATTTTTGAAGAAATTAGAGAGAGAGGGGCTGCCGAGAGAGAGAGGAGAGAGAGAGAGAACTCGTGAATGAGGAGAGAGAAAGAGAAGAGAGAAATAAATAGAGAAAATCGGTGGGCGGTTTTACTGTGCGAAAACCATGTGCTGCCCACGGTTTTGTAAAACGGAGTATTTTTAACATTTTACAAATTGTTGTGTTTTAAAACTCAAAACATCATTTTAAATCAATAAGAAATCTTTTGAACACATCAGTTTAACAAAACAACCAAAAACTAAAAATCCAACCAAATAATCTAATTAAAGTTAAAACTTTAATTATGGCACACTAATTCATCATTTACATTACATTAATGTTAAATAAATTTCGGGACGTTACAGTTCTCTACCCCTAAAAGAAATTTTGTCCTCGAAATTTACAACTCATCTCAAAAGCAAAACAAATGCGGATACAATTCCCGCATACTCGACTCTAATTCCCAAGTGGCTTCATCAACACCGTGATGCTGCCACACGACCTTTACCAACGGTATCTCACGACGACGCAAGCTAATCACTTTCCGGTCGATGATCTGAATCGGCACTTCTTCGTACGTCGTATCCTCCTGAACCTGCACATCGCGAAACGATACTATCTTACCCTGCTCAGGTGGACACTTCCTAAGCATCGACACATGAAACACATCGTGCACATGAGAAAGTTCGGGCGGAAGATCAAGCCGATAAGCGACCACACCAACACGCTGAGTGATCTCGAACGGCCCAATATACCTCGGCGCGAGTTTCCCACTCACTCCGAACCGCATAGTTCCCTTACGAGGTGACACCCTCAAGAGAACAAAATCTCCAACCGCGAACTCCAAGGGTCTACGTCTCCTATCCGCGTAGCTCTTCTGCCGACTCTGAGCTGCTCTCAACCGATCCCGAATCACCGCGACTTTCTCGTTGCTGTCACGAATCTCATCCGGCCCAAGAATAACTCTATCTTCCGGCTCGGCCCAACACACAGGTGACCGACACGGTCGCCCATACAACGCCTCAAATGGTGCCATACCGATACTCGCCTGATAACTGTTGTTGTACGCGAACTCCGCCAAATGCAAATATTGCCTCCAATTCCCGCCGAAGTCCAACGCACAAGCACGCAACATATCCTCGAGAACCTGAATAACCCGCTCAGACTGCCCATCAGTCTGAGGATGAAACGCCGTACTGAAGTTCAAATCCGTACCCAAAGCCTCCTGAAAAATCCTCCAGTACTTAGCATTAAACCTGGTGTCTCGATCAGAGGTGATGGACAAAGGAACTCCATGCAACCTCACAATGTTCTGCATATACAACTCCCCGAGAATCTTCCTGGAACACGTCGACCTAAACGGAATGAAATGCGCCGATTTCGTCAACCTGTCGACCACAACCCAAACTGCATCATGCCGCTGCTCCGTCCTCGGCAAACCTGTGAGGAAATCCATCGTCACATGCTCCCATTTCCACCCTGGAATAGGAAGCGGCTGAAGCTGACCTGCAGGCTTCTGATGCTCAGCTTTCACCTGGAGACACGTCGAACACTTGGCCATGTACTCGCGAACATCTTTCTTCATGCCTCTCCACCAATAGTGCCTCTTCAAATCACGATACATCTTGGTGCTCCCCGGATGAATAGCGAACTGAGACCTATGAGCTTCATCTAGAACGGCTTTCGTCACCTCGGCGATAACTGGAACTGCAAGACGCTCCCGAAAGTACAACGATCCATCTACATGCACGCTCCATTCTTCAAACTGCTCCCCGTTCTGAATCCGCGACCAAATCCCCTGCAAATGTCGATCCTGCCACTGACCTTGCTTCACCATCCGAACAAGAGCTGGAGTCGCTTCCACATGATACAACAAAACTCGATCACCGTCGTCATGATACTGTAGCCGATACTCACTCACTGTCGCATCCCTGCTCCAGTCCTCAAAAATCAAACAAGCGAGAATCCCTGAAGACTTTCTGCTAAGCGCGTCCGCTACCACATTAGCTTTCCCGGGATGATACTGCAACGCGAAATCATAATCCTCCATGTACTCCACCCATCTGCGCTGCCTCAAGTTGAGATCCCTCTGAGTGAACAAATGCCTCAAACTCTTATGATCGGAGAAGACCTGAAACGATGCTCCATACAAGTAACATCTCCAAATCTTCAGCGCGTAAACCACCGCTGCAAGCTCTAAATCGTGAGTAGGATAATTCCGCTCGTGAGGTCGTAGCTGTCTCGATCCGTACGCAACCACACGTCCATGCTGCATCAACACGCATCCAAGTCCGCGCCCTGAAGCATCAGCATAAACCTCATATGGCTCGTCACTGCTAGGAATAATCAACACTGGAGCTGAAGTCAACCGGTTCTTCAATTCCTGAAAAGCAGACTCACAATCTTCATCCCACTCAAACTTGACGTTTTTCCTGATCAACCTCGTCAACGGAGCTGCAATCTTCGAAAAGTCCTTTACAAATTTCCTGTAATACCCAGCAAGACCTAAGAAGCTGCGAATCTCCGCTACATTCCTTGGTCGTTCCCACTCCAATATAGCTTCAATCTTGGACGGATCCACTGAAATACCATGTTCCGAAATGACATGACCCAGAAATTTGACCTCAGTCAACCAGAACTCACACTTTTCCCTCTTAGCATACAACTGGTGCTCCCGCAGAGTCTAAAGCACGATCCGAAGATGCTGCTCATGCTCCTCCCATGTCTTAGAATACACAAGAATATCATCGATGAACACGATCACAAACTGATCCAGATACGGCCTAAATATCCTGTTCATCAAATCCATAAAAGCTGCTGGAGCATTCGTCAACCCAAAAGACATAACCAGAAACTCGAAGTGCCCATACCGAGTCCTAAAAGCTGTCTTGGGAATATCCTCTTCCTTGATTCTGAGCTGATGATAACCTGACCGCAAATCAATCTTCGAGAAGTATCACGAACCTCCCAACTGATCAAATAGCTCATCAATCCTAGGCAAAGGATACTTGTTCTTCACCGTAACACGATTCAGCTGCCGATAATCCACACATAACCTGAGAGTCCCATCATGCTTCTTAGCGAACAAAACTGGTGCTCCCCACGGAGATGTGCTATTCCGAATATATCCTTTATCAGCAAGCTCCTGAAGTTGCTTCCTCAATTCCTTTATTTCTGCCGGCGCCATCCGATAAGGTGCCATAGAAATCGGTGATGTCCCTGGAAACAACTCGATACCAAACTCAATCTCCCGATGCGGTGGTAACCCTGATAACTCGTCGGGGAAAAACATCCTCGAACTCACCAACCACCGGAATCGCTACACTGCTACTCGAAACATAGGGCTCGCAATCTAGATTGGCAAGAAAAGCAAAACAATCTAGATTCCTTCGCCCTCCTAGACATGACTTCATGAGACGCTCACTCTTTAGCCAATCACCACCACCCTGGTAAGTGATTACCGTCCCACTTTCAGACACTAGGGTCACTTTTCTAAGTTGGCAGTCCACAACTGCACTATATCTGGACAACCAGTCCATCCCTAAAATCACATCATAGGAACTCATGGGGAGTATAATCAAATCACTTTTCAAAATCTCATCCCCAATCTTTATTTTACAAGATTTACACATACAATTTACACACACCCGCCCCAAGGGAGAAGTTATAACTAGGGGTTCATTAAACTCTTCTACTTCTAATCCCAAGGCATGTACAAAAGAATTCGAAATGAGAGAATGAGAGGCACCGGTATCCAATAAAACGCGAGCTAGAGATCTAGAAACCAAAACCATACCATCGACAACCGCGTTACCAGTCTGAGAATCTGACCCTCCAGATGCCATTGCATGAACCTGCACTGGCGCCTTCCCTTTTCCTCTACCGACATTGCTGGGTCCTGCATTACTCGGCCGATACTGCTGAGATGGAGATGACTGCACACTACCTGTACTCGGAGCTCTATACTGAGGAACACTGCGCTGAAAATACTGCGGCTGCTGTCCTCGTGCCGGATATGAGAATTGCTGAGGAGAAAACTGCGGATACTGCAACTGCGGGTACTGCGGAGGCGGAGGTAGGGTCTGAGGCTGAGGCTGAGACTGACGACTGGCATCCTCCCCGGTCTGCGATCCAAGACGAGCACTCCTGATCGGGCAATTCCTCTTGATGTGTCCGGGCTGCTGACAGAAATGACAATGAAAGCTGTAGGGGTTGCTGCGCCCGCTGCCAGACGAACTGCTACTGCCACTGGTCGCACCGCCTTGCTTGCCTTTCCCCGGAGCTGGACGACTACTAATGCTCTTCCTGCCACTCCTCTGCGGTCCTCCTGAAGCCTTGGCTCGATCCTCACAATACTGCACGTAATCATTCTCCACGGAGATCGCCGACGACACAAGCTCTCCGAAACTCCTAAGCCGTAGAGCAACCAACTGCCGCCGAATAGGAGCCTTGAGTCCTTCCTGGAACTTGATGCATTTCTCGCGCTCCGATGCCACAGCTGATGGAGCAAACCTAGCCAACTCGCTAAACTTTGCCTCATACTCCCGAACCGACATATCACCCTGCTGCAATCTATAAAACTCAGCTGCTTTCTGATCTCTATACCCCTGCGGAAAATACCGATCATAGAACAGATCCTCGAACTTGTCCCAACCGATATCGCCACCGCGCTCCAGACGCTTAGTTTGTTTCCACCAGGTGTTAGCGCCACCCTCGAGCTTATACGCCGCAAACTCCACACGATACCCCTCAGGCACACCAAGGGTATCAAGATGCTTCAAGATCGAATCCAACCAATACTCTGCTAACTGCGGATCCCCATTGCCATCAAAAGTCGGAATAGACGCCCGCCGAAATTCCTTAAAGAAAGCATGCCGACTACCAACACTGGAGTCTTCCGGTCTAGTCCTGGCTGCCATCTGCCGGAAAGCTGCAATCATAGACCTCATCAGGCCCTCATCATTTCCGAACTCGGCGTCAGCTGTCGAACGACGTCTAGGTGCCATTCTCTCACTTCTGAAAACAAAATTTGGACTGTCAGAGGTATTTCATTGTCAAACCTATGTGTGCACAATTCCCAAGGTTCATAACCTTGAGCTCTGATACCATTCTATCACGCCCCGGAGTACGGGAGGTGACGTGGCGGAATATTTAGATTAATTAAAAGAGAGTTTAATTGAAATTAAGGGTTTAAAAATCCAATTAAGCAAGAAATAAAGAGATTTTTCCACCACATTTGATAAAGAATTTAAAATCATTAAACCAATAACAATAATTGAATAAAAACCGCGAATATGGGTTCCACAACCCACAACTTGTGCACACACATGGTTCTGACAATATCATAAATACAATTACAGTCCAAGTACAAATAAAGTTAAGTCTTACATGCCTTGATTAACAAATACAGAATGTAAACAAATTCTCCTATTGCTCCTGAGTTCGGTCCGAAGAATCTTCTCCAAACCTAAATGGGAAACCACCTAGAGGGGGGGGATTTAAAACAGTAAAACGTGAGCGAAAGGCTCAGTAGGACTAAGTTTTATAAAATAATTTAATGCAAAGAAACATAACATTATCAGGAGTTATGCAAGAAGAAACTTGAATAAATAAATAAATAAATTGAGTAGAACCGTTCTGACACAGAACAGTCTACTCGTCAAATCAAAACACCAGTTTACATTTACCTAGGCAAACCATGATATCACCACCGTAGTGGCCCAGCTGGGTTTCGGGACCTGCCCCCAAGGTCGATCACGACCCGATCTCTGATATGGCATCATGCCCATGTGGTTATTATCATTATCATTCAAAACCCATTTACCGAGTGTTGTCAATTACATTCATTATGAAATTCATTTCATGTCACGGTATATAAAAATATAACCGGTAAAATCATTTTCAAACAACCGTTGAAAACATTTTGATAGAAATCATTTTCAAAGCCAAATCATTTCAAAACCAGGCTACCAAAGAAATAGGATAGAAGTCCTACCTCAGTACTCGTGCCGGTACCCCACACCGTAATCCCGGTCCGCTATACGTTAGCTCCACGGAACCACGAACAATCCTAGATACAAACTAAGTCGATCAATATCTAGTTCGAGACATTCTATGTTACTAAATCATTTCATGATGTCCTAGTGTGCCATTTGTATCATTAAAATCATCCTATAAGGTTGGGATTTAAATCAGGGTTCAAAACAATGAAATCGGGTAAAAATCACAAAATTTTCCATGCCTCGGTCGGCCTGCCGGACGCCCTGCTTCGGCCTGCCGAACTGTACAGTTCGGCCTGCCGGAAGCAAAGTTCGGCCTGCCGAACATGTCCCCAGATTCGGCCTGCCGGTCGGAAGAACACCGGCCTGCCGATCATCACTCCGGCCTGCCGAACATGAACTTCGGCCTGCCGAACTGGGAAAATCCAGAAATCCCAGCCACGGGTTTCTCGATCCCCAAAATCCAAATCTGAATTCCAACCTGTTTTTCTCAATTCCCAGGCATGAAAAATAATCATAGTTGATAGAAAAACATTCTAGAACATGTTTGGAATCATTTAAACAAGATTTGAACTCGAAATCCTCAAAAATCCAAAAATGAGAAAAAGAGGAGAAAAATGAAAATCTTGAATCCAATCCGTTTTTCTTCAATCTAGGTTTAGATTCTAGTTGTTCTAAGCTCATTTAACACAAATCCACGGTTTTCTAAGCTAAAACAAACTTAGATTTCAAAAACACACAAAATTAAAAATTTTGTAAAAAGTTTAGAAATTTCGAATCTAACCTCGAATCGAAGCTTCAATCCGCGTTCTCGGTCGCCGAATCACGTCCCCGAGCTTCCTCCTTGCTGTTCCGAAGCTTGGATTCGAATGGAAATCGAAAATTTTTGAAGAAATTAGAGAGAGAGAGGGGCTGCCGAGAGAGAGAGGAAAGGGAGAGAGTTGAACGTGAATGAGGAAAGAGAGAGAGAAGAGAGAAATAAATAGAGAAAATCGGCGGGCGGTTTTTCTGTGCGAAAACCATGTGCCGCCCACGGTTTTGCAAAACGGAGTATTTTTAACATTTTACAAATTGTTGTGTTTTAAAACTCAAAACATCATTTTAAATCAATAAGAAATCTTTTGAACACATCAATTTAACAAAACAACCAAAAACTAAAAATCCAACCAAATAATCTAATTAAAGTTAAAACTTTAATTATGGCACACTAATTCATCATTTACATTACATTAATGTTAAATAAATTTCGGGACGTCACACCCTTGTTCGCTAATGGGACCATTATATAAGATATGTAAAATGGAAAAGATGATTTGAAATAAAATTTTCATAAATTTCACTATGGCATATTATCTGGAATGAGATAGAAAGTAGGAGCTGTTCAATTTTAAGAGTTACTTTTGTGGGTCCCAAATGGTTAGAGTAATTAATAATTAAGAAAGGAAAATCCACACTAATATCAACTAACAACAGAATATGTGAGTTGCCATTTTTAAATTGATGGGTATTTAAAAAGAATTGCTACAACAAATTCTATTCGAGGAACATGTTGTTACATGTTAAAAAGCAGGGAGAATATATAAAATTTATCCCCAAAAAAATCCGACAATGATAAATCACCTGTCACATTACCTAATTTAGAGATTTTTTTTTTCTAGGCTAGATGATTAACTATTAACATGACTTTCATCAGATCCAAAGATGATGTTTATGATCGTATATGGCAACCCATTAACTTCGCTAATGGCAAGGTGCTAAGTACATCGCTTACGGTTGACGCCAATGCCAAAAATATTTATCAGCCGCCATCTTCTGTTATGTCCACCGCTGTGACACCGGAAAACGCCAGCAGTACTACTTTCTCATTTTATCTGAGGCCAGACAATCCGACTGTGGTATACTATGTCTACATGCATTTTGTGGAGGTCGAAAAGCTTGAAGCCAACCAGTCTAGGGAATTTTTTATTAAAGAAAATGGATATCTATGTCATGAACCCTTTTCTCCTGATTACTTGTATACGACCACTTACTCTAGCGTTTCACCAGTATGACCTTGTCCAAACTGAAACATCAACTCTCCCACCAATCCCTAATGCCTTTGAGTTTTATGTTGTCCACAATTTCTCAGAGCCACAAACAGATGAACATGACAGTATGGATATCGTATTTTACTATATTTTTCTCCCCCTTTTCGTATCTGCCCTTTTTTTTTTTCCTTCTATGATCAAGATTTCTTGTTTATTTAGAACAATTTTAACGTACTAATTATATAATAACCTGTATTATATGTCATTCTCTTTTTCTTTTTTTTTAAATGTTAGTTGATGCTATGATGAACATCAAGTCAAAGTATGGATTGAAGAAAACTTGGCAAGGGGATCTATGTGCTCCCAAGATTTACATGTGGAATGGTCTCAATTGCAGTTTTAATGATCAAGACCCGGCCAGCGTCATGTCCTGTAAGTTTGAGTTTTAGCTAATTAATTAGCTTACTTATTTTTTAGATGAGCATGCTTAAAAAACTCCAAATTAATAGTCCCTATTTCTTGTCAACTAAAACTTGATCGTATGATGTATTAAGGAACTTATCTTCAGGTGGATTGATTGGGGAGATTACTTCTTATATATCCGATCTTACCGTGATACGGTTCCCGTAAGCCTATCTATACACGTAGTAATGTGTCGTAGACGTAAATTGCATATCAACTTCTAGATCTTCACTAGGAGTAAAATTGCTTATATATACGTTGTTATTAATGCAGGGACTTATCAAACAACAGCCTAACTGGATCAGTGCCTGATTTTCTTTCTAAACTGCAATTCCTAAAAGTTTTGTAATTTTTTTTTTAATTGTTTTGGTCGATGTATAATTGCTATTATACTACTGTACTATGCTACTAATATTTAAATTGATAAGCAAAGGATCATATTTTGTCATGCTCTGCGGAATCTTGAGAGGAATAATCTCACTGGTTCAGTTCCAACTGACCTTCTTGAAAAATCCAAAAGTGGCTCATTGTTGCTTAGGTCTGTCTTTTAGTTTTTGTTTTACCCCGAATTTATCTTCTTCTTTTTTTCAATGCGATTATTATATATGTTGATATTAATGATTCTAACTCAGTTTTCATATTTCCCGTTTCATTGTCATGAACTCTGTTTATTCTCGTGTTGCCGAAAACCCACATCTTTGCTCGTCCCTTTCATGCCAAAAGAAGAAGAAACATAACTACATTGTTTCAGTTATAGCATCAGTTGCCATTGCATTCCTTGTTGGATGTAGATTGAATAAAAGAAGAAAGAAAGGTACACACACATGACTTTGATCCATCTCTGCCCTATCTATACCAGGAAATGAAGGGGATAGTTTGAATTTATGTTAATATTAGGTTTGTGTTCGGTCCTTTGCAAGAACAAATCCTACAATAATAATGCAGTAGTAGAGGGTATAACATGGCATTTACACCCATTACTTCTGCATGTTATATGTAGGACCCATCTCTTGCAAAGTACTTGAGCCTATACCTAATTAATAAGCTAATCGTGATAATTGAGCCACAGGGACGCTAACAAACCCAAGTTCATGAGAAAAATTGGGTCAACACTGGAGCAAACAAACCATCAATTTACCTATTCATCAATTTACCTACCCTGAGATTATGACTATTATCAACAACTTAGAGAAAGTCATTGGGCAAGGCGGATTTGTGGACTGTTTATCATGGCTATTTAAACGACGCTCAAGTGGCAACAAACATGCTCTCTGAGTCATCAGCTCAAGGCTACAAAGAGTTTCAAGCAGAGGTACATTTTCACTATAATAAAATTAGCACACTATTAATTGTGGAATTTTTATCTACGGTACCCAAGTCAATCATTAATATGCAGAATGTATGCATGCTTTATATTCCACGCATTTGAAGGGATAAATTGTTGGAATTAAAATATGAAATGCAGCAGAATGAGCGGATCGTTGACAAACAAAAATTTTCTGAAAACTTCATTCATCGAGAATAGCTATATAATTTTAATTAATAATAAAAAGTGTTGGAAATTTTTATCAACTTTTTGAAGACTATCAGGGTATCCTAGCTTTTCTCTTTGACACCACAATCTTCCAAGCCAAGCCTCCACACCAATGGAAAGACGAGTGGCTGTCAAACTGTAAGAATGAATTTTCCTCACACTTTTCTGAATCTGCTATGTACTCAACACATGAGATAACAGACTTTTTTTTTCAGAGAAGAACTCTCAGTTTTTCTCTCTGTGAAAGTTACGTGAAAAAGATTTATCTACCTAGATAACTGTTATCCCTCCTTTTTTATATCGAGCAATTAGTTATTTTTCAATTAATTTCAAATTTGAAATAACCACCATATCAAATATATGAAGAAGGGATATACTCTACATTCCTTATCTTTGTGTTATTCTGAAACGAATCCAAAAAAAAAGTTCGTTTAAAATTTATATATATATATATATATATATATATATACACGTTTACAACGTAAACGTGAGTTTACCGTTTTTTTATTTTTTTTATTTTTATTTTTATTTTTTTAATAAACATGACTTATTAACATTTAATATATATATATATATATATATTAAAATAAAAACGTAAACGTTTTACGTAATGTGAACATATATATGTATATATATTAATAAATAATAAATCTAATATATATATTAAAAATAAATCTCATTTATTTAAAATAATCAATTAATTTAATTAACTAATGCTCATTTATGATAACATTAATCACATTACATTATGTGTCACAGAAAACATTTTTCTATGTCATATTAATTACTCATGGGTGAAATAATTAACTCAGAATTCAATAATTTTAAATTAAATATCTATAATTTATTCTATACATAAATCCAATATGGTGTTACAAATGTGGCATTGAGGACCTATGTACCTATAACCCAAGCTCCAATAAATTTGATAATTAATCAAACTCTTTAATTAATATGTCAAATTTATTAGTTTCAGTGTTACTCCACTAAAAAACTGAAACTGAACTCTTGAGATTATAGTAGAATTACTCAAAAAAAATTAACGAGTAGTCTATTGATATAATCATTACATATAAGTCAGTCCTCCACAAATAGTTCATAATAAGAGTTAGGTTCAATTTCTGTTTACCTCTCTTATTATATCTTTATCCTTGAGTTCTAATAATTCTCTAATGAATAGTAAATTCATAATCTTATTATGAACGAGCGCTCTACTGTTCAAACCTCGAATTATCACTCAAGAGAAAGATTTTTCTAACTTTCATAAGGAAGGAATGGATTCCATATCTGTATAGTATTATTCCCACCTATTTATTACGTTATGTTTCGAAAATGCTAAGTTATGATCTGTACTTAGACAAATCTTACCAAGCAAGTCAAAAAACATAATGTCATAAATAAGAGTCTAATAAATACTCAGGATTAAGACTGTCAAATATATGATCATCATAGTGATAAATTTGAATCCTCTATTTGTAACGGATGATTATTAGAGATTCATAATTTATCTGGTCCAGCCCTATATAATCTCATTATATAAAATACCTCCAATCCAATGTCTCTACATTAATAACCCAAATAATGACTATTTCATTCTAAATGAGATTGGACCGTACTTGTAATATTTAATTAAAGATCCCAAACTTTAATTAATTATTACGGATTATTTAGATTATTAACTATAAATTTTATACCTAAGCATATAACATTTATATGCTAAATTTATAGTCAAATAAATAATCATAGAATTTTCTCGATGTTTATAAATGTATTCATAACACATATAAACAACCAAAATAATAAAAAACTTCACTTTATTTATTTATTAGCAATATGTATAATGTCACAGCTTTTAAGGCACCATGCCCAACATAAATTTATAGGTAAAACTTCTTAATCTTACGAAAGTTCACCATAGAAACTTGACTGGCCTTGTTGGGTACTGCAATGAAGGGAACCACTTGGGGCTTGTTTATGAGTACATGGCTAATGGGAACTTAGGACGACATCTTTCAGGTTCCATTTCTTTGATTTCTATGACATTTGCGTGTGCCTTTCTCCAGAGGAAAGAAAAAGAATTATAATTAAAAAAACAGAGAGAAAAGCTTAAAAAGGCAAAGATTGGACATTATTTTTTAGTGAATTCTCTTTTTTTTTTTCGTCTCTAATTTCTTGCTTTCTTTTAGATTTTACAACCACTAATTCATGTTCCCCATCCTTTCATATATGGTCATTCTCAGTGATAATTAATCTATTTGGGTTGCAGAGAAAAGTGCATATACCTTGCCTTGGGAGGACAGACTGCGAATAGCAGTGGATGCTGCACATGGTTAGCATTGTTTATTCTTTTGGTATCCATATTTTTTAGTAATCCTAAACTATATATGATATAATTTATGCAATGCCGGGTTGGAGT
Organism: Artocarpus heterophyllus; assembly: GCA_025403435.1. NCBI lineage: Eukaryota > Viridiplantae > Streptophyta > Magnoliopsida > Rosales > Moraceae > Artocarpus > Artocarpus heterophyllus. The sequence goes on along the minus strand of CM046348.1, from coordinate 30,479,066 downwards.
ATCTACACCATGGTTGTAAGCCATCAATAGTCCATAGAGATGTGAAGACTGCTAATATTTTATTGAACGAAAAGTTCCAAGCCAAACTAGCCAATTTTGGGCTCTCTAGAGCTTTTCCAATTGAAGGTGGTAGTCATATCATAACAGTTGTTGCTGGAACTCCTGGATATCTCGATCTGGAGTAAGTGTACAAAAAGTACTAAATTTGTCTTAAAGATCGAAACATATCAACCTTTTTTATACACAAGACAGACATTTTTCAAAACCTTAGCTACATGTACATGTAAATTGATTTTATTCTCTCTACTTTATAGGTATTTTTCATCTAACTGGTTGAATAAGAAGAGCAATGTTTACAGCTCTGGAGTTGTTCTAGTAGAGATATTCACAGGCTGACCTGTGCTTGTAAAATCCGATATTGAGCACCCCCCACGTATCTCAATGGGTCACATTTATGCTTGAAAAAGGAGAAATTAGAAACATTGTCGATCCAAGGTTACGAGGAGAGTTCCAGATCAGCTCTGCATGGAAAGCCGTAGAAATATCAATGCCTTGTGTACGCCATAATTCCTTGGAGAGGCCAATGATGAACCAAGTGGTGATAGAATTGAACGAGTGTTTGACTCTTGAGGTAGATTCAAAAAAGGATGGTCGTCAGTCATAACATCATTCAAGTGGAAGGATGACTCTGAATTATGATACTGGTCTCAACCGTTTACCAAGATAGACCGTGGAGTTAAAGTAAATGGAAGTTGAATCAAAATTTTCATCCTCATCAGAAATAAATTATAAAGTGTGCTTATTGTTTCGGATAATATTGTGACAAAATTTGATATTTGAATGTCGTTTTGTATATTTAGTAGTTTGGTGTACGATTCTTATATTGAATTTTATTGTATTATTTATTGATTAGAAATAATGCAGGTCTCTAAAAACTAAAAACCGGCGTAGGTAGAAAACGGGAATAAACATTTATTTTTATTAAAAACTAAACTGATAATAGCATAAGGTAGGGACTACACGACATGCATAGACTTGGATACGAACCAAATCCTCAATTTTAGAAATTGAAGAACAAACTAAGTCCTAAGAATCAGGAAATAATGGTGAATCTCTTAACGTCCTAACTACTAGATAACATCAGATATCCGTGACCAAAAATAAGGACAAATAGAAGCCGGACTCTTCTGCAAAAATCACATGCGTTATCATCTACACATGAAAATAATGTTACTGTATAATTTGATCAAACTCGCATATGATCGTCAATAAAGATAATAAACCATCTTTTTTAGAAAGAGTTTAGACACTTGAGGTCCAAATATCACTATGAATTAACACAAATAGTTTAGATGCTTGATAAATCTGAGAAGTGAAAGAGGACTGTTGATGCTTTGCTAATTAATGAACCTCACATTGAAAAGTACTAAAAAAAATGGAAACAAATTTCTCAAATAAGAAAAATTAGAGTGACATAGCCTGCGATACCACAACATCACTTCTTGTTCCTTAGACAATAAAAGAAAATTACAACCTGTTGTTTGAATCTGTCCATTCATGAAGCTAGTAACGGAGCCAGGATTTATTGATGGGGGCCTTTTTTTTTTTATTTTGCAAGAACAAGTGGGCTAATCTAGCCCAACCAAGCCCAAACCATCTTCGATCACACAAATTTGGTCTAGCCCAACCGAGTCCAAGCCTCTCGCACATGTCCTCAACATGTGCCCAGCACAGTGCCCATTTCATGTCTATATATTCTATCATTGTGCATTAGAGTTTATTTCTCTGAGCTCATTTTCTCTAAACTCCTCCCTCTCTCTAGTTTCTCAAATCCTCTCCCTTCTCTCTAGATCTTCTTCTTTCTCTCCTTAAAAGTTTCCAAAATTCTACAATTTTTATCTCGAATATTCTCAATCCTCACCCAGATTACCCATCAAGCCTCAAATCTCCTTCAGATTCTAACAAAGCACCTGCAATGTTTTTCCTCGATTTTCTTTCTTTTTTTAATGCACCCAATGTACTTACATATGAGGAAATACTTCTCATCAATTTCTCAATGAGTTCTCAAAAAGAAATATAAGTCTAGGATTACTCTACTATAGTCTAGGATTACTCTACTATAGATTCTCCTGCATTTTGGCATCCCTACTGATGTAAGGATGTTGATAAAAGGAAAGATTCGACTGAGTAACTTACGTCAACCTACCAAGTATGGGTACTAGTCGTAAAAGAAGAGCTCATGCCATTAAGATCACATGTAACAAATATGGACGACAGAATTGTAACAGTAAATGTACTTAGCCTTGATTTATGTCAGTAAATAGGAAGGATAAAATTAATTTCTACGAGGATGGACGTTCTAAAGAGAACTTAGATGACCTCTATGCTTCTTTTCAAAGCCATCCAAGTAGATATGTCCAAGGTGTAATTTCTAAACTTTAGCCCAAATTTCATGTAAAAAGATAACACATCAAGAACATGATATTTAAAGACCCTGTTTGCTAAATTATAAGAAAATTGGATTGGGGAGTAAATTCTCGATCCATAGAGGTTGTTTGAGTGTTGCTTGTTTTGAAATCACTAACAATAGGTGTTTAATAATTTGTCTATTTTCTGTTTAAAAAAGTGTATTTATGTACCTTGAGTATTTGTTTATTTTGGATTGTTACAGTAAGTGTTAACTGATTACTGTGTTTTTGTTTTGTTATTTTCTTTTAAAAAATAATATCTTGTCAAATGTATCACGTGTTGTACTATAATATGTTTGATTTTTGAATTTTATATAGATGTTTCAAGATTTATGTTTTACTTTTTCAAAAGTTCTACGGTAAATTGCCATTTATGATAGCTTTTTAGATTTGGTGCTTGTTTGTCAAAAACTTGTACAGTCGTGTTAGAGTGTTTTTTATTTTTTTTGTTTTTAATTATCAAAAATTGTATAGACAGAGGCGTTTTTAAAAGGTCAATTTGATTGCATGTTTATTTTTTCAAAGTCTTTATATTTGGTCCGACTTTTTCTAATATATCTATATCTTATTTTCTAACTTTTCATCTATATAATATCATATCTTATCTTTTTTTTTTCTTACCAGTACATATTGTTTTTAGATTATAAAATAACATGCCATCACCTACCTATTATAACTTCTTAGTTCTTTGACATTTTTATCTTCTTTAAGATGCTATTTAAGACTTACCAAACTGTTTAGCTACTTGGTGTTAACTGTGCAGTTGCAGTTACAACTGCAACTCTTGTTCGGCCCACCCTCAGTCCAAACCAATGGTTAAAGGCCCAACAATCATCGGCAGTTTATACTTCACGCGTTTAACTAAGCAGTTGTAACACCACTCCTCAGCGCCTCTCTGATTCTCTAGCCTTTCACACGTGACTGTGCAACACTCCATTTAAAGCACGAGTCCCTCTTTCACGCGCATTCCAGTAGCGCTTCCCTTGCTCCATGTGGGCCCCAACCAACATCAACAGCATTCTCCTCCTCCATTCCACACTGGACATGTGGGATTTGACCTTTTCTCCTCAATTTCAGCTTCATACATTTCTTTCTGTTGGGTCTGCATTATCTGACTTTAATCTCCTAATAAAGCCTTGTAAATTTCAATTAATTTTGAAAGACGTTTTTGCTTGTATTTTCTTTATTTCTTTTGCTAATTATGATTTTTGATATATAATAAATAAAAAAAATCAAAAATCAAAAATATTTAACTTTGTGGTTCTAATCACAAAAACATCCAAACATTGATTTTAACCATAAATGATTCACACCACAAATTTTAAAACATTACCAAACATCATATATAACTACAATTATTTTTCTAACCACCAAAGTTTGTTCTAAACATAAAAATGGTTACAACCAACGGTTCACACCACCCTACTGAACACCTTATTAGTGTTTAACTCTTGAAAATAACAATTAGGTTTCAAAAGTTTGTTATACAGTTAAGTTATTTTATTAATTTTCTAATTGAGAAAAGATTGCAAGATAATTATGGGGACGTAGCGTACAACTTCGAGGATAAAATTTGTAACGCCCATCTTTTTCTTTTATGGACACTTATGTTAATTTAACATTGGAATGTGATATTTTAGTACTATTATTATTTATGTTAAGTAAATTAACATTTTATTTAGTAATGTCGCATGTGACAGCCATGTGGGATCGATGTGTTTGGGATGTTCATGTCAAAAATGATGATAAGTTTAAAGTATTTATTGTTTTTTTTAAGAGCTTTTAACTTGCCCTAAATTCATAATCTTTATAATGCTCTAGAGTTATGTATGCTCTAAACTTAAATTCTTGATGACGACATGAATGTTGTTGCATATTTTTTTTATTTTTATAATATTAATTATGTCATGATAATTACATGTGTAATATTATTTTTGAGTTATAAAATAAATAATATTGTTGTGTATAAATAATTTGTATTATAATTATATTATATTACATTATTATATTATATAATATTATAATATATTATATTATAATAATATAGAACCTTATGTTAATATTATTATTTATGTTATAATACATTCATATTTATATTATATTATATTATATTATATATATTATATGCTATGTTATAATGCATAAAGGCAAATTGCCGTGTAAGTTTAAAAAAAAAAAAAAGAAAGGAAAGAAACGGTTATAGACGTGCAAAAAAAAATAAAATAAAAAAATAAAAAAAATAAAAGGAAAGTGGAATTAGATTAGGATTAGGGTTTCTACACTTATCTAATCTCTTCTATCTTGTAGACTTATAAATATACTTCTAAGCTACCAAAGTCTTCATTTTCTAAATTTCTAGCCAAAGAAAATTCTTTCTCTCTAAAATTTCCTTGGACACACTCTCTTTCTTCTCCACGTTTTCTTCCCTTCTCTCCCTTATTTTCTACAAACAATTGATTGAAATATTGGGTTTTCACTTAGATAAATTCAAGGGAATTGCAAAGAATCGTTTTGGAGGTAAGAAACTTATTCTAGACTATTGCTGAAATTTTGTTTCCTTTGTAATCTGACCCCCATAACTTTTTCTACAAATTTCCGTTTGTTCCAAAATTTTAGTATGATGTTTATGTATGTGTTATGTGATATTCCTCAAAATTTCACGTTATTTGGAATTTTCTATGTTGAGATATTAAATTTTAATTCTCTGCCACTCATGACCAAACTGTTGTTGATTGATATTTTGCACAAAAGTATAGACCATGTTAAAGGGGCAAACAACCTTTGATTTGAACGAAATTTTACAAAGATATTCATGTATATGTTAAGTTAAGATAAATTTCATGGTTACTTGATGAATATTTTATGAGTTCTTGAATTTTCTTTAAGATAGGTTTATATGGCTGTCTATTCAATGAATTCGGTACTTCTTGATTATGTGACCTATTTGTATAGCTAAACAAATTTATTTGCTAATGCGACTTTTTGTGGTGCTGTATATATGTGTTATTAGATTGTCATAAAAATTATAGGGTTAAAGTAATTTTATTTTAATCATTGGAATTTTATGATTGTGTGTTGCTTACTGCTTTAGGTAATTAGAGTTTGTTTAGTCTTTGAATTCTAATGCATGTTTTGAGTTGTTAAAAATTTATTTGAAGCTAATTTTTAGATATGTTATAGTTTTGGTGTATTGTGTTAGTATTAGAAATATTATTATCATCACAAAGATTCTTTTATTGCATGTATTTCATGTCAATTGGTATTTAATTTTTTTGATGCCTTAAGTCTGCTTTTCATACAAACATCTGACAGCTGCTGTATTTCAGAAATTTTTGATTCTTTATTGCTTTGTTTATATTTTTCTTATATTTTTCTCAAATACTAGACATCTTAGTCTTTCGTTTGGCTTTTGAATTGCTTTAATCGGAGTTTTCATTAAATAGTTATGATTTTTCGAAGTCGACCTTGAAAGCTGTATAGTTTTACACAGACACGAAATTTAGATTGAATTTTGAGAACTTTTTCTTCATGCAAATTATTGTCAAAATATGCGTGTGATATATCAAATTATTTGCTTTTCATTCTAGTTTCTAATGCCACTAGTTTTGAATGATTTGGAGTTAAGATGAAATTATTATGAATTTTTAAGTGAATAAAGGTCATTCTGCCTACTTTTGGGAATTATACCCTAGGTTCATAAATTGTGATTTTGTGCTTTTTGATATTATTACGTGATAAGGTGATGTTTAATGAGATGTTTATATATTGCTAATATTATTGCTAGTGACTTATGGTTAATATGAATGTTTGACATGAACACTCCAAAAGATGAGCACACCGAGAACCACAACAACGTCACCCAAGTTGAAATGGTTGCATAAACATCATAAATATATGTTTTGGAATAGTAAACGTGATGCATGATGCATATGAAAAACACAAAAATTATTTTACTAATTCCACGATTATTCAATTTTAATAAATAAAGTGCCGCCGTAGGGTAGGTCAAATTATTTATGAATTGAATTGAGACATTCTCAATTAATAAATATATTCAAAATATCTCATATTTTGTATATTTATTGATAACCGTTTATTTTGGTCAAGATATAATTAACAATTTAATTATGTCTTTATGAGTGTAACCCACTATCTTGAATTTTTACAACTTAACTCAAAATTGCCACCGTAGGGTAGGTCAATTTTGAAATACATTATAAAATCCTATCTTAAGGAAGCCAACCTTTGATATTGATTTAAATGGACACCCTCCGTAGGGAGGACGAAATCAACCCGTCGCGAGGCGCCACCTAAATCTCACGGTGTTGTACTAATAGTGGAGACCGCAGGTTATATTGTCATATTACCTTCTCCAACTTATTATTTTAAAAGATGTGTTTTATCTTATAAAACATCATATGCTTCATAATTCTAGTAGATAAAACAATTTTTAATTACTAGATTAATTATGTGTTAATAAAATCTCATTCTATTTACACTTAAATAAATTACCAGATTTTCTAAAAATCTAAATTTATTATGAATTGCCTAAGTTACCGAATATTAAACAATTTAAAATTAGATAATTTAGAATTAATGTGAATTTTACCAAGTTTTAACTATTAAAACTAAATTCACATTATTTGGTTGATTAATAAATTAAGATTCTATAAAACTAACCCAATTAATTTAATCTTATTAAATTAATGCTAACACATATTAAATCACTTTATAAACTCCTTTATAAAAATAATATGCCAAGTGTATGCATGTCATGTTACAATAACTATAAGTGGGCACTTTCCTAGATGACATGTTATCATGCATGAACATGTTATCATAATCATCACATGAAAATGAAAATAAAAATAAAAATAAACAATGAATTTTTGACCGGGTCCTTTTGGATAATTAAAATTACAACCCAAAAAATAAAAATATAAAAAATAAAATTACAGGGGTCTTCTTGTAATTTATACATAATTCCTGCTCCACTTTTGCAGTCTTCATCAAGTGGTTTATTATGCAACAATTTGCTGGACTACCTTTAAAATTTGATAGGCCCAAAGTTCTCAACTGGGCCAAAAAATCCAATGGACATCTTTTTCTTCATCGCTCCACGTGTTGCAAGTGAATGAGAGGAGAGAAGAGAAATAATAATAATAATAATAATAATAAATTACAAAAATCCTATACCCCTTTATGGGTTTACACAAATTGATCTAATCAAACTGAAAATAAAATTATTAATCCAAAAGGACCATATAATTAACGACCAAAAATCCTTTCATTAAACAACCATTCATCACACGAATAAAAATTAACAAAGATGCAAAGTGCCCACAAACATGCATCAAAAACATGATATCATCAAAATAAAATAATGTTTACTTAAAATTATATATGCTATAACCCGCTCTGATACCATTTGTTGGAATTAAAACATGAAACGCAGCGGAAGGAATGGATCGTTGACAAACAAAAATTTTCTGAAAACTTTGTTCATCGGGAATAGATATATAATTTTAATTATAGAAAGCTTTAGGAATTTTTTTTTTTTACTAACCTTTTGAAGACTATCAGGGTATCTTAGCTTTCCTCTTTGACACCACGATCTTCCAAACCAGGCCTCCACACCAATGGAAAGACGAGTGGGCGTCAAACTGCAAGAATGAATTATCCTCACACTTTTCTGAATCTGCTATGTACTCAACACATGAGATAGCAGACCTTTTTCTTTAGAGAAGAACTCTCAGTTTTTCTCTCTAAAAATTATATGAATCAAAATTCTATTGAGATAACTGTTATCTCTCCTTTTTATATCTGAGCCATTAGTAATTTTACTTTCCCTTTTCTTTTTCTTTTTCTTTTTCTCCTTTCTTTGTTTCCCGAATCATTCATTCGGTTTACACACACACATGCACATGTATATATATAAGGAATCCGTAAAAGCAAGTTTACCTTTCTTTCTTTTTTTTTTTTTTTAATTTGACCGAATCACATGTTGTGATTCGGTTTACTTATATATAATATAAGTATATAAAGTAGAACGAGAAACTGTAGTTTCACGTTCCCTTTTTTTTAATATTATATTAATATATATATATTAATATATTATAAAATCTTATATATATATATATATAAAGATTTGGTTCAAAACCACATATATATATATCTAAATCTCAATTCAAAAATAAATCACATTTATTTAAGAATAGATTTTAACAATAATCAATTAATTAACTAATGCTCAGTTAAATGTGATGACATTTATCACATTACATTATGTGTCACAGAGAACATTTTTCTGTGTCACGTTAATAATTCAAGTGTGAAAAACTTAATTCAGCATTCAATAATTCTGAATTAAACATGTATAATTCATTCTATGCAAAAATCCAATATAGTGTTACAGAGGTGGTATTGGGGACCTATGGACCTATAACCCAAGCTCCAATAAATTTGACATTTAATCAAACTCTTTAATTAATGTGCCAAATTTATTAGTTTTAGTGTTACTCCACGAAAAACCTGAAACTGAACTCTTGAGATTATAGTGAAATTACTCAAAGAAAATTAACGAGTAGTCCATTGATATAATCATTACATATAAATCAGTCCTCCATAAATAGTTCATAATAAGAGCTAGGTTCAATTTCCGTTCACCTCTCTTATTACATCTTTTTCCTAGAGTTACAATAATTCTCTAATGAACAATTAATTCATAATCTTATTATGAATGAGCGCTCTATTGTTCAAACCTTGAATTATCACTCAAGAGAACTACTTTTCTAACTTCCATAAGGAAGGAATGGATTCCATATATGTATAATATTATTCCCAGCCATTTATTACTTTATGTTTCCAAGATGCTAAGTTATAATCTGTGCTTAGACAAATCTTACCATGCAAGTCAAAAAACATAATGTAATAAACAGGAGTCTAATAAATACTCAGGATTAAGACTGTCAAATATATGATCATCTTAGTGATAAATTTGAATACTCTATTTGTAACGGATGATTATTAGAGATTCATAATTTATCTGGTCCAGTCCTATATAATCTCATTATATAAAGTACCTCCAATCCAATGTCTCTACATTAATAGTCTGGATAATGACTATTTCATTTTAGATGAGATTGGACCGTACTTGTAATTTTTAATTAAAGATCCCAAACTTTAATTAATTATTACGTACTTGCCCTAAAGCAGGTGAGACATGTTTCTAAGACCTAAGCTTTCCAAGTATCCCTCAAAGCTCTTTGCAGGTAACGTCTTGGTGAAAGGGTCGGCAAGGTTGTTTTCCAACGCTATCTTTACAACTTCCACATCGCCTCGATGCACTATCTCTCTAATCAAATGATATTTTCTTTCTATATGCTTTCCTCTTTTGTGGATTCTAGGTTCTCTTGAATTTGCCACTGCACCACTTGTTGTCACAATACAGTGTGAGTGGTTTATCCATGCCTGGAACTACTTCCAAATCATTTAAGAACTTACGGAGCTAAACAACTTCTTTAGCTGCTTCACAAGCAGCCACATATTCTGCTTCCATAGTTGAATCAGCAATACAAGATTGTTTGATGCTTTTCCAAACTATGGCTCCACCACCAAAAGTAAACACTGATCCAGACGTAGATTTACGTGTGTCTTTGTCTGATTGAAAATCAGAATCAGTGTATCCAATGGGAATCAAATTCTCACTAGAATAAACTAGCATATAGTTTCTCGTTCTCCTAAGATACTTGAGAATATGTTTAACCGCTACCCAACGATCTAATCCTGGGTTGGATTGATACCGACTGACTATACCCACCGCATAGCAAATGTCAGGTCTTGTACACAACATGGCATACATTAGACTTCCTACTGCAGATGCATAGGGTACCCGTCTCATATTTTCTTCCTCTTGAGGTGTCTTAGGACACTACTCTTTTGAAAGATAAACTCCATGACGTGTAGGCAAATTACCTTTCGTGGAGTTTTGCATCGAAAATCTGATAAGCACCTTATCGATATACGATGCCTGAGACAGCGCCAACAGTTTGTTCTTGCAATCTCTTATGAGTTGGATTCCAAGAACATAACTTGCTTCTCCTAAATCTTTCATTTGGAAATTCCTGGCGAGCCATTTCTTTACATCAGATAATACGCCTACATCATTCCCAATGAGTAGGATATCATCTACATAAAGAACCAAGAAGACCACCATCTTATCTTTGATGTACTTGTAAACACAAGGTTCATCAATATTTTGATCAAAACCATAAGATTTGATCGCTTCATCAAATCTCAAGTTCCAAGATCTTGAAGCTTGCTTGAGTCCATAGATGGACCTCTGCAACTTGCAAACTTTTTGCTCTTGACCTTTGACTAGAAACCCTTCTAGTTGCACCATATAGATGCTTTCCTCAAGATAGCCATTCAAAAAAGGCAATCTTGACATCCATTTGCCTTATCTCATAATCCAGACAAGCAGCAATGGATAAAAGAATCCGAATGGATTTAAGCATAGCTATAGGCGAGAAAGTTTCTTCATAGTCAACTCCCTCCTTTTGGGTATAACCCTTTGCCACAAGCCTAGCATTGAAAGTCTCAACTTTCCCATCCACTCCTCTTTTCTTCTTGTAAATCCATTTGCACCCTATGGGTTTTATCCCTTCAAGTAGGTCTACAAGATCCCATACTGAATTGGAGTACATGGAGTCCATTTCAAGGTTCATAGCTTCAAGTCATTTCTCCTTTTCAGAATCTTACATTGCATGACGATATGTCAACCGATCATTCTCACCATTATCAAAGATAGCCATATATGCTTCTCCAATTTCTCTATAGCGAGCGGGTGGTCTTACAACCCTCCCACTATATTGAGGTGGTGTGACATCTTGATCTAGAGATGTGGCCTCCTCATCTTGTCCTTCGACAGCAATTATCAATTGCGGTCTAATCTGATCAGAAAGTAACTATTCAATTATAACTTTGCTACGAGGTTTATAGTTTGTATATAATCATTCTGGAGAAAAATGGTATTTATCGATACAAATACATTTTTCTCCTATAGACTATAAAACAAACCTCCTCTCATCCCCTTTGGATATCCCACAAACAAGCATATTTTAAAACATGGTTCTAACTTTCTAGTCTTTCCTTTCAATACATATGCTGGATTCCCCCATATACGGATATGTTACGTACTAGGTTTGAGACTATTCCATAACTCTAAAGGTGTTTTTGAAATAGACTTAGATGGAACTATGTTTAGAAGATATACTACAGTTTGTAGTGCATATCCCCAAAATGAAGTGGGTAATGATGAGCAGCTAAGTATGGATCTCACCATATCAAGTAACGTTCTATTTCTTCTCTCTGCAACACCATTTTGTTGTGCTGTTCCAAGTGCCGTGAGTTGTGATGGAATACCATGTTCTATCATATAATCCTTGAATTTAGTATCAAGATATTCTCCTCCTCGATCAGATCGAAGACTCTTCACCGTCTTTCCTAATTGCTTTTTAGCTTCCGCTTGGAATTCTTTGAACTTTCCAAAAGTTTCAGATTTCCTTTGCATTAGGTATATGTAACCATACCTTGAATAATCATCAATAAATGTGACGAAATATTCGTAACCACCACGGGCTTGTACATTCATTGGACCACAGACGTCTGAATGTATTAGCTCAAGTGGTTCCTTGGCCCTTTTGCCTTTTGTAGAGAAAGGCCTCTTAGTCATTTTACCTTCAAGACAAGATTCACAAACTGGTAGAAAACTACCTTTTAGCTCTTGTAAAGGACCTTTCTTTACCAGTCTGTTAATTCTGTCAAGGTTGACGTGACCTAATCTAAGGGGCCATAGGTATGTTTTATTATTAGAAGAAATCTTTTGCTTCTTAGGTTTAGGTTGTTCAACTTTGAACATTTTGGTATTGAGCAGTGCTTTTTCGTTGGGCCTTAAGGTGTAAAGCCCATTTTCCAGATGCGCAGAACAAATATCCAAACCATTTCTAGAAATATTAACATAATTATTATTAAAAGAAACATTAAACATTTGTTCAAACAACCTGGAAACAGAAATCAAATTTCTGCGAAAACAAGGAATGTAATAAACATTGTCTAAAATTAAAAACTTATTTCTAAAATAAAGTTTAACAACTCCTAAGCACGTCAGACATCCCAGCCAAAAGAAAACAGCGGGCCTTATTATTCGCCTCGATCCAACGATCATATGCTTCCCGTACATTACGAGGAGCATTTGTAGCAGGCTCTGGAGGACATTCCTCCGTGAGGACAAACTTGTAACTTTCGCAAATTAGTACAATGTTCATGTTACTCTTCCACTTGACAAAATTTTCTCCGGTAAATTTTTCATTCTCAATTTAATTGACAACACCGTGAGATTTAGGTGGCGCCTCGCGACGCGTTGACTTCGTCCTCCCTACGGAGGGTGTCCATTTAAATCAATATCAAGGTTGGCTTCCTTAAGATAGGATTTTATAATGTATTTCAAAATTGACCTACCCTACGGCGGCAATTTTGAGTTAAGTTGTTAAAATCCAAAATAGTGGGTTACACTCATAAAGACATAATTAAATTGTTAATTATATCTTGACCAAAATAAATGGTTATTAATAAATATAGAAAATATGAGATATTTTGAATATATTTATTAATTGAGAATGTCTCAATTCAATTCATAAATAATTGGACCTACCCTACGACGGCACTTTATTTATTAAAATTGAATAATCGTGGAATTAGTAAAACAATTTTTGTGTTTTTTATATGCATCATGCATCACGTTTACTATTCCAAAACATATATTTATGATGTTTATGCAACCATTTTAATTTATGCTATTTTATTTATTTATTACAGCAACAATGTCTAATCCAATCATCGCAATTCTCTCAAATGAAAAATTAACTGGAGATAATTTTGTCAAGTGGAAGAGTAACATGAACATTGTACTAATTTGCGAAAGTCACAAGTTTGTCCTGACGGAGGAATGTCCTCCAAAGCCTACTACAAATGCTCCTCGTAATGTACGGGAAGCATATGATCGTTGGATCAAGGCGAATAATAAGGCCCGCTGTTTTCTTTTGCATGGGATGTCTGATGTGCTTAGGATGAAGCACGAAAGCATGGAGACCGCTTATGAGATAATGCAGTCTCTACAAGACATGTTTGGAAAACCTTCTGAAAAGGCACGCCACGAAGCCGTTAAGGCAGTAATGAATGCAAAAATGAAGGCAGGGATTTTGGTTAGAGAACATGTTCTCAACATGGTTAACTATCTCCATGAGGCCGAGGTCAACGGGGCTATGATAGATGAAGCCACACAGGTGGGGATGATTTTGGAAACCCTCTCCCCTGCATTCCTTCAGTTCAAAAGCACTATTTCATGAACAAGCTGAAATATAACATGACTGAGTTGCTTAATGAGCTTCAAACCTTCGAGTCTATTTCGAAAGAAAAGACTAAAGAAGCTGAGGCAAATGTTGCAGAAGCTCAACCCTCCTCTTCTACCCAAAAGAATAAGGGGACTGAAGGAAGTGGTAAGTCTAAGAATGGAGGGCAACCTAAGAAGAACAAAAGCAACAACAACAAAAAGAGCTCCAAACAAAAGAAGCCTAAAGGAAAATGTTTCCACTGCGGCATAGTTGGGCACTGGAAGAGAAACTGCAGGAAGTATCTTCAGGAGCTCAAAGAAAAGAAGAATAACGGTAAATCAGATTTACTCGTTTTAGAAGCTTGTTTAGTTGAAGATGATACTTCACCTTGGATAATTGATTCAGGGGCAACTAACCATGTTTGTTCTTCTTTGCAGATGCTTAGTTCTTCAAGGGAGCTTGCCGACGGGGAACAAACGATGAGAGTGGGAATGGGAGAGGTTGTTTCGGCAAGAGCAGTGGGAGTTGTTAAACTTTATTTTAGAAATAAGTTTTTAATTTTGGACAATGTTTATTACATTCCTTGTTTTCGTAGAAATTTGATTTCTGTTTCCAGGTTGTTTGAACAAATGTTTAATGTTTCTTTTAATAATAATTATGTTAATATTTCTAAAAATGGTTTGGATATTTGTTCTGCGCATCTGGAAAATGGGCTTTACACCTTAAGGCCCAACGAAAAATCACTGCTCAATACCAAAATGTTCAAAGTTGAATAACCTAAACCCAAGAAGCAAAAGATTTCTTCTAATAATAAAACATACCTATGGCACCTTAGATTAGGTCACGTCAACCTTGATAGAATTAACAGACTAGTAAAGGAAGGTCCTTTACAAGAGCTAAAAGTTAGTTTTCTACCAGTTTGTGAATCTTGTCTTGAAGGTAAAATGACTAAGAGGCCTTTCTCTACAAAAGGCGAAAGGGCCAAGGAACCACTTGAGCTAATACATTCGGACGTCTATGGTTCATTAAATGTACAAGCCCGCGGTGGTTACGAATATTTCGTCACATTTATTGATGATTATCAAGGTATGGTTACATATACCTAATGCAAAGGAAATCTGAAACTTTTGGAAAGTTCAAAGAATTCCAAGCGAAAGCTGAAAAGCAATTCGGAAAGACGGTGAAGAGTCTTCGATCTGATCGAGGAGGGAAATACCTTGATACTGAATTCAAGGATTATATGATAGAACATGGTATTCTATCACAACTCACCGCACCTGGAACACTACAACAAAATGGTGTTGCAGAGAGAAGAAATAGAACGTTGCTTGATATGGTGAGATCCATGCTTAGCTACTCATTATAACCCACTTCATTTTGGGGATATGCACTACAAACTGCAGTATATCTTCTAAACATAGTTCCATCTAAGTCTATTTCAAAAACACCTTTAGAGTTATGGAATGGTCGCAAACCTAGTATGTGACATATCCATATATGGGGGTGTCAAGCACATGTGCTGAAAGGTAAGACTGGAAAGTTGGAACCACGTTCTAAAGTATGCTTATTTGTGGGATACCCAAAGGGAACGAGGGGAGGTTTGTTTTATAGTCCATAGGATAAGAAAGTATTTGTATTGACAAATGCCACTTTTCTCGAGAATGATTATATGACAAACTATAAACCTCGTAGCAAAATTGTACTTGAAGAGTTACTTTCTAATCAGATCAGAATACAATCGACAACTGTTGTCAAAGGAAAAAATGAGGAGACCACATCTTCCTATCAGAATGTCATACCACCTCGACGTAGTGGGAGGGTTGTGAGACCACCTGCTCGCTACAGGGAACTTGGAGAAGCAAATGTTGCTATCTCTGGTAATGGTGAAGATGATCCATTGACATATCGTGATGCAATGGAAGTTTCTGAGAAGGAAAAATGGCTGGAGGCTATGAACCTTGAAATGGAGTCCATGTACTCCAATTTAGTATGGGATCTTGTAGACCTACCTGAAGGGATAAAACCCATAGGGTGCAAATGGATTTACAAGAAGAAAAGAGGAGTGGATGGGAAAGTTGAGACTTTCAAAACTAGGTTTGTGGCAAAGGGTTATACCCAAAAGGAGGGAGTTGACTATGAAGAAACTTTCTCGCCTGTAGCTATGCTTAAATCCATTCGGATTCTTTTATCCATTGTTGCTTGTCTTGATTATGAGATATGGCAAATGGATGTCAAGACTGCCTTTTTGAATGGCTATCTTGAGGAAAGCATCTATATGGTGCAACCAGAAAGGTTTCTAGTCAAAGGTCAAGAGCAAAAAGTTTGTAAGTTGCAGAGGTCCATCTATGGACTCAAGCAAGCTTCAAGATCTTGGAACTTCAGATTTGATGAAGCGATCAAATGTTATGGTTTCGATCAAAATATTGATGAACCTTGTGTTTACAAGTACATCAAAGATAAGAAGGTGGTCTTCTTGGTTCTTTATGTAGATGATATCCTACTCATTGGGAATGATGTAGGCGTATTATCTGATGTAAAGAAATGGCTCACCAGTAATTTCCAAATGAAAGATTTAGGAGAAGCAAGTTATGTTCTTGGAATCCAACTCATAAGAGATCGCAAGAACAAACTGTTGGCGCTGTCTCAGGCATCGTATATCGATAAGGTGCTTATCAGATTTTCAATGCAAAACTCCAAGAAATGTAATTTTGCCTACACGTCATGGAGTTTATCTTTCAAAAGAGCAGTGTCCTAAGACACCTCAAGAGGAAGAAAATATGAGACGGGTACCCTATGCATCTGCAGTAGGAAGTCTAATGTATGCCATGTTGTGTACAAGACCTAACATTTGCTATGCGGTGGGTATAGTCAGTCGGTATCAATCCAACCCAGGGTTAGATCGTTGGGTAGCGGTTAAACATATTCTCAAGTATCTTAGGAGAACGAGAAACTATATGCTAGTTTATTCTGGTTAGAATTTGATTCCCATTGGATACACTAATTCTGATTTTCAATCAGATAAAGACACACGTAAATCTACGTCTGGATCAGTGTTTGCTTTTGGTGGTGGAGCCATAGTTTGGAGAAGCATCAAACAATCTTGTATTGCTGATTCAACTATGGAAGCAGAATATGTGGCTGCTTGTGAAGCAGCTAAAGAAGCCGTTGGGCTCCGTAAGTTCTTAAATGATTTAGAAGTAGTTCCAGGCATGGATAAACCACTCACACTGTATTGTGACAACAGTGGTGCAGTGGCAAATTCAAGAGAACCTAGAAGCCACAAAAGAGGAAAGCATATAGAAAGAAAATATCATTTGATTAGAGAGATAGTGCATCGAGGCCGATGTGGAAGTTGTGAAGACAGCGTCGGAAAACAACCTTGCCGACCCTTTCACCAAGACGTTACCTGCAAAGAGCTTTGAGGGACACTTGGAAAGCTTAGGTCTTAGAAACATGTCTCACCTGCTTTAGGGCAAGTGAGAGATTGTTGGGCTTGGTGCCCTAAAAGCTGTGACATTGTATATATTGTTAATAAATAAATAAAATGACATTTATTATTATTTTGGTTGATTATATGTATTACGAATACATTTATAAACATCAAAAAATTCCATGATTATTTATGTGACTATAAATTTAGCATATAAGTGTCATTTGCTTAATAAAATTTATAGATAATAATCTAAATAGTCAGTAATAATTAATTAAAGTTTGGGATCTTTAATTAAAAATTACAAGTACGGTCCAATCTCATCTAAAATGAAATAGTCATTATCCGGACTATTAATGTAGAGACATTGGATTGGAGGTACTTTATATAATGAGATTATATAGGACTGGACCAGATAAATTATGAATCTCTAATAATCATCCGTTACAAATAGAGTATTCAAATTTATCACTAAGATGATCATATATTTGACAGTCTTAATCCTGAGTATTTATTAAACTTCTATTTATTACATTATGTTTTTTGACTTGCATGGTAAGATTTGTCTAAGCACAGATTATAACTTAGCATCTTGGAAACATAAAGTAATAAATGGCTGGGAATAATATTATACAGATATAGAATCTATTCCTTCCCTATGGAAGTTAGAAAAATAGTTCTCTTGAGTGATAATTCAAGGTTTGAACAATAGAGCGCTCGTTCATAATAAGATTATGAATTAATTGTTCATTAGAGAATTATTGGAACTCAAGGATAAAGATGTAATAAGAGAGGTGAACAGAAATTGAACCTAGCTCTTATTATGAACTATTTATGGAGGACTGATTTATATGTAATGATTATATCAATGGACTACTCGTTAATTTTCTTTGAGTAATTTCACTATAATCTCAAGAGTTCAGTTTCAGGTTTTTAGTGGAGTAACACTGAAACTAATAAATTTGGCACATTAATTAAAGAGTTTGATTAAATGTCAAATTTATTGGAGCTTAGGTTATAGGTCCATAGGTCCCCAATACCACCTCCGTAACACTATATTGGATTTTTGCATAGAATGAATTATACATGTTTAATTCAGAATTATTGAATTCAGAATTAAGTTTTTCACACTTGAATTATTAACGTGACACAGAAAAATGTTCTTTGTGACACATAATGTAATGTGATAAATGTCATCACATTTAACTGAGCATTAGTTAATTAATTGATTATTGTTAAAATCTATTCTTAAATAAATGTGATTTATTATTGAATTGAGATTTAGATATATATATGTGGTTTTGAACCAAATCTTTATATATATATAAGATTTTATAATATATTAATATATATATACTTATATAATATTAAAAAAAAAAGGGAACGTGAAACTACAATTTCTCGTTCTACTTTATATACTTATATATATATATATATAAGCAAACCGAATCACAACATGTGATTCAGTCAAATCAAAAAAAAAAAAAATGGAAAGAAAGGAAAACTTGCTTTTACGGATTCCTTATATATATACATGTGCAAGTGCGTGTGAACCGAATGAATGATTCAGGAAACAAAGAAAGGAGATAAAGGAAAAGAAAAAGAAAAGGGAAAGTAAAATTACTAATGGCTCAGATATGAAAAGGAGAGATAATAGTTATCTCAATAAAATTTTGACTCATATAATTTTTAGAGAGAAAAACTGAGAGTTCTTCTCTAAAGAAAAAGGTCTGCTATCTCATGTGTTGAGTACATAGCAGATTCAGAAAAGTGTGAGATAATTCATTATTGCAGTTTGACGCCCACCGTCTTTCCATTGGTGTGGAGGCCTAATTTGGAAGATCATGGTGTCAAAGAGGAAAGCTAGGATACCCTGATAGTCTTTAAAAGGTTAGTAAAAAAAAAAAATTCCTAAAGCTTTCTATAATTAAAATTATATATCTATTTCCGATGAACATAGTTTTCAGAAAATTTTTGTTTGTCAACGATCCGTTCTTTTCGCTGCGTTTCATGTTTTAATTCCAACAAATGGTATCAGAGCATAGATATATAAAAATATGATACCAACAAATGATAAAAGGCTTTGAGATAAGTAAGTACATTATCTCCTGCAACATGATAAAAGTTTATGAAAAGGCTTTGAGAACATGTTTTATGATGATTCTTAAGTTTGTTTTTGCATATGGATTTTCTTATGAAAACTCTTGTTGCAACAAGAAAGTTTAACGAATGTTTTAATGATAAGGTATGTTAAAAGTATATCTATATATATGTATCACTTAATTAAGTGTTGCACACCCTATGTTTATGTTTATGTTTATGTTTATGATGTCCCGAAGGTTGGACTTCTCATGTTTGGTTTGGGATTAGCTACCCCTCTCCTCTCATGACGGCACGCCTGTGATGATGATGTTTATGGTGCAACACTTAGGCCCCAAAGATAAAACGAATGAAGTTTTTAATATGATAATGATAATGAAAGATATGCTCTATATGAAACTGTGCCAAGTGCATTATTATGTTAATGATGATTATGATTATGATGTTTCATAAAGGTGTTCATAAAATGTTTTATGTTGTGAGATAGGAAAGTATACTTACTAAGGTTTTGCTTACTTAGTTTATAATCATGTTGCAGATAAAGGTAAGAGGACCATGGAATAGATGGAGGGTGAAGACGGGCGTGTGGGCTATGAATGATTGATTGGAAATTGAAGAACGCCAAGAAAGAATAATTTTTTTTAAACTATATTTTTATTTCTTTGAATGCTTAAATTTCTGCACTATTAAGTAAAAAGACTTGTTTTACATTTATTTTAATTTTTCAGAAGTTCAGTCTACCAAACTGTTAAAAGCAAATTTTAAAGTTTGTTTTGAAATTTTATTTGACATATGATTTTTGTAAATTTGGCATTGATAAACTATAAAAAAAAGATTTGAAATATTTGGAATATAAAAAAAAAATTGTATGCATAGATCTAGGATATGTTTATCAAATTGTGTTTAAATTTAAATAGTTTATCTTAAAAATAATGATAACAAGGATGAAAGTAACGACATCTGTGACGTCCGTAAAGGGGCGTTACAAAATTGACCTAGTCAATTTCTATAGTATCAATCCTGCAATTGTCAAAAAAGATCCAACGCAATCTTAACCCTAAAATTCCAAGGACTAGGAGTATAAGTGGAAAAAAATTTCACAATTTGTGATATGATTAGTTGCACCCAAATCTAAGATTTAAGTAAAAATATATATTTTTTGGCTAACAGAGGGGTACTAGGCAATTGTGTAGAAGTTATCAAATTATAAAGTTGACCTATTTGTTTCTTTGTCGGGGAGACGTTGACCATATTTTCTTCTTTGAAATAGCCTCAGTTGCAGTTTGAGAACCCTTAGACTCTCGCCTGTTGTTCATGTTGTCCTTTTAATTGACTAGGTTCTATGCAATTTCCAATAGGCATCTTGGGTATGATGGGGTATTTATCACACCAAAGCTTTTTTCCTCTTCTAGAATTGTGTGAATCTCCTCAGTCCAAGTTTTCAGAGCCACAAGTTGTTAAGGCTAAATTCTTTGTTGTCATAGGTTGTTTTGGCTCACTAAGCTTGACATGTTCGTGGCTTTCTTCTCTTCTCACTTTAGTGAAGACCTCTTCAATTGGCAACAAGGGCTTAATTCCAAGGAAATGCTCCAAACCTCATCCAGTTCTTTATTGAGGCCAACAAGAAAATCATAAATATAGTTCTTATCGATCAATTTATTATACTTTGTGTTATCTTCGATATAGTGCCAGTCACCATTATTAAGCAGGGCATCACGTTGGATCTCCAGTCAGTACGAATTCAAGGATCATCTTGTTAGACATGTATGCCCTAAGGAGTAAAAATGTAATACGTTTTTGGAGACATTTTTATCAATAAAGAATTTATTCATTTATATATACCAAATCTTGTCCTCTTTACGTTCATATTTGTTGAATGTATGATAAGCAAACAGTAGTCTGAGACTGTCAGTCTAAACCTTAAGAATTGGGCATATGATGGGATGATTATGCGGTAGACACGATTCTTAAGGTGACGGTCTAAAACATATGATCCGTAATCGAGGGAATAAAGTTGGGCGCTTTATTCATGTAAAGATTGTTATGTTGTCTATATCCCTTATGGGAGATGGTTTGTCTTGGCCATCGGAGTTGGACTTCGTGAATAGAAACATTGGCACGTTGTCATAGGTGACGATGTGTTGGATCGGGACATAAAGTGAATTGATTTGGATTAATAATTCTGTCTTGGCAAATCGATTCACTTTAGACAGTCATTTGTATTGTATCTTAATCCTGAGATGAATAGCCTGTTATCTCGACTTGTGTCTTTTGATGTACCAAAGGGTGACTCCCACATCTCTATAGTGGTATGCATGCCGGTACGTTGGAGGCATGACTCTTGATAGCGTAGACTTGTTATTCATAGATATGGAATCCATAGCTCCTCTTTAGGAGTAATGATATCCTCTTATATGCGTTGTCCTGTAATTAGAAAACTGGAGCGCTCAACCATTTGGATACATAGGTGTAACCGAATGGTATACTATCTTTGGATGGTAAGTTTTCTAATGGTGAGACAATGGAACGTAAGATAAAAATAATCGGGAAGATAAGACAGAACTTGTCCTTAAGCCGATTATGGATGATCATATGGGGATACGATACACTATGATATGTCATGGAGACTTAGCTACACGAGCTTCGTAATTCTACAAAGTTCGAGAGTGCAGCTCTAAGCTTTTAGTGGAGTTGCGTTAGAGTTGATAATTGTGAAATGTGTATCTAGGATATTGGGTTTCATAATTATCATGAGCTTGAACTTTATAGGTCCATTTTGGTCCCCTTTGCTAGCTCACAAAATCCTGTAACGACACGACGTGCTTTTCTAATAATTGGTGACTTATGTCGGATTTATCAGATTGGTTTAAAATTTGTAAGAATTAAATAATTTATGTCTGTTTATCGGTTGAATTAATTTTATAAGAAATTAGTTCAAGATAAACTTGTTGAATTATTGCGATAAGATAATTCTTGTCTGTTTATCGGTTGTTTTAATTTTGGACAAAATTAGAACAAGATAAACTTATAGAATTATTGTGAATTGATTTATTTTCTTAGAGATTATCTTGATAAAGTTTGTTTTGATCAGATAGCTTCTCTATTGGGTTATTTGAATCAAAACTGAGACTTTATCCTTTAGAATCTCGGGTGGAAAATAAAAGATTCGCTGAGATTTTTTCTCGGGAGTTCGGTCTGTCAGATGACGTGTTCGGCCTGCCGAACTGGCCTGTTCGGCCTGCCGACCAGCGGGAGATAAGATTACACATTTTCACGCAGATCTTATCAGATATTGATCCAAACTTGATTCTGTTTCGAGTTTTGAGACCTAATCTGATATGGACTGACCCCAGGACCAATAGGTATAAAAAGGGAGTGAGTCTCATGATTTACTCAGATCAATTTGAGAGATTAAGGGTGATACTCTTCTAGTGAGCATCTGAAAACTCCCTGAGAGCTTTTGTTCACAAATCACGAGCACTAGCTTTGGGTTCTCTCTATTGGTTGGAAGGAGAGTCACCGGTGGAAGAGCTGTACGTGTGAGCCCACACTCACTCCGGTTGTGGATAGAGAATAGCAAAGAAGACCAGTTAGTTGAGGCTCTTCTGGAACGTTACTTCTCTACACAGGTTGCGGAGGTTCTTCGACACACTGAGGTTAGTAAGATCTGTTTAATTTATACATATAACATGTCAAACTTGTGTTTTGGAAATTACTCTGATGAAAATTTTTAAAATTCCGCTGCGCACTTTGTTTCCAACAATTGGTATCTGAGCCAAGTTTTTACATAAATTTGCAAGTTTGTGATCATGTTATATGCATAAATTTTGTGATCTTAATCTCTCCTATGCTTGAATTGAATTTTATAGAGAGATGGCACTCTAGGTTTCTATATAATATATATGTTGTCATGGATTATGTGGTGAATGTTTATTAATTAATTATGGTTGATTAAATCATTGTTTAATTATTTATTAATCAATTAATACCGGTTATGGTTCCTTAGAGGTTAGAATTTGTATCTAGGTTTTTCATGTAATTAGATGGCGGACTATCATCTCCGTCTAGGAATTGTTATTTAATTTTTAATTTATAAGAATTTTGTAATTAAATAATTATCCAGAGAAGACGGATCGAGAAGTCGGATCTACAAGATTGATGATGGCGCCTCCAGATATTTCCTGAGTCTCTAATTTTATGTTTTTGAATTGTTGAAAATAAAATTGATGAATTGCATTAAAATTGTATTTTCTGGATTAAGGGTTTTCTGCTCGGTCGGCATGCCGGACCTCAAGGATGAAGAATCGATAAATGTCTCGATTATTCTCTTGTAATCTTAGTTTTTTTTTTCTATTCTCTAGGGTGGAACCATAATATTACGGTTATTATTATTTTGCTTGTAGCTTTGCTTGATTGCTTTGCTTGTCTACATTATAATATAATTTACCATGTATATTGATAACATGTCATATAGAATAGGGAGTGCCGCTCATATTAAAATTGTTCATGCATGATTTTAAAATAAAACCTTGACTTCAAAAGATTGAGTGGGAGAAGGTTTTCGAAGAGAGGACCTAAGGCCTCCATCGTTGGTCCATAGGAAGAACATGGTGGTCCCGACCCCTAGGAAGGGATTTCTATCATGTACCAGATTGGATCTCTGAAAGGATAAGGTATTTTAGTATGATTTATGGTTGCACACCCCTAGGTGGTGATTATAAATCATGGATAAAATATTGAAACGATGGTTATACACTCACGTTAATTTTATTATTAACCTCCCCTAGGAGCTCTGTTAATAAAATTAATGGCCAAAGAAACGATTATTAGTATATGCTGGATCATACGGGTCTTGGATGGCATATATTAATCAGGAGGGGATCCGTGTTCCTGATTGAATTTAGCATGACTCCCCTAGGAGCTTGTTGAATTCTGAGTTGGGAATTATCGTTGTAAGGTTGTGATATTTTCAAGGTTTTGACACATAAACACATTTGTATGATTTTACATGATTGTGTTATCTTACTAAATTATTATATATGTTTGCTTATGTTTGGTATATGATTCTTTATTGTAGATTGAAAATGTCTAAAAACGCTTTATCATCGATACTTGACAAAAACCAATTAACTGGTGAGAATTATAATGATTGAAAACGGAACCTGGACATCGTCCTTTCCTTTGAGAAACTGAAATATGTACTGACAACTCCTTGTCCTCCCAAGCCTATGGGAGACTCAAGTAATGAGCAATTCCAAGCGTACGATCGCTGGAAAGATGCTAATGATCAGGCCCGCTGCTATGTTATGGCTAGCATGAACAACATGCTACAGGCTCAACATCAAGATTATGAGACTGCGAAGCAGATCTTGGATAATCTTAAGGATATGTTCGGAGGCCAGGCTAAAACGAAGCAGCAAGGGGTGCTTCGGAAACTCTTAAACTGTAGACAGAGACCGCGGACATCTGAAAGGAGCACATGATGTTGGTCATGGGTTACCTTGCTGAGGCTCAAACTAATGGAGCCGACATCGATGCTGAAACTCAGATGACTATGGTCTTTGAGACTTTGTCTAAGGAATTTATTCCGTTTAGAGCTACTTTTAACTTAAGCAATAGACGGGATATGACCTTGACAGAACTAATGAAATAGTTACAGGAGTTTGAACTGTTGATCAGGGAGTCTCCTGCTGGTGGTGAGGCCAATATGGTAGCTGCTTCTGGTTCCAATCCTAACTCTAGGAATGGAAAGAAGCAACGAGCCAAGAGTGGGAAGTCTTCTATTCCTCCTGCTACCAAGAGTAAGAAGAAGAAGAACCCAAAGAAGCTTAAGTGCTTCTTCTGTGGTAAGGTAGGGCATATAAAGAAGCATTGCAAGGACTTCCTTTCTAAGGGAGGTAGGTGTGATCTTCTATATTTAGAAACTTGTTTGGTTGAGGAATCCAGTGACGTCTGGGTCATAGATTCTGATGCAACTAATCATGTTTGTGTTTCTCTGCAGGGATTCAAAGAAACGAGAAGTCTACTTCGTGAAGACTTAACGCTTCGGATGGACGATGGATCCTTGGTCTCAGCGGAAGCAGTGGGAGATGTCCATCTTTATTTTGATGATTATAGGAGTTTAATTTTGCGAGACTGTTTTTATGTTCCTAAATTTAAAAGGAATTTAATTTCTGTGTCTTCTTTATTTAAAGACTCCTACGTGGTATCTTTTAATGAAAAAGTGGTGATTCGTAAAAACAAATCTTTTATCTGTTCTGGATGGATGCAAAATAATCTATATTTTATCAAACCTAAGATGCAAAATAATCTATATTTTATCAAACCTAAGATGGACTTATTGCTTAATGCTGAGATAAATGATAATGACTCAAAAAGGCTTAAAACTTCTCACTCTAATAAGACTTATCTTTGACATTTGCGCCTTGGCCATATTAACCTGAATAGGATTCAAAGGTTGGTAAAGGATGGACCTTTAAGTCACTTAAAGGTGGAATCTATACCTCAATGTGAATCTTGTTTGGAGGGTAAAATGACCAAAAGACCATACGGGTCTAAGGGCAATAGGGCCGAAGGGGTTCTAGAACTTGTGCATAGTAATGTTTGTAGTCCCATGAACATCCAGGCATGAGGAGGTATAAGTACTTTGTCACTTTTATTGACGATTACTCAAGATATGGGTATGTGTACCTAATGCACCACAAAAGCAAAACTTATGATAAGTTCAGGGAGTTTCGGGCTGAAGTGGAAAAGCAATTGGGTAGACCCATAAAGGCACTTCGATCTGATCGAGGCAGGGATTACCTTTCTAATGAGTTCTTGGGACACTTGTTAGAGAATGGGATTTTATCCCATTTGACTGTGCCGGGCACTCCGCAGCAGAATGGCGTAGCGGAGAGAAGGAATAGGACTTTGTTGGACATGATTCGGTCCATGATGAGTTATTCATCATTGCCTTTATCCTTTTGGGGATATGCACTACAAACCGCATGTTATCTTTTGAACAATGTGCCTTCAAAATCGGTCCCTAAAACTCCTCACGAGTTGTGGACAAGAAGGAAGACATCCTTAAACCATATTCGCATATGGGGATGTCCAACTCATGTCCTGTTTAAGGATACGAATAAGTTGGAAGCACGCTCGGAAGTTTGCGTGTTTGTAGGATATCCAAAAGGGACTAAAGGGGGTTATTTTTATAACCCTAAGGAAAATAAAGTCGTGGTTTCAACTAATGCAACTTTCCTTGAGGAAAGTTACATGGACGACTTTAAACCTCGAAGCAAAGTGGTGCTTGAGGAGTTAAGGGGTGATTTGTTCACTCCGGAGGTTCCGAATGAAACCATTCCGATCAGTGTAGAAAAACTAAATGAACATGAACAACAACCTAAGGGGCTTTGGTGCAGTGGCAGAATCGGGCGTCAACCTAATAGGTATATGTTCGATGGGGAGGTCTTTTTGGCTGAACTGGATAAACATGACAGGGATCCTTATACTTACGCAGAAGCTATGGAGGATGTTGATTCAAAACTCTGGACAAAGGCCATGAACACAGAGATGAAGTCTATGGAGACTAATCAGGTCTGGGAGCTTGTGGATCTTCCCAAAGGGGTAAAACCCATAGGGTGTAAGTGGATCTACAAGAGGAAAAGAGGAGTGGATGGAAAGGTCGAAACCTTTAAGGCTAGACTGGTAGCTAAGGGTTATACGCAAAAGGAAGGAATCGATTATGAGGAAACCTTTTCGCCTGTAGCCATGCTTAAGTCCATTCGGATTCTCTTGTCCATAGCTGCCGCTCTCGATTATGAGATTTGGTAGATGGATGTCAAGACGGCTTTTTTGAATGGCTATCTTGATGAGTCCATTTATATGGAACAACCAGACGGGTTCAAGGTCGCGGGTCAAGAGGGGAAGGTTTGTAAGCTGTTGAAGTCTATTTATGGACTTAAGCAGGCTTCTCGTTCTTGGAACATAAGATTTGATCAAGTGATCAAGACTTATGGGTTCTCACAAAATGTGGATGAACCATGTGTTTACAAACACATTAAGGATGGAAAGGTGGTTTTTCTACTGCTCTATGTAGATGACATTCTGCTAATTGGCAATGACGTTGGGGCGTTGTCATCGGTCAAATTATGGTTGACCAAGTAGTTTGACATGAAGGACTTAGGTGAGGCTAATTTTGTTCTCGGTATCCAGATCATTCGGGATAAGAAGAACAAAATGATAGCTTTAGCCTATGCTGGCTACATAGATAAAATTCTCAGGAGGTTTGCAATGCAGGATTCCAAGAGAGGTGGGCAACCATCTAGGTCTGGAATTACTCTTTCTAAGAAAGACTCTCCAAAGTCTAATGAAGAAAGAGAATACATGAAGAAGGTGCCTTATGCTTCGGCAGTGGGTAGTCTTATGTATGCCATGCTTTGCACTCGACCGGATATTAGCTATGCGGTCGGGATTGTAAGTCGATTTCAGGCGGATCCAGGACCAAACCATTGGGTTGCGGTAAAGCATATTTTCAAGTACCTGAGAAGGACTTGAGGGTATATGCTTGTGTATTCGGGTGAGGACTTGACTCCTCTAGGATACACTGATTCAGATTTTCAATCCTGTCTGGATTCTAGGAAATCGACTTCAGGGTTTGTGTTTACTCTGGGTGGCGGTGCCATCAGTTGGAGAAGTGCGAAGCAAGATTGCACTTCGGATTCAACGATGGAGGCCGAGTATGTGGCAGCTAGTGATGCTTCAAAAGAAGCAGTGCGGCTCCGTAAGTTCCTTGGAGATCTTGAGGTAGTTCCTGGTATGGATAAGGCGGTATCACTGTACTGTGATAACAGTGCGGCGGTAGCTAATGCTAAGGAACCAAGATTTCACAAGAAGAGTAAGCATATTGATCGGAAGTATCATGTGATAAAGGACTTCGTTGAGGGCGAGCATGTCACGGTGTGCAAGATCGCGTCAGAGGACAATTTAGTTGATCCATTTACGAAGACACTTACTGGGAGAGTCTTCGAGAGGCATGTGGAAGCTATGGGGATGCAAAATTTGCTGTATTTACTCACTTAGTGCAAGTGGGAGATTGTTAGACATGTATGCCCTAAGGAGTAAAAATGTAATACGTTTTTGGAGACATTTTTATCAATAAAGAATTTATTCATTTATATATACCAAATCTTGTCCTCTTTACGTTCATATTTGTTGAATGTATGATAAGCAAATAGTAGACTAAGACTATCATTCTAAACCTTAAGAATTGGGCATATGATGGGATGATTATGCGGTAGACACGATTCTTAAGGTGACGGTCTAAAACATATGATCCGCAATCGAAGGAATAAAGTTGGGTGCTTTATTCATGTAAAGATTGTTATGTTGTCTATATCCCTTATGAGAGATGGTTTGCCTTGGCCATCAGAGTTGGACTCCGTGAATAGAAACATTGGCACGTTGTCATAGGTGATGATGTGTTGGATCGGGACATAAAGTGAATTGATTTGGGTTAATAATTCTGTCTTGGCAAATCGATTCACTTTAGACAATCATTTGTATTGTATCTTAATCCTGAGATGAATAGTGGGCCCGTTATTTAGGCTTGTGTCTTTTGATGTACCAATGGGTGACTCCCACATCTCTATAGTGGTATGCATGCCGGTACGTTGGAGGCATGACTCTTGATAGCGTAGACTTGTTATTCATAGATATGGAATCCATAGCTCCTCTTTTGGAGTAATGATATCCTCTTATATGCGTTGTTCTGTAATTAGAAAGCTGGAGTGCTCAACCATTTGGATACATAGGTGTAACCGAATGGTATACTATCTTTGGATGGTAAGTTTTCTAATGGTGAGACAATGGAACGTAAGATAAAAATAATCGGGAAGGTAAGACAGAACTTGTCCTTAAGCCGATTATGGATGATCATATGGGGATACGATACACTATGATATGTCATGGAGACCTAGCTACACAAGCTTCGTAATTCTATAAAGTTCGAGAGTGCAGCTCCAAGCTTTTAGTGGAGTAGCGTTGGAGTTGATAATTGTGAAATGTATATCTGGAATATTGGGTTTCATAATTATCATGAGCTTGAACTTTATAGGTCCATTTTGGTCCCCTTTGCTAGCTCACAAAATCCTGTAACGACACGGCGTGCTTTTTCAATAATTGGTGACTTATGTCGGATTTATCAGATTGGTTTAAAATTTGTAAGAATCAAATAATTCATGTCTGTTTATCGGTTGAATTAATTTTGTAAGAAATTAGTTCAAGATAAACTTGTTGAATTATTACGATAAGATAATTGTTGTCTGTTTATCAGTTGTTTTAATTTTGGACAAAATTAGAACAAGATAAACCTATAGAATTATTGTGAATTGATTTATTTTCTTAGAGATTATCTTGATAAAGTTTGTTTTGATCAGATAACTTCTCTATTGGGTTATTTGAATCAAAACTGAGACTTTATCCTTTATAATCTCAGGTGGAAAATAAAAGATTCACGGAGATTTTTTCTCTGGAGTTCGGCCTGCCGGATGACGTGTTCGGCCTACCGAACTGGCCTGTTCGGCCTGCCGAACTGAATGTTCGGCCTGCCGATCAACGGTAGATAAGATTACGCGTTTTCACGTGGATCTTATCAGATATTGATCCGAACTTGATTTTGTTTCGAGTTTTTGAGACCTAATCTGATATGAACTGACCCCAGGACCAATAGGTATAAAAAGGGAGTGAGTCTCATGATTTACTCATATCAATTTGAGAGATTAAGAGTGATACTCTGCTAGTGAGCATCTGAAAACTCCCTGAGAGCTTTTGTTCACAAATCAGGAGCACTAGCTTTGGGTTCTCTCTGTTGGTTGGAAGGAGAGTCATCGATGGAAGAGCTGTACGTGTGAGCCCACACTCACTCCGGTTGTGGATAGAGAATAGCAAAGAAGACCAGTTGGTTGAGGCTCTTCTGGAACGTTACTTCTCTACACAGGTTGCGGAGGTTCTTCGGCACATTGAGGTTAGTAAGATCTGTTTAATTTATACATATAACATGTCAAACTTGTGTTTTGGAAAATACTCTGATGAAAAATTTTAAAATTTCGCTGCGCACTTTGTTTCCAACACATCTTTCGGGAAGCCTCATGATGTTATGCCTTTGCTCAATTCTTGTGCTCAGGTATATGGGAATTACGAGAACCCCCGCAATATTCCACAACCCAAAACCTCTCCTAAGAATAAATGCAAAAGAAAAGCTAGAGAGAATAGAGAAAAAAGTTATGTATGTTTTTTCTTTTAGATATTTTTTTCCATATATTTGATATATTAGTTATTAGGTCATTAAAAAAAAAAAACCAGGTAAGCACATATCAAGAACTGATATTTGACTTATCCAAATATCAGTTAAGTGGGACCCAACTACTAACTAAGATTGGTTATCTAATATCAACCAAAAAAGGATATGATAACTACTTTTTTTGAATTAGTCAAGCCTACTAATGGGCACCCAAATCAAGGCCACGGCTAACATATCCTACTCGCACATAGTGGGTGTTAAACGCATGCATCTCTCTCATCATCTTTCGCAGTATTCTAGTCACACTTAGTCAATAGGTTATGCGACCATCAAGCCACCTATAAAAGAAAGTTCGAGAGAACCATACCATATCATGTAAAGACTAGCATAGAACATCCCTTATAGAGTCTCATTGTTCTCCAGATCTATTGAGCCACATCGGATTTGTGCATCTCTAATCCCTAGAGTCACTATATATATATATATATATATTAAGGAGCCATGCATAAACTCATCATTAATATTTATTTCACAATTATTTTGCATTCCCAGAAGCAATATAATTTGTTGATAGTGAACATAAAACTTAGATGCTTTACTGTAACACCCGTCATTTTTCATATAACAGTTAATGATTGATATATAATGACGTTAAGTAATTTCTTTATGATATAATATTACTAACCATTTTATTTTGAGTATGTGACAGGTAACGGTCATGTGGAATTGATGTACTCAGGATGTTCATGTCAAAAATGATGATAAGTTTAAAGTAGTTTTTTTTTTAAAGAGTTTTCAACTTGCCCTAAATTTATAATCTTTATAATGCTCTAGAGTTATGTATGCCCTAAAGTTAAATTCTTGATGATGACATGAATGTTGTTGCATATTTTCTCTTTTTTATAATATTAACGATGTCATGATAATTACATGTGTAATATTATTTTTTGGTCATAGAGTAAATATTATTATTGTGCATAAATAATTTTGTATTATAATTATACTATATTACATTATTATATTATATAATATTATAATATAGTATATTACAATAATATATAACCGTATCTTAATATTATTATTTATATTATAACATATTTATATTATATTATATTATATAAGTATATATGTTTATGTTTAAAAGAAAAAAAAAAAAGAAACGGCAGCAGTAGCCGTGCAAAAAAAAAAAAAAGAAGAAGAAAAAAGGAAAAAAAAGAAAAAGAAAGAAAGAAAGAAAAAAAAGGAAACTGAATTAGATTAGAATTAGGGTTTTAATCTCCACATAAAATCTATATAAAGACCTCTTGTTAGTAACCCTAGATCACACTTCATTCCTTCCTCATTGATTGGTTTCATGCTTGGTTTTCTTTGGCTTTATTAAGATTTCTAATCTTCCTAATTTCATTCGTCTTGGTAAGTGTATCAATTATTTAACATGTTTGTTTGATTTTTGGTGTATTGTGTTAGTCTTAGAATTATTACTATCATCATATGGCTTCTTTTATTGTATGTATTTTATGTCAATTGGTGATTGAAAAGAGTTGATGATTTGGTTGTTTTGATTAACTTCTCATTAAACCCTAGATTGGAGATATCATAGATTTTCATATTTTGTTATGTAGATCTTTATGGGTATATTTTATTATCAATTGGTATCATAGATTGGAGATATCATAGATGATTTGGTTGTATGCTTAGGTTTGTATGCATTTGGAGATTGCGTATGTTATTGGGACGTTGGGCAAATACTTAAACGATCCTAGAAAGGATCACTAGATAGTGGCCAAACAAGTCTTGAGGTATTTATAGAGAACATAGGACTACATGCTCATGTATCAGAGATCAGATCAGCTTGAGATCATTGGGTATACTAACACCGATTATGTTGGATGCCAAGATAGTATGAAATCTACATTGGGCTATGTCTATCTTCTAGCTGGAGATGTTGTCTCTTGGAAGAGTGTTAAATAGTCCCCTATAGCCTCTTCTACCATGGCGGTAGAGTTCATAGCATGTTATGAGGCATTCAATCATAGAATGTGGCTGTGAAATAGAAAGCTGCACATAGGGGACAATATTCAAAGACCACTCAAGTTATTTTGTGATAATAAGTCTGCAGTTCTAACAACAATAGGAGCTTGACGAGGTCAAAGCATATAGACATCAAGTTCCTAGTTGTGAAAGGAAGAGCTCAGAGTGGATAATTGTCTAAAGAGCACATCGATAGAAATTTCATGATTGCAGATCCGCTTGCTAAGGAATTACCACCCAAAATATTTCATGAGCACACTGCTTATATGGGTGTCATGTCTTTCGAGGATATTCAGTTTTAGAAGAAGTTTAAAATTTTAGATGCCTTTCTGATATAGACATATTTTCAGTTATTTCTGTTTATGGATATTTTATGGTTATTTTTTGTAGAAATAAAATTTTTGTTTGTTCATACTTTGATTTTTGTATGGTTTGATTTCACTAAGGTTTTAAGGTGAACCAGTTAGAAATAGGCATGTTAAGATCACATTGCATGAAATTTTCATGCTACTCATTTATGCTTGATCTTTGTCATTAGTTGTATTGATATATTTGATCATTGATGGATCTAATTACGACATATATAACGAATGTCGCTTTGGTCCTATATTGATATGGTTAATGGACAAGATTGTTGAGATGCATAAGGTTTTGATAGCAAAATTTATAAGCTCATAAGATATAATTCACATTTATAAAGTAGCATATATAGTCCAAGTGGAAGTTTGTTGGAATTAATACAATATATGAGCTAATATATTAAATGAATATGTATTAAAGGTTATCAGATAAGGTTAGTCCAATTAAAGTGATCAATTTAGGTTTTGGACTTCTAATGCATCATTAAGTATGGGCTTCTTATGTGTAGAGACAAAAATATAATTACTAATTTTATCACATGCTAAATTGATTGACTGTTAGGGTTAATAGTTATATAAAGGGGTTGTGGTAGATGCATTATTTTCTGTCACTCATCTATAGAGAGATTGCAGGGGCTTAGGTCATCCTCAACCTACAGACTTAGGAAGCACATTCCGGGTTCAGGTTAACTTTTGCATCTTATTAATTATCTTGATGATTTGATATAAATGATCCTAGTATAATGATGGTTTTTATCACAAAATTGTGTTCTAACACCCTTATCTTTGGTCATGTTTTACGATGAATTGACAAACTTGATGGACCGTAAAGCTCTTCATCCAACAATTATAGAATGGTCAGTTGATTTTAATAAACCGAGGCCTGTAAATTAATGATTGTTCACAGTTTGAGAAGTTATTAAGAGCCATGCAACTTGGGTTAAAAAAAACGTTTACCT
Source organism: Artocarpus heterophyllus (assembly GCA_025403435.1). NCBI lineage: Eukaryota > Viridiplantae > Streptophyta > Magnoliopsida > Rosales > Moraceae > Artocarpus > Artocarpus heterophyllus. Next base: position 30,445,048 of record CM046348.1, on the reverse strand, counting down.
TTGTTGTAGGATTGGGCAGCATGTAGGAGAATTCGAATCCCTGTTTCTGTTGGATATAGATGGTGGACAATTGCCTATAAAGGAGTCATATTGTGGTTTAGAAGGTGAATATTGTGGTGAAACTTTATTTTTTGCTTTTTAATAGTTTGCGACTATCTGTTCGACGACATTCTATATAAGACCTAAATTAAAGTCTCTTTTTCTTTTTGTAGGGGAGCTTTGGATGAACTTGGACGGTGATATTTCACCTATTTGTCTCAACATATTGCCATTGGTTTCCTCTTCCTTGCAGTAATGCATTTTTGTTGTCTTTTCTTTAACTCATGCTCTGATATACTTTTGCTGCTGGCAAGATTGAAAGTTCTATTCCATGCAGGTCCACTTCTTTACAAGTCCTTCCTGCTAACTTCCTCTTACTAGCTGCTGTAAGAGCATGATCTGAAGTCATGAGTATAATTTTAAGTTATGTGATAGACCTTTAGTTTGCCGTCAAGTCTCAGATTGAGAGGTTGACAAATCAAGGATCTCATGGAGGAATTGATGCGCTACTTGGCGGCCCCTTGCACCTTCCTTCCTCTAAGGTTAGACCAAGCGTGATGCTCTGATAATATAAACAACATCTGGTTTACTTATCTGCCTCATCGTTTACGTGTTTTACGTCAGCTAAACTTCTGAGTTACATTCACATGTATCTGTTTCGCACTGGAAGATTCTCCAGAAACCTTACTGCTGCTGTTGTTGTTCCTATGACATTAGTCTAACTCTCTCATTTGTTGTTACACTTGCTTTAATAAAGCCTGTGATACTTATTTTCCTATTATACTTTTGTAGCTTGTGCATGCAAGTGGACATGACATGTGTGCTAACTGCTAATATGTATTTGGCCTATGCATTGCCCAGTACTTTCTTGAAGCTGGCTGGAAGTCTCTAAACGGAAAACAGAAACAGGTTGTCTGTCTCTCTGTGTACTATGCAGCAAACTGGATGCGTGAACTAGTAAGTTATTGGGTCGATAACACCTTCATGTTTCAATGGGCTTAGTATTATTATCTCAAAAACACGAGGATCAGTTATTTCTTTGCTTCCAAATATTGCTCAATGCCTTCTGTACACAAAATGCTGGAGGATTTGAATTTACAAGTCAGGCTACGAAAAAGGATATAATTTCAAAGCTACTGAAGCGATTGAAGAATCTAGTGTATGTTTCCAGATTCTCCAGTTCTTGGAAAACTTCGTAACAAAGCATTTTCACAATTCATTTTTAAGACATTGCGGAGCTTTCCCATCTTTCTTTTATCAACTGCAACTCTGAAGTTTGATTCTTTCTTGGTCTCCTACATTCAGTCTGCATAATTAATAGATAGTTTGAAGGCCGTGATCATTACTTGCAATGCTGTAAAATATTTAGTTTATTGGTATAGTGGGGAAGTTTTTGGTGGAACTTAGCAACAAATGAGGTTCAGAAAAGGAGTCTCGTGAAAAAAAAAAAAAAAAGGAAAAAAAAAAACTACTTACATTGCAGTCCTAAGATGTTTTGGCCTCCTAGTCTCTCAAACATGCCAAAAGATGGCTCCACTTTCTGTGTACGGATTGTCATACGAGCTAAAATTCCACGTTAGTGTACCAATCCATTGCAAAAGTTTTTGCTTAACTATTATCTTGGTTGTATGGCATTCTTTAGTTTCATATGGGTTTTCCAAAGACTCCTTGTCATTCCCTTATTTTACATTTTCTTCCATTGAATTCAATGAAATCTTTGTTTCTTATGGAAAATAAGTTTTATGTTCTAATTCTAAAACTCCCCCTTATGTGTTGGCCGACACAGGGGTGTAGATAAATATTAATCAGAAATCCCAACACAAGAAAAAAACCTAAAATATATAAAGGCAAAACTCATAATTGACAATTTTAAAGGGATAAAGAGTGCAATTATAAAAGTCTCAACTCAGAATCTTGTGCTTTGTTACCATGTTAGCTTTACCAACTAATCCAAAAAGCTTAATCTTTTAAGAGGTAGGATGACATTAGTTTTATATTCATTAGTAGAAATTGTAGATTATATGACGGTTTAAAACCGTCGTGGTATGTTTTCACGATGGTTTAAAAACCATCGTGTAATCGTCCATCGTAGTACCAATGAGACTTTTTACGATGGTTTTTTATCGTCGTAGATTCCTTATTTTGGTGGGGTTATGGGATCTTAGGACGAGATTACCACGACGGTTTTCACTAAAAACTGTCATGAAACGCTAAGCTTACACAATGGTTTTTAGGAAAACCATCGTATAAGCTATGTCTTACACGACGTTTTTCATAAAAACCATCATGTAAGGCTCTTATTTCACGACCGTTTTTACTAAAACCCATCGTGAAAAAGTTGGTCTGAAGCTAAAAAAAATAACCAGAATTTCTGGTTTCCCACAGGATGAATGGTCCCGTGTTTTCACAATTAATACAATGACCTAATTTCATAATCACATAATTATATTGTACTATAAAATTTTTATAAAATCATAAATATATTTACATTGTAAAGTCATGTACTCTTTTCATGCTTGCACAACAGTTGATGGATTTTTGGTGTCTAAAACACAAACATAAATACAAACACACAGTCATAGAAGCTTTTCATCAAACATATGGTGGGCATGACAATAATACTTAGGCATCACAAACACATAAAAAGTAATATATTCTCACACCAAAATGCCAAATGTTGTTTAAAGTTCTTTAAAACACCAAATACAAGTAACACGTACTAAATGGCAAATAACAAATTAATATAACTAATATTAAAACTAAACTAAAGCTAAATAACACTAAAATAACCAAATAATACTAAGTTTAGAACTAAAAATAATGCTAAAACTAAAAGTAATGGTTTGAAATTTACCAACGGTGGAGGAGTCGGTGGAACGGCAAAGGACGAGTCGAATGATGGTGAAGTCGGTAGAATGTCAAGGGATGAGGATGAACGTTGGCGAATGGCGTTGGGTTTGTTAGGTGGGTTGTGGAGAGAGTGACAGAGGAATGTCAAAGTCAGTGGAATGCCGTGGGAGTTGGGTTCGTCGGTGGCTAGGTCGTGGGGGAGGAGTTAGAGAGAGAAAGGGGTTTGATAGTTAGTGGGTTTGAGTTAGAGAAATTTCAAATAAATAGGGAAGGCCATGTCGTTAGTGTAGGACCAAATTTCGATGGGATACTAAAAATTTTGAATATGCAGAACATTTCACGACGATTTTAATAAAAACCGTCGTGAAAGGTATTTACTTTCCACGACGATTTTTATAAAAACCACCGTAGAAGCCCTTTCACGACGGCTTTTTTAAAAACCGTCGTGGAAGGTTTTCATGTTTGAAATTTTTAGTATTGCGCCAAATTTAACCTTTCACGACGGTTTTTATAAAAACCGTCGTAGAAGGTTTTTATGTTTGAAATTTTTAGTTTTCTGCCCAAATTTAACCTTCATGAAAGATTAAATTTTGACAGGCTACTAAAAATTTCAAACATGTAGAACCTTCACTGACAGTTTTTATAAAAACCGTCGTGAAAGGTTAAATTTGACGACATACTAAAAATTTCAAACATGAGAACCTTACACGACGGTTTTATAAAAACCGTCGTGTTAAAATCCATCGTGAAAGAAAAAATTTTAAAACCTTCCACGACGGTTTTTATAAAAACCATTACACGACGGTTTTATAAAAACCGTCGTGGTAGCTCCCGCCAATACCACGATGGTTTTCATCTTCGCGGGCGTAAGTCGCCGCGTTTTTTTTTTATTATCACGATAGTTTTTGAAAACGGTCGTTAAATAAAGGTCGTATAATCTTGAATTTGTTGTAGTGATTCTAATATTCTACTGTGTTTGGCCGGGCGTTAGCGTGTACAACATCGACTGCTTTTTTATGCCTTAAAAAAATCAGTTTAACCACAGTTCATTTTCTGCCTAAGCATTCACCTTAGCGTACCTTGTATTTTATTCTGCCTCAGTGAAAGCAAAATAACTTGACTTTTAATTGAGTTTTCACTGTATAAAATGTTGTTGTTCACTTTACTTCTTTTATCCGCCTTAGTATTTCTTACTTGAAGTACTAATGGAAATTACCCTAATAATGTAGATTTCTTGAAGGTTAATTAAATTATTCCATTGGCCGGTGCACTCTATCCCTTCCCGAGCTCCATATTTACGTGGATCCCTCTGGGCCGTCACTGTTAAACCAATTCATCATGTGAGACACATGGAAAAGAAAAGTGAGCATCCAAATGATAAGACCTCTTCAGACAAGAAGAGGACACGTAAGAAGCTTTCAAAGGCATGCACAAGTTCTGATTCAAATGAAAAGCTCCGGCAGCCGACAATATTGGATGTATTGAGAAAAGCTGGAGCTGTAACAAGCCAAGATGTCACCAATGAAAATTCTTCTGCTTCAAAGGACAGTTCAGCTGAGTCATTACAACAGCACAGATCTGGCTCTAGTGAGCCTACAGTTGTAGAGATTTCTGCAGCTGCCAAGGCTCTTGAAAGTCAGAGATCCAAATTCAGGCTGCTGGAGGTTCAATGCCTTTCTATTTTGACCCTTTCAAAGGTAGGTTATGCTTATACTGTACTGTATAAACTTAAGTGCTAGCCATCTTTCTCAGTTGTCTACATAGCATTTTAAGAAGTATATCCAGTGTTTGAACAAAGTATCGTTTGCTGAATCACTACCTTTACATGATTTGGATAGATGTGCTAAGCTTATTTTGTCAGAAACTTTCAAACCAAATAGTTAAATGTTTACCAGAAAATGGTTTGTCTCATACCATTTGAGTAAAACTGGATACTTTCAGCTTACCAACATCTTCTGTTCTGAGATTTAGGGATTTTTGTCTAAAAGAAACAATGCAGCATTGCAGCCCACTTTCATTTTTACAAAACCATTGAGTTTAAGTTTTTAGTTGAAAAATTATTCAAGGTACTTGATGTTTCTTCACTGCTTCAGCGTCAAGATTCTTGTTGCTCTGATCCTGCTGCTGAGGTAACTGTTTGTTTGACGTCAATCCATTAATTGGTTCGTTTTCATTTTACAAGAGAAGTACTACAAAATTTGAAAATAATTCTCTTTGTATCTTCAATGGGTGCTAGTTACCACCATTTCTGTACCTTCTGCGTGATCTTCACTACAAGCTGGATTATTTTACTCTTCGCAGCAAACAATACTTGGGTCGATAGTAACCAAGTAAGCTGGACAGACATCAGAAGAACGCTCAGCCTTTATTTAATCACAAAAAATTTACTCCTGTTGGTGATGGAACTTGTCAAGAACATTGGAATATTACATCCGCTTCTGCTGGGAACCCGGATATTCCCATGTTTGCACTAACAAGATCTTTAGCGTCTCCTTTGGTCCTTAAAGAAATACTTCATTGTTTTAGTGAGGTAAAATTCTCTGTGTACCCTAGGCAGTTACCAATCATCTTATCTTGCTGATTGTACGCTGTAACGTCCCGAAATTTATTTAATGTTAATGTAATGTAAATGATGAATTAGTGTGCCATAATTAAAGTTTTAACTTTAATTAGATTATTTGGTTGGATTTTGAGTTTTTGGTTGTTTTGTTAAATTGATGCATTCAAATGATTTCTTATTGATTTAAAATGATGTTTTGAGTTTTAAAACACAACAATTTGTAAAATGTTAAAAATACTCTGTTTTACAAAACTGTGGGCAGCACATGGTTTTCGCACAGTAAAACCGCCCACCGATTTTCTCTATTTATTTCCCTCTTCTCTCTCTCTCTCCTCACTCTCACGTTTCACTCTCTCTCTCTTCTCTCTCTCTCTCGGCAGCTCCCTCTCTCTCAATCTCTCTAAAAAATTTTTAAAACAAATTCGAATCCAAGCTTCGGGATAGCAAGGAGGAAGCTCGGGGACGTGATTCGGCAACCGAGAACGCGGATTGAAGCTTCGATTCGAGGTTAGATTCGAAATTTCTAAACTTTTTACAAAATTTTCAATTTTGTGCATTTTTGAAATCTAGGTTTGAATAAGCTTAGAAAACCTTGTATTTGAGTTAAATGAACTTAGAACAACTAGAATCTAAGCTTAGATTGAAGAAAAATGGATTGGATTCAAGGTTTTTCATTTTTCCCCTCATTTTCTCATTTTCGGATTTTTGAGGATTTTGAGTTCAAATCTTGTTTAAATGAGTCCAAACATGTTTTAGAATGTTTTTCTATCAACTATGATTGTTTTTCATGCCTGGGATTTGAGAAAAACAGGTTGGAAACAAGATTTGGATTTTGGGGATCGAGAAACCCGTGGCTGGGATTTCTGGATTTTCCTAGTTCGGCAGGCCGAACTGTGTGTTCGGCAGGCCGGTGTTCTTCCGACCGGCAGGCCGAATCTTGGGAAATGTTCGGCAGGCCGAACCTTGCTTCCGGCAGGCCGACCGAGGCATGGAAAATTTTGTGATTTTTACCCGTTTTCACTGTTTTGAACCCAGATTTAAATCCCAACCTTATAGGATGATTTTAATGATACAAATGGCACACTAGGACATCATGAAATGATTTAATAACATAGAATGTCTCGAACTAGATATTGATCGACTTAGTTTGTATCTAGGATCGTTCGTGGTTCCGTTGAGCTAACGTATAGCGGACCGGGATTGCGGTGTGGGGCACCGGCACGAGTATTGAGGTAGGATTCTATCATATTTCTTTGGTAGCCTGGTTTTGAAATGATTTGGCTTTGAAAATGATTTCTATCAAAATGTTTTCAACGGTTGTTTGAAAATGGTTTTATCGGTTATATTTTAATATACCGTGATCTGAAATGAATTTCATAATAAATGTAATTGACAACACTCGGTAATAGGGTTTTGAATGATAATGATAATAAACACATGGGCATGATGCCATATCAGAGATCGGGTCGTGTAGCGATCGACCTTGGGGGCAGGTCCCGAAACCCAGTTGGGCCACTACGGTGGTGATATCATGGTTTGCCTAGGTAAAAGTAAATTGGTGTTTTGATTTGACGAGTGGACTGTTCTGTGACAGAACGGTTCTACTCAAATTATTTATTTATTTATTTATTTAAGTTTCCGCTGAATAGCTTCTAATGATGCTATGTTTCTTTGCATTAAACTATTTTATAAAACATAGTCCTACTGAGCCTTTCGCTCACGTTTTATTGTTTTAAATTTTCCCCCCCTTCTAGGTGGTTTCCCATTTAGGTTTGGAGAGGATTCTTCAGACTGAACTCAGGAGCAATAGGAGAGTTTATTTATATTTTGTATTATTTAATCAAGGCATGTAAGACTTTAACTTTATTTGTACTTGGACTGTAATTGTATTTATGATATTGTCAGAACCATGTGTGTGCATAAGTTGTGGGTTGTGGAACCCATATTCGCGGTTTTTATTTAATTTTTATTACCTGCTTAATATTTATAAATTCTTTTATAAAATGTGGTGGAAAATCTTCTTAATTTTTATTTAATTTGATTCTCAAACTCTCGATTTTTAATTAAATCCTCTTTTAATTAATCTAAATATTCCGCCACGTCACCTCCCGTACTTCGGGGCATGACAGAATGGTATCAGAGCTCAAGGTTATGAACCTTGGGAATTGTGCACACATAGGTTTGACAATGAAAAACCTCTGATAGTCCAAACTTTGTTTTCAGAAGTGAGAGAATGGCACCTAGACGTCGTTCGACTGCTGACGCCGAGTTCGGAAATGATGAGAGTATGATGAGGTCTATGTTTGCGGCTTTCCGGCAGATGGCAGCCAGGGCTAGACCGGAAGACTCCAGTGTTGGTAGTCGGCATGCGTTCTTTAAGGAATTTCGGCGGGCGTCTATTCTGACTTTTGATGGCAATGGGGATCCGCAGTTAGCAGAGTATTGGTTGGATTCAATCTTGAAGCATCTTGATACCCTTGGTGTGCCTGAGGAGTATCGTGTGGAATTCGCGGCGTATAAGCTCGAGGGTGGCGCCAACACCTGGTGGAAACAAACTAAGCGTCTGGAGCGCGGTGGCGATATCGGTTGGGACAAGTTCGAGGAGCTGTTCTATGATCGGTATTTTCCGCAGGGGTATAGAGACCAGAAGGCAGCTGAGTTTTATAGATTGCAACAGGGTGATATGTCAGTTCGGGAGTATGAGGCAAAATTTAACGAGTTGGCTAGGTTTGCTCCATCAGCGGTGGCATCAGAGCGTGAAAAGTGTATTAAGTTTCAGGAGGGACTCAAGGCTCCTATTCGGCGGCAGTTGGTTGCTCTACAGCTTAGGAGTTTCGGAGAGCTTGTGTCGTCAGCGATCTCCGTGGAGAATGACTACGTGCAGTATTGTGAGGACCGAGCCAAGGCTTCAGGAGGACCGCAGAGGAGTGGCAGGAAGAGCACCAGTAGTCGTCCAGCTCCGGGGAAAGGCAAGCAAGGCGGTGCGACCAGTGGCAGTAGTAGTTCGTCTGGCAGCGGGCGCAGCAATCCCTACAGCTTTCATTGTCATTTCTATCAGCAGCCCGGACACATCAAGAGGAATTGCCCGATCAGGAGTGCTCGTCTTGGATCGTAGACCGGGGAGGATGCCAGTCGTTCATCTCAGCCTCAGCCTCAGCCTCAGACCCTACCTCCGCCTCTGCAGTACCCGCAGTTGCAGTATCCGTAGTTTTCTCCTCAGCAATTCTCATATCCGGCACGGGGGCAGCAGCCGCAGCATTTTCAGTGTAGTGTTCCTCAGTATAGAGCTCCGAGTGCAGGTAGTGTGCAGTCGTCTCCATCTCAGCAGCATCGGCCGAGTAATCCAGGACCCAGTAATGTCGGTAGAGGAAAAGGAAAAGCGCCAGTGCAGGTTCATGCAATGGCATCTGGAGGGTCAGATTCTCAGACTGGTAACGCGGTTGTCGATGGTATGATTTTGGTTTCCAGATCCTTAGCTCGTGTTTTATTTGATACCGGTGCCTCTCATTCTCTCATTTCGAGTTCTTTTGTACATGCCTTGGGATTAGAGGTAGAAGAGTTTAATGAACCCCTAGTCATAACTTCTCCCGTGGGGCGGGTGTGTGTAAATTGTGTGTGTAAATCCTGTAAAATAAAGATTGGGGATGAGATTTTGAAAAGTGATTTGATTATACTCCCCATGAGTTCCTATGATGTGATTTTAGGGATGGACTGGTTGTCCAGATATAGTGCAGTTGTGGACTGCCAACTTAGAAAGGTGACCCTAGTGTCTGATAGGGGGACGGTAATCACTTACCAGGGTGGTGGTGATTGGTTAATGAGTGAGCGTCTCATGAAGTCGTGTCTAGGAGGGCGAAGGAATCTAGATTGTTTTGCTTTTCTTGCCAATCTAGATTGCGAGCCCTATGTTTCGAGTAGTAGTGTAGCGATTCCGGTGGTTGATGAGTTCGAGGATGTCTTCCCCGATGAGTTATCAGGGTTACCACCGCATCGGGAGATTGAGTTCGGTATCGAGTTGTTTCCAGGGACATCACCAATTTCTATGGCACCTTATCGGATGGCGCCAGCAGAAATGAAGGAATTGAGGAAGCAACTTCAGGAGCTTGCTGATAAAGGATATATTCGGAATAGCACATCTCCGTGGGGAGCACCGGTTTTGTTTGCTAAGAAGCACGATGGGACTCTCAGGTTATGTGTAGATTATCGGCAGCTAAATCGTGTTACGGTGAAGAACAAGTATCCTTTGCCTAGGATTGATGAGCTATTTGATCAGTTGGGAGGTTCGCGATACTTCTCGAAGATTGATTTGCATTCAGGTTATCATCAGCTCAGGATCAAGGAAGAGGATATTCCCAAGACAGCTTTTAGGACTCGGTATGGGCACTTCGAGTTTCTGGTCATGTCTTTTGGGTTGACGAATGCTCCGGCAGCTTTTATGGATCTGATGAACAGGATATTTAGGCCGTATCTGGATCAGTTTGTGATCGTGTTCATCGATGATATTCTTGTGTATTCTAAGACTTGGGAGGAGCATGAGCAGCATCTTCGGATCGTGCTTCAGACCTTGCGGGAGCACCAGTTGTATGCTAACAGGGAAAAGTGTGAGTTCTGGTTGACTGAGGTCAAGTTTCTGGGTCATGTCATCTCGGAGCATGGTATTTCAGTGGATCCATCCAAGATTGAAGCTATATTGGAGTGGGAACGACCAAGGAATGTAGCGGAGATTCGCAGCTTCTTAGGTCTTGCTGGATATTACAGGAAATTTGTAAAGGATTTTTCGAAGATTGCAGCTCCGTTGACGAGGTTGATCAAGAAAGATGTCAGGTTTGAGTGGGATGAAGATTGTGAGCTTGCTTTTCAGGAATTGAAGAACCGGTTGACTTCAGCTCCAGTGTTGGTTATTCCTAGCAGTGACGAGCCGTATGAGGTTTATGCGGATGCTTCAGGGCGTGGACTTGGATGCGTGTTGATGCAGCATGGACGTGTGGTTACGTACGGATCGAGACAACTACGACCTCACGAGCGGAATTATCCTACTCACGATTTAGAGCTTGCAGCGGTGATCTATGCGCTGAAGATTTGGAGGTGTTATTTGTATGGAGCATCGTTTCAGGTCTTCTCCGATCACAAGAGTTTGAGGTATTTGTTCACCCAGAGGGATCTCAACTTGAGGCAGCGCAGATGGGTAGAGTACATGGAGGATTATGATTTCGCGTTGCAGTATCATCCCGGGAAAGCTAATGTGGTAGCGGACGCGCTTAGCAGGAAGTCTTCAGGGATTCTCGCTTGTTTGATTTTTGAGGACTGGAGCAGGGATACGACAGTGAGTGAGTATCGGCTACTGTATCGTGAAGATGGTGATCGAGTTTCGTTATATCATGTGGAAGCGACTCCAGCTCTTGTTCGGACGGTGAAGCAAAGCTAGTGGCAGGATCGGCATTTGCAGGGGATTTGGTCACGGATTCAGAACGGGGAGCAGTTTGAAGAATGGAGCGTGCATGCAGATGGATCGTTGTACTTCCGAGAGCGTCTTGCAGTTCCAGTTATCGCCGAGGTGACGAAAGCCGTTCTAGACGAAGCTCATAGGTCTCAGTTTGCTATTCATCCAGGGAGCACCAAGATGTATCGTGATTTGAAGAGGCAGTATTGGTGGAGAGGCATGAAGAAAGATGTTCACGAGTACGTGGCCAAGTGTTCGACGTGTCTCCAGGTGAAAGCCGAGCATCAGAAGCCTGCAGGTCAGCTTCAGCCGCTTCCTATTCCAGGGTGGAAATGGGAACATGTGACGATGGATTTCCTCACAAGTTTGCCGAGGACGGAGCAGCGGCATGATGCAGTTTGGGTTGTGGTCGACAGGTTGACGAAATCGGCGCATTTCATTCCGTTTAGGTCGACGTGTTCGAGGAAGATTCTCGGGGAGTTGTATATGCAGAACATTGTGAGGTTGCATGGAGTTCCTTTGTCCATCACCTCTGATCGAGACACCAGGTTTAATGCTAAGTACTGGAGGAGTTTTTAGGAGGCTTTGGGTACGGATTTGAACTTCAGTACGGCGTTTCATCCTCAGACTGATGGGCAGTCTGAGCGGGTTATTCAGGTTCTCGAGGATATGTTGCGTGCTTGTGCGTTGGACTTCGGCGGAAATTGGAAGCAGTGTTTGCATCTAGCGGAGTTTGCGTACAACAACAGTTATCAGGCGAGTATCGGTATGGCACCATTTGAGGCATTGTATGGGCGACCGTGTCGGTCACCTGTGTGTTGGGCCGAGCCGGAAGATAGAGTTATTCTTGGGCCGGAAGAGATTCGTGATAGCAACGAGAAAGTCGCGGTGATTCGAGGTCGGTTGAGAGCAGCTCAGAGTCGTCAGAAGAGTTACGCGGATAGGAGACGTAGACCCTTAGAATTCGCGGTTGGAGATTTTGTTCTCTTGAGGGTGTCGCCTCGTAAGGGAACTATGCGGTTCGGAGTGAGTGGGAAACTCGCGCCGAGGTATATTGGGCCGTTCGAGATCACTCAGCGTGTTGGTGTGGTCGCTTATCGGCTTGATCTTCCACCCGAACTTTCTCATGTGCACGATGTGTTTCATGTGTCGATGCTTAGGAAATGTCCACCTGGGCAGGATAAGATAGTTTCGTTTCGCGATGTACAGGTTCAGGAGGATACGACGTACGAAGAAGTGCCGATTCAGGTTATCGACCGGAAAGTGATTAGCTTGCGTCGTCGTGAAATACCGTTGGTAAAGGTCATGTGGCAGCATCACGGGGTTGATGAAGCCACTTGGGAATTAGAGTCGAGTATGCGGGAATTGTATCCGCATTTGTTTTGCTTTTGAGATGAGTTGTAAATTTCGAGGGCGAAATTTCTTTTAGGGGTGGAGAGCTGTAACGTCCCGAAATTTGTTTAATGTTAATGTAATGTAAATGATGAATTAGTGTGCCATAATTAAAGTTTTAACTTTAATTAGATTATTTGGTTGGATTTTGAGTTTTTGGTTGTTTTGTTAAATTGATGCATTCAAATGATTTCTTATTGATTTAAAATGATGTTTTGAGTTTTAAAACACAACAATTTGTAAAATGTTAAAAATACTCCGTTTTACAAAACCGTGGGCGGCACATGGTTTTCGCACAGTAAAACCGCCCACCGATTTTCTCTATTTATTTCCCTCTTCTCTCTCTCTCTCCTCACTCTCACGTTTCACTCTCTCTCTCTTCTCTCTCTCTCTCGGCAGCTCCCTCTCTCTCAATCTCTCTCAAAAATTTTTAAAACAAATTCGAATCCAAGCTTCGGGATAGCAAGGAGGAAGCTCAGGGACGTGATTCGGCAACCGAGAACGCGGATTGAAGCTTCGATTCGAGGTTAGATTCGAAATTTCTAAACTTTTTACAAAATTTTCAATTTTGTGCATTTTTGAAATCTAGGTTTGAATAAGCTTAGAAAACCTTGTATTTGAGTTAAATGAACTTAGAACAACTAGAATCTAAGCTTAGATTGAAGAAAAACGGATTGGATTCAAGGTTTTTCATTTTTCCCCTCATTTTCTCATTTTTGGATTTTTGAGGATTTTGAGTTCAAATCTTGTTTAAATGAGTCCAAACATGTTTTAGAATGTTTTTCTATCAACTATGATTGTTTTTCATGCCTGGGATTTGAGAAAAATAGGTTGGAAACAAGATTTGGATTTTGGGGATCGAGAAACCCGTGGCTGGGATTTCTAGATTTTTCCAGTTCGGCAGGCCGAACTGTGTGTTTGACAGGCCAAACTGTGTGTTCGGCAGGCCGGAGTGATGATCGGCAGGCCGACCGAGGCATGGAAAATTTTGTGATTTTTACCCGTTTTCACTGTTTTGAACCCAGATTTAAATCCCAACCTTATAGGATGATTTTAATGATACAAATGGCACACTAGGACATCATGAAATGATTTAGTAACATAGAATGTCTCGAACTAGATATTGATCGACTTAGTTTGTATCTAGGATCGTTCGTGGTTCCGTGAAGCTAACGTATAGCGGACCGGGATTGCGGTGTGGGGCACCGGCACGAGTATTGAGGTAGGACTTCTATCCTATTTCTTTGGTAGCCTGGTTTTGAAATGATTTGGCTTTGAAAATGATTTCTATCAAAATGTTTTCAACGGTTGTTTGAAAATGGTTTTATCGGTTATATTTTAATATACTGTGATCTGAAATGAATTTCATAATAAATGTAATTGACAACACTCGGTAATAGGGTTTTGAATGATAATGATAATAAACACATGGGCATGATGCCATATCAGAGATCGGGTCGTGTAGCGATCGACCTTGGGGGCAGGTCCCGAAACCCAGCTGGGCCACTACGGTGGTGATATCATGGTTTGCCTAGGTAAAAGTAAATTGGTGTTTTGATTTGACGAGTGGACTGTTCTGTGACAGAACGGTTCTACTCAAATTATTTATTTATTTATTTATTTAAGTTTCCTCTGAATAGCTTCTAATGATGCTATGTTTCTTTGCATTAAACTATTTTATAAAACATAGTCCTACTGAGCCTTTCGCTCACGTTTTATTGTTTTAAATTTTTCCCCCCCTTCTAGGTGGTTTCCCATTTAGGTTTGGAGAGGATTCTTCAGACCGAACTCAGGAGCAATAGGAGAGTTTATTTATATTTTGTATTATTTAATCAAGGCATGTAAGACTTTAACTTTATTTGTACTTGGACTGTAATTGTATTTATGATATTGTCAGAACCATGTGTGTGCATAAGTTGTGGGTTGTGGAACCCATATTCGCGGTTTTTATTTAATTTTTATTACCTGCTTAATATTTATAAATTCTTTTATAAAATGTGGTGGAAAATCTTCTTAATTTTTATTTAATTTGATTCTCAAACTCTCGATTTTTAATTAAATCCTCTTTTAATTAATCTAAATATTCCGCCACGTCACCTCCCGTACTCCGGGGCGTGACATACACCTACAGTATGCCATCATGGCCAAGGCTAATAAAGTTTTCATTCCATTTTTCAATGTAGATAATAAATTTACATGAAATCCAGATGAACAAAGCAATTATTTTAAATCTTCTAGAAGCTTTTCCAGCCTGTCAAGATCCCAGATGATTTCCTTTTAGGCGTACAATTGATCTTAGAATCAAAGAGTCTGTTATAGTTAGTTAGTCTGTTAGTAATTGATGAGCTGGCATAGTTAGTTAGGCAACGTTAGTTGTAACTTATTTACTGATAGTTTCTCCATCAGATTTTTTTTACTTCTCCTGCAAGATTCATATATAAGGCCAAGTTGGCTTTGTACAAAAGAGACCATATCAGATAATAAAGCTTCTTGTCACTCCCAATTTTTCGTTCATCTTCAACCTCATTTCATCATCCATATATTGCCACATTCTTCGTTGAATCTTGATTGATTTAGTTCTAATATGGTATCAGTTTTATCATCATTCTCTGTTGCATCCTCTGATTACTTCAATCTTTCCAATTCTTGATTGCTTATCGTGATTCTCAGCCTTGGAAAATTCATGGAATCCTCTGATTCAAGAAGGTCCATGGCTGCTGGTGAACGATCCGCCATTGATGATCCTTCCAATCCGTATTTTCTGCACCATTCTGACAGTCCAGGCCTCACTCTCATGTCATAGCCATTAACAAGAGAAAACCATGAAATCCATGTTGTATCTGCCCATTGGCTAAACAAAGACAATTATCTTTTGTCTCTCACAAGCATATGTCTCAACTACCCATTGTCACATTTTGGGACCTGATCATATTACAGCATATTCAGGCCATGGATACTTTGTTACTCTTGTTGAGGATTGTTCTCGTTTTATTTGGGTTTTTCTTCTCAAACAGAAGTTTGATGTAGCTTTTGTCATTCCCAAATTTTTCAATATGATTCATACTCAATTTGGCAGCAAGATAAAGACATTCAGGTCTGATAATACTAGAGAATTGAGTTTCACTGATCTCTTTAACAAACAAGGGGTTATACACCAATTTTCATGGATTGACACTGCTCAGCAAAATTCACTTGTTGAAAGAAAACACCAACACTTATTAAATGTTGCAAGGGCTTTATATTTTCAGTCCAGAATTCCCATACAATATTGGATTGAATGCATTTTGACTGCCACTTACTTGATCAATAGAACTCCAAGTCCTTTGTTGAACAACCATACCCCTTACGAAAAACTTTACAAGAAGACTGTGGATTGTACCAACTTTTGAGTGTTTGGTTGTCTAGCATTTGCATCCACTCTATTAGCTCACAGATTGAAGTTTCATCCTTGAGCTAGGATGTGTGTCTTCCTCGGATATCCCACTGGCACCAAAGGCTATAGACTTATTGATCTTCAATCTAAACAGGTGTTTGTCTTCAAGGATGTTGTCTTCCATGAAGACCATTTTCCTTTCACCTTCTTACAAATGCTGAGACCTTGACAGACCCCTTTCCTAACTTAGTCATTCCCCTTCCCACCGATGAACCTTCTCACATTCCACCTTCTCCTATCCCACCAACTCACATTTCTCCCACCTCTCAACATCACCATTACCTTCCAATAATACAACCTACATTCCACTTCGACGATCTTCTAGAATCATCAAGCCTCCTTCCTACTTACAAAATTACTACTGTTCCTTACTTAATCCCTCCATTCCCTTACACAATCCTTATATCAAAGAACCATATCCTTTATCCAATTTGATCTCATACAATTCTTTCTCCCCATCCTATAAACACTTCATCCTTAATGTGTCCTCTCATTTTGAACCACAATTTTACCACCAAGCTGTAAAATTCCCTCATTGGAGAGAAGCTATGCAAGCTGAATTGAGTGCTATGGATCTCAACCAGTCTTGGTCCATAGTTCCTCTACCTGAAGGCAAACACACTATTGGCTGTAAGTGGATTTACAAAGTCAAACACAATTCTGATGGTTCCATTGACCGCTATAAAGCAAGGTTAGTTGCTAAGGGATACATTCAACAAGAGGGTGTCGACTTCATGGATACATTCTCCCCTGTAGCAAAATTGGTTACTATCAAAGTTCTCCTAGCCTTAGCTGCAAGTCAATCTTAGAACTTAATTCAATTAGACATTAATAATGCCTTCCTCAATAGGGATGTTTTCGAGGAAGTCTACATGGATCTTTCCCTTGGTTATACCAATACAAAGAAATCTGTCATCTCAAGATCCAAGCTAGCATGCAAGTTACACAAGTCTATATATGGCCTCAAACAAGCCTTGAGACAATGGTACTCCAAATTTTCTCATTCCCTTATGCAAGTTGGCTTCCATCAATCTAAATCTGATTACTCCCTCTTCACCAAAGGATCGGGTTCCTCATTTGTGGCATTATTAGTCTATGTTGACGATATCATAATTACAGGACCATCCATGACAGTTATTAACTCCCTCAAATCTTTCTTACACACTCAGTTCAAACTCAAGGACTTAGGAACTTTAAAAATAGTTCCTAGGATTGGAATGTAACACCCGCCTATTTTATGTAATGGATAATATTATATTAGTGACGACGTTAAGCATTTTATTCCATATTGATTTATGATATTATTGTCACTAACTATTTATTCTAAGTGTTATGACAGGTAACGATTACGTGGAATTGATGTGCTTAAGTGTTCATGTTATTTACACTGTATGTTTATTTATGATTCATTAATGATTTAAATGCTAAGATGCATTCTTGTATGTAAAGACAGTTCGGCAGGCCGAATTATCCCTCAAGAATCGGCAAGCCGAGGCCGGACTTAGTGGAATCGACAGGCCAAAGTGAGACATTGGCAGGCCGATGATAGCTGATGAGCAGTCAACAGAAATCTCCTAAAATTGTGACGATGATGATTGGATGTGATTGGATAATGATTATTGATTGATTGGCATATTTTAGGATTGATTTCCTTATTTAAGGAAATAAAACCTTTGACTTTTGATTGATTGGATTTAATTGATGAAGTTTCCTCCTTTGAAAAGGTAAAATATGGTAAGTAAACAATGATTTGTTGACTTTCCCCAATCCTCTCCTTCCTCCACTCCAATTAGCCAACTTTTAATCAGAAAATTTTTGATAATAACAGTAAAGACAAGCATTCTCATGTACATTGCTCTCATTTTCCCTTTTCATGATAATTTTTGTTCTCTCTCTCTCTTAGACGTTTCCTCTCTCTCTCACTCTCTCTCCTCCTCACGTTCTTCTTTGTCTCCCTCCCAAATTTCCCTGCTAATTATTTGAAAGAAAAATTAAAAATTTCATTCGTTGAATTGAAGGAGTTTTGAGAAGAAATTTGTTAAGGTAAGAACTTTTTTTTTTGGTTTTTCTGAAATGCATTTCTCCTCCTTAATCCGACTGCCATAACTTTATCTAAGAATTTTATTTTGTTCTGAAATTTTAGTATGATGTTCATATATGTTTATGTAATGTTTCTCCAAGTCTCACGTTATTTTGACTTTTCTACATTAAAATATGAATTTTCTACCCTCTGCCACTCACAGAAAAATGATGTTGTTTTTTTATATTGCTCAAAAATGTGGTTTTAATTCAAGTGGCAAATATGATTTGATTTTTAAGAAATTTGGCAAATATGTTCATGTATATGTTATGTTATGGACTAGAAAGTTTGGTGATGATTTAATGAATATTTTATGTAATATGGAATTTTATTTTATGCTAGGTTTTTAGACTGTTTTTATCAGTAAAATGTTAAACTCTTATTGTGTGATGTTTTTGTATGAATAAATGATTTTATTTAGTGAAAATAATTTTTGAGGTATTGTATTTGTATGTTACTATGATGTCATTAAAATTTTGAGGCCTAAATGAATTTGTTTTGATTGTTTAAAAATGATGAACTCATGTAACTCACTGCCAAAATTGTTTATGGTTCTTTTGTCTCTGAATTCAAACATATGTTTTGGATTGTATGGAATTTATTTAAAGGCGGTTTTTGGATATGTTATAGTTTTATGTGTCTTTTATATGTGTTAATTTTTGTGGATTTTCTACAGTTTTAATAAAGTGTTAAACGAGCCCGTTTATATGTGTTGCTCACTGTTTTGTGTTGATATATGGTAATGGATGATATGTTGTGGTGATTAATTCATTGAAAATATATGTTAATTGCCAATTTTTTTTTATGAATGTGTGACATGAACATAATATGAGTGAGCACATCGAGACTGCGGTGTCGTCACCAACAAAATTAAGGTTAAGTAAGCTAGCTAAAAAAAGTAAGTACATTCTCACCTGCAACATGATATGTTTTATAGGGTTTGAAATTATGTTCATGATGATATCTATTATGATTTTATGATGATTTCATTTAAAGATTTCTTATGAAAGATTTTTATGTTCAAAAGTTATGCATGTATGATAATGACGTATTTCAAAGCATGAAAGTTATATATGAATATATATGTATCACCTAAATAAGTATTACACACCAATGTTATGTTATGATGTCATGTTTGGTTTAGGATTAGCTACCCTTCTCCTCTCATGACGGCACGCCTACAATAATGATTATGATGCAACACTTGGGCCCTTAAGATAAAATGGAATAAGTTTTAATTTGGTCAATGTTATGAAAGATATGTTCCTTATGAAATTTGTGCCTAGTGCACTATTATGTTGATGATGATGTTGTTGTTCATAAAATGTTTTAAGTTGTGAGAAATGAAATATACTTACTAAGCTTTAGCTTATTCAGTTTATATCATGTTGCAGATGAGGGTAAGAAGGTTATGGACTAGGCGGAGGGCGTGGAAAGGCGTGTGAGCTAAGCAGGATGAATTGTAATTGGAAGAACGTCAAAGAAGCAAGTTTTATGATTTAAACTATGATTTACAATTTGAACATGTTTATTTGTTAAGTTTTTAAAGACAGCACGAACTATGTTTTATTATTTTACTTTATTCTTATTAAGTATATGATCTTCCACATATTGAAGTATTGAATATTGTCTTTAAATTAGATTTCTAATGTTTGTTTTAAATCGGTCGGCCTGCCGAACAATGATGATCGGCCTGCAGATCTTAGCAAAGTTTAAAAACCTGTTTTGCAGAGCCTTGGGCGGCTTGCCGGTGGATGAACTCCGGCCTGCCGATCTAGTTTGGCCTGCCAAAGTAACAGGTTTGGCTTGCCGAAGTAACAGGTTCGGCCTGCCAACAGAGACTGAAGATTTTTTTTTAAAAGATGATTTAAAATTCGCAGTTTGAACTAAAAATGTTGTGACGTTTTATTTTAAATTATGACTTTATTAATTGGTATATTTTATTTACTAAGAAGGTTTATGAATTATTATTATTATTATTATGGATTAAGTTATTGAATGTAAAAAATAAAATAAAATGCATGGATCCTAGGTATGATTTCTTAATCATATCATCAATTGACTTTTATGTTTTCAAATTGTCTTATATAAAATAGTTTATCCTAAAATAAAAGTATGTAAGGAATGAATGTAACGACATCTGTAACGTCCGTAAGGGGGGCGCTACATGGAAATTGCTAGATCATCAAATGGCATTGTCCTTTCACAATGACATTACACCCTCCAGCTTCTTGAAGACACTAGCTTCCTTGCATCTAAACCAACTTCTATCCTAATGGATCCAAATTTAAAACTCAGTGGTGATTCTCTAGAAGATTCCTCACAGTATAGATGACTCATTGGTTGCTTACTTTATCTCACCCTTTCTAGACTTGATATCACACATGCAGTCCATAAGCTTAGTCAGTTTTTAGTTCATCCAAGAGTACCACATTTGCAGGCAGTGCATCATCTTCTTAGGTATCTCAAGACACGTCTAGGTCAAGGCCTATTTTTCTCTTCCTCTTCTTCACTTTAACTTAAAGCATTCTCAGATGCAGACTGGGGCTCATGTCCAGATACAAGGAAGTCAGTCATTGGCTTCTGCATATTTTTAGGTGATTCCCTTGTCTCATGGAAAGCAAAGAAACAAACCACCATCTCACGTTCATCAGCAGAGGCAGAATACTGTGCCTTAGCAACCACCACTAGTGAGATCATCTGGTTACAACATCTTTTAAAAGTTTTTTGTATCACAACTTCTTCCCTTGCATTGATCTTTTGTGATAACCAAGCTGCACTTCACATAGCAACAAATCCTGCATTCCATGAACGCACTAAACATATTGAAATCGACTGCCATTTTGTTCGAGACAAGCTTACACAAGGTTCCATCAAATTGATTTCCATCAGAACTTAACATCAGCTTGCTGATATCTTCACCCAAGCTCTACCTTCCTCGTTACTCTTTGCCTTATTATCCACGATGGCTATCAAAGACATATAAAGCCCATCTTGAGGGGGCGTCTTAGAATCAATGAGTCTGCTATAGTTAGTTAGTCTATTAGTAATTGATGAGCTGGCATAGTTAGTTAGGCAAAGTTAGTTGTAACTTATTTACTGATAGTTTCTCCAATAGATTTTTTTTACTTCTCCTGCAAGATTCATATATAAGAGCGAGTTGGCTTTGTACAAAAGAGACCGTATCAGATAATAAAGTTTCTTTTCACTCTCAATTTTTCGTTCATCTTCAACCTCATTTCATCATCCATATACTGCCACATTCTTCGTTGAATCTTGATAGATTTAGTTCTAATAGTTGAAGCTTTCTCCTGGGACTGCAGTACTTACATTTCGGTGCTTAATCGTCGGTTGAAATTGTACTGAATGAAGGTTATCTTTAATACTGCTGCCTTGTGATTTTTATCCCAGTTTTATCTCATTTTTAACCTTCTCTGTAATCACATCTTGCCCCTGCAGCTTGTTCTTTCTTCTTTATGCTGGCATCTGAATTTCTTTTTACTCTGGAGTCAATTGCAAGCTCAGTCCAAAAATTCGTTGACAAGTTCAAGGAGGAAAATGGTAACCACATGAACTCAGAATTTATCAAGGAGGCTCTCCTATCTCGCGCAGCAAACTTGGAACTTCTTCTGAGAAACTTTTGAAGCATAGAACCGATACTGAGAATCTTGAGAATGGTTGGAAAAACAAAGTATGATTTTTGGTAGTTCTGTCTTGAGTTTTCTGTCCTTCTGCATTGACTGGGAAATGATCTAGACGGTTGTTGTATGCCTAATTTCATGTTCTTGATTCTTTTTGTTAACAATGTTTTCAGGGTGAGATGATTTGAAAGATACTTAGCATTTACTTGGAAAACAGTGATCCCACTTCTGCTTTGCCAGATGACATAGCCTGCTCTAGTCTTTCCCGGGTGCATGTTTGTTTCAATTTTCTTTGTGTTTTTATCATCCAAGTCATTTCTTGGTTATTTCAATTTTCTTTGTGTTTTTTATCATCCAAGTCATTTGTTGGTTACTACTTTTTATGTTACCAGTTTTAGATATGTAACTATGTTTAGCTAAAGACAGATGTCTATTTATAATTGTACGCCTGCTAGCGTGTATTGCTTTCATCTAAATCAGATACTACAGGCTATATCATCTTTTTTTTTTTTTGTTCGTTTGGCTTTTTCAAGCAATAGAATGGAAGAAGATAATTATGATTTTCCAACTCTAAATTCTGCAAATACTGGTAAGGCCTCATGGGTTTACCTGTATTATGTTTTGTGGTTCAGTTTCTTCTTTCGGATGTTGATAGATATGGTATTATTTGCAGCATGAAAGGAACTTAACTGTTCTTAACAGATTGCTGAGTAGAAGGTACGTCTTTGATTCAATATCATGGTAACTGCTGGAGTGTACGTGCTTGTTCACAGAATAAGAACTAATCCTTCATCATTAGGTTCAAGAAGTCATTCTCGGTGGGAATCCTAGAGTTGTTTTTTGTCAATGTGGTGGTGTCAAGGTTATCTTAGATTCTAGTGTTGTTTTTTGAACATTTTTTATTCTCTCCATTTTGGCTTATCTAATGATATTTTATTTATTTAATTTTGCTTTAATTTCTTTCAAGTGAAATTATTCTTGATTACACGATGGAACAGATTACTGTGCATGCTATGGCTGTCAAATATGGTGGGAAGTTTGTTGATTCCTTCCTGAAAGGTATGCCCGTGAAACTGTTACCCTGAAAGGTGCTTTGAATTAGATCGTCTAATTTTTCTCGTGTGTTCATTGTTGTCCAGTTTTTTACTTCTTGCGTAATCAATTTGAAGTCCACAAGGAGCCAATAAACCAAATGGTAAGCTATGGCACATCAAAATACATCCTAAAAGGAACCCATTGTGTGAGATCTTGTGTTTGATTACTCTTGGGGCTATCTCCCATAGTTTGTCACAGTGTATTCAGATAGGAGGGTCTACACACACTCTTAAAGGATTAGTCAGGTGCTCAAAGAGGCCTAAACGGTAACACCCGCCTATTTTATATAACGGAATTATGTAATGATAGTAACGACGTTAAGTGTTATCCATATTTATTTATGATATTATTGTCACTAACCATTTATTTTAAGTTTTATGACAGGTGACGATCGCGTGGAATTGATGTGCTCAAGTATTCATGTTAATTACAATGTATGTTTATTTATGATGCAATGATGACTTGAATGCTATGATGTATTGTATTTTAAGGACAGTTCGGTAGGCCGGACTTTCAAGTTCGACAGGCCGAATAGCCTTTCAAGGATCGGCAGGCCGATGATAATAATCGGCAGGCCGAACCTCATGGAATCGGTAGGCCGAAGTTAAGAATCGGTAGGCCGATGACAGCTGACGAGTAGTCAGCAAAAATCTCTCCAAATTTGTGATTGAGATGATTACGATGATTGGATGGTTTAATGTGATTAATTGACATATTTATGGATTAATTTCCTCATTTAAGGAAATAAAATCATTGACTTTTGTTTGATAGAATGTAATTGATAAGGTTTCCCCATTTTGACATCAAGAAATATGTTAACTTGAGCCATTCTTGGAAGTTTGACTTTTTCCCCCTCAATTCCCTCCATTCCCACGTGATGATGGCCTCTAATTTAGTCAGAAAATTTTTGACTTAATAGAGAGTTTTGACTCGATTTTTACGTTATGCTCATTTACGTTATTCTCTTTTCACGATAAAATTTTTACTCTCTCTCTTTCTCTCCACTCTCTTTTTCACGTTTCCTCTTCATTCCTTCTCAAATTTTCTCTGCTATTATTTGTAAGAAATATTGAGTTTCCATAGGGGTTAAGTTCAAGGATTTTGAGAAGAAATTTTTAAGGTAAGAACTCATTTTTCGGTAATTCTGAAAAGCATTTCTCCTCCTCAATCCGTCTGACGTAACTTTGTCTAGGTATTTTATTTTGTTTTGAATTTTTAACATGATGTTCATATGTGTGTTATGTTAATGTTCTTTCAAGTTTCAAGTCATTTTGATTGTTCTAAATTAAGTTATGAATTTTCTACCCTTTACCACTCACAGTAAAATATTGCTATTTGGTTATGATGCACGAAAATGTGATTTGTGTTCAAGGGGTATATGTGCTTTGTTTGCCACGAAATTTGGCTAGAATGTTCATGAATATGTTAAGTTATGAACTGGAGAGTTTGGTGATTATTTGATGAGTATTTTATGTGTTATGAAATTTTTATTGAGACTAGGCCAAGAAACTGCTTTAACAATGTTATTATTGGACTTTTGTATTATGTGATGTTTTGTATGTATAAATGATTTTATTGATGATGAAATAATTTTATGATATTGTAATATATGTTAGTAAGTTGTTAGTATGAATTTTAGAGTTAAAATATATGTGTTTTAATTATTTGAAAATGATGAATTTATGTGACTCACTGTGTAAGTTAATGGCAGATTTCATGTTTGTTATGTATGACTTGTTTTTAGATACTAAATGTAATTTTTATGACTAAAGAAAAATCATGGTAACATGTTTATGTGTTGACTTTATCCCCGCCAAGTATGGTACTCACATTATGTGTAAATGTTGAGTTGTTAAGTATTGAATTCGTGGAGGTCAGTGATGTATTTTGTGTTGACAGTTTTAGTCTGGTGTTCTTGTAGTGATGAAATGTTTTATTAATTGATATTTTCAAGAAAGGAAAGGATATGTGATGAAACTTGTATTTGGAAGAGATTATGAAGTATTGATGATTTCATGGTTACTTAAAAGTATATGTTAATTACTATTTTTTTATGAATGTATGACATGAACACTTGATGAAGTGAGCACATCGAGACCGCGGCGTTGTCACCTATAAAGTTAAGGTTAAGTAAGCTATACAGGTAAGTACATTCTCACCTGCAACATGATATGTTTTATAAAAGGTTTGAAATTATGTTCATGATGATATCTATGATGATTTTATGATGGTTTCATTGTTATTCTCATGAAAGATTTGATGCTCAAAAGTTATGCATATATGATGATGTATTTCAAAAGTATGAAAGTTTATATATGTATATATGCAACACCTAAATAAGTGTTGCACACCAATGTTATGAAATGATATGATATGATGTCATGTTTGGTTTAGGATTAGCTACCCTTCTCCTCTCATGACGGCGCGCCTACAATGATGATGATGGTGCAACACTTGGGCCCTTAAGATAAAATGGAATAAGTTTTAATATGGTCAAAGTAATGAAAGATATGTTTCTATGAAAATGTGCTTAATGTACTATTATGAAAATGATGATGATGATGATGATGATGATGTTTATGAAATGTTTTTAAATTGTGAGAAATATATGTACTTACTAAGCATTAGCTTATTCAAGTTTATATCATGTTGCAGATAAGGGTAAGAAGGTCATGGACAAGGTGGAGGATATGGAAAGGCGTGTGAGCTAAGCAAGATGAATTGTAATCGGAAAAATGCCAAGGAAGGAAGCTTTTATGGATTAAACTATATTTTATAATTTTGATTATGTTTACTTGCTTAAATTTTAAGGATTGGAACTATGACCCCCTTTTTACGATGTTTTTCTTTAAGATATGTCTTTCGCTTTTAAATTATTAAGTTTGATTGAAAAATCTTAATTTTCTAAAGCTGTTCGGCCTGCCGACCATTAATGGTCAGACTGCTGAAGTGTTGATTGGCTTGCCGATTACCCTGCATCAGCCCGCCGAACATATCAGTTTTGAAACCTCGTTTTACAAAGCCTCTGCCTGCCTGCCGGTGAACAAACTCCGGCCTGTTGATCATGTTCGACTTGCTGAAGTCCGAAGTTCGGTTTGCCGAACTAGGAGAGCAAATGGTTTTAAAATGTTGCGATGTTTATTTAATTATGATTTTAATATTTAGTATATTTATTTTATTTAAGGATGTTTATGATCAAGTAAATCATTTTATTGATCAAGTATTAACTTATTAATGGCATATAAAAAAATGTATGCATGGATCCTGGGTATGCTTTTCTAAAATTATGTTTTCAAATTATCTTTAAGTTATATGGTTGACTTCAAAATAAAAGTTTAAATGAAAGTATTAAAGAATGTATGTAACGACATCTGTGACGTCCGTAAGGGGGGCGTTACAGGCTTTGGTATCAGAGAAAATTTCCATTTACGATTCATATCGCCACACGTCAGTCCAAGTCCTCCAAGTAAGTATGTTTTTAAAGTTTTATGATATGATGCAAGTATGATGATAAGGATAAGGTTTAGAAGTTTAATGATTAATGCTCTAGTAGTGAAAACCTATCTCATATTAGAAGATTATTTCTAAGTTCCTAATTCTTTTACGAAATTAACGATGGACGGCCACAGAAGAATGAAAACATGCACCCAGACCAATGAAAGGCTTATGACGATGATCGTCGAGCTGCAAAGGCAGTTGGAGGATCAAAGAAGAGAGATTGCCGAATTGAGGGCCAACGGTCAGAGCCGCGAACAACGAGGCAATGATGTGCCTCCTCCTTCTCCTCCACAGCCACAAGCTAACGAAGTTCTAGCTCCTGCTGCTGAACCTAGAGCAGCCTATCAGGAACCCCTTATAGTCAGATGGAAGAGAGTTAAGCCAGCGGATTTTGAGGATTCCAAGGATTCGTTAGTCGCTCAAGGATGGTTGAAGACAATTGAGACCACTCTAAGACTCATGGATTTCACTAACAATGAGAAGGTTCTCTGTGCATCGTACTGTCTCACCATGGAGGCCAGAATTTGGTGGGATGGCATAGAATTGAGTAGGAACGTTGATGAGATGACATGGGCTGACTTCGTTCATGAGTTCAACACGAACTTCTTCCACATGAACATCACAAGGATGCATTATGAGGAGTTCGAGAATCTGCGCCAGGGGGATATGTTAGTTATAGATGTTGTGATAAAGTTTGACCAGCTAGCTCATCTATGCCCAGGAATGGTTATTGATGAAAGTGAAAGGGTCAAAAGACTAATCAGAGCCCTTAGGCCAGAGATCGCCGCGATCGTTGATGGGGCAAGTCCACCTAGAAATCAAGAGCAGGTTGTTTTGAGGGCCCAACATGCTGAGTTTCACATGTCCAAGCTAAGAAGAAATCAACCTCAACCTGGTTAGCAAGCCAACAATGCAAACAACCAGAGCCGCCCTCCACACAGAAACAACAACAATAACAACAACAACAGCAACAACAACCAGAACTAGAAGAACAACAAAAGGGAGGGCAATTCACAAAACCAACAAGGCCAAGGCCACAAGAGGCACAATGGTGGCTAGCCCAACAACAACAGCAGGCAGTTTCAACCATGCGCCAAATGTGGAAAGAAACATCCAGGAGAATACCGCTTGGGGACAAATCAATGTTTTATTTGTAGGCGAGAAGATCATTTTGCTAAGAACTGCCCCAATCAAACGTATGCCCAGGCCCAGCAGAGAGCTCCTTCTCAAGCCCAACTTCATCAGATGCAAGCTTCCTTAGAAGGGCCCCTGATTAGTCAAGGAAGACTTGAAGCTCCACCTACGAATGCCCGTATATATGCCATGACAAAGGAACAAGTGGCTGCTGAAGCCTTCAATGTGGTCACAGGTCAGATAACAAGTTTATCTAATGATGTTTATGTTCTCTTTGATACGGGTGCTACACATTCTTTTATATTCACGTCATTTGCTAAGAAGTTAGAGGTTTGTTTAGAGCCTATGAGACAGGGATTCACTACGTATCTATGCACTATCTGCGTACGGTACCCCTATGAATTTCTGATAGGGAACTTTTCATCGACTACATCGTGATCGACATGTATGACTACGATATGATTCTTGGGATGGATTTCCTAAGTAAGTACAATGCTTCTATCGAATGTCGAAAACGAAAGGTAATCTTCCATCAGAAGGTGAACAAAAATTCGTATATGTTGGTGAGTCCAGAAAGAAACCCAGTATGTTTTCTCGGGTGTTCGGCCTGCCGATGGGGCCTGTTCGGTCTGCCGATCAGGCTGTTCGGGTTGCCGATCAGGCTGTTTGGGCTGCCGATCAGCGAGAGATAAGATTACGCATTTTCACGCGGATCTTATCAGATATTGATATGAACTTGATTCTGTTTCGTGTTTTTGAGACCTAATCTGATAAGGACTGACCCCTGGACCAATGGCTATATAAAAGGGAGTAAGTCTTATGATTTACTTAGATCAAAACAGATCAATATGAACCTAATTCAAATACTCTTTTATTTTCCACCCGAGATTCTAAAGGATAAAGTCTCAGTTTTGATTCAAATAACCCAATAGAGAAGATATCTGATCAAAACAAACTTTATCAAGATAATCTCTAAGAAAATAAATCAATTACAATAATTCTACAAGTTTATCTTGTTCTAATTTGTCCAAAATTAAAACAACCGATAAACAGACAAGAATTATCTGATCGCAATAATTCAACAAGTTTATCTTGCTCTAATTTCTTAAAAAATTAATTCAACCGATAAACAGGCATGAATTATTTGATTCTTACAAATTTTAAACCAATCTGATAAATCTGACATAAGTCACCAATTATTGGAAAAGCACGCCGTGTCGTTACAGGACTTTGTGAGCTAGCAAAGGGGACCAAAATGGACCTATAAAGTTCAAGCTCATGATAATTATGAAACCCAATATCCCAGATATACATTTCACAATTATCAGCTCCAACGCTACTCCACTAAAAGCTTGGAGCTGCACTCTCAAACTTTATAGAATTACGAAGCTCGTGTAGCTAAGTCTCCATGACATATCAAAGTGTATCGTATCCCCATATGATAATCCATAATCGACTTAAGGACAAGTTTTGTCTTACTTTTTTGATTATTTTTATCTTACGTTCCATTGTCTCACCATTAGAAAACTTACCATCCAAAGATAGTATACCATTCGGTTACACCTATGTATCCAAATGGTTGAGCGCTCCAGTTTTCCAATTACAGGACAACGCATATAAGAGGATATCATTACTCCTAAAGAGGAGCTATGGATTTCATATCTATAAATAACAAGTCTACGCTATCAAGATTCATGCCTTCAACGTACCGGTATGCATACCACTATTAAGATGTGGGTGTCACCCTTTGGCACATCAAAAGACACAAGTTGAGACAACGGGCCCATTATTCATCTCAGGATTGAGATACAATACAAATGACTATCTAAAGTGAATCGGTTTGCCGAGAAAGAATTATTAATCCAAATCAATTCACTTTATGTCCCGATCCAACACGTCGTCACCTATGACAACGCGCCAATGTTTCTATTCACGGAGTCCAACTCCGATGGCCAAGACAAACTATCTCCCAAAAGGGATATAGACAACATAACAATCTTTACATGAATAAAGTGCCCAACTTTATTCCCTCGATTGCAGATCATATGTTTTAGACCGTCACCTTAAGAATCGTGTCTTCCGCATAATCAGTCCATCATATGCCCAATTCTTAAGGTTTAGACTGACAGTCTCAGACTACTGTTTGCTTATCATACATTCAACAAATATGAACGTAAAGAGGACAAGATTTGGTATATATAAAAGAATAAATTCTTTATTGATAAAAATGTCTCCAAAAACGTATTACATTTTTACTCCTTAGGGCATACATGTCTAACAGGTTTTCATCACAATATTTTGTTCTAACAAGTGGTATCAAGAGCGTCTTCATGTTAAATCATTGGCAATCAATAATTTTGTAGATGTGATTCTTATAGAAAAATTCTCATTTTTAACAATCTATGGTTCATTAAAATTGTTGAATTTGAGAACAATTGTTTGAAGATTTTTTTTGGTTTAATATTTTATGGAATACACAATTCGGTTTTATATATGAATGTATGTGTATGAATATAATTACGTTGATAGTTAAGCCGAATTCATATATGGTAGGAAAATAGTACGTAGCAGAATTTTAAAATTTTTTATATCAGAAGATTTTTCAAAACATAAGTTTGACATGCTATACGCATAAATTAACCAAATCTTACTAATCTTTTGTATGCCCAAAAGCTCCCACAATCCGTGAAGAGAAGTAACGTTCCAAAAGAGCCACAACCAACTAGTTTTCTTTGTTGTTCTCTATCCACGATCAGAGTGAGTGTGGGCTCACACATACAGCTCTTCCACCAGATGACTCTCCTTCAACCAATTGAGAAAACCCAAAGCTAGTGTTCGTAATTTGTGAACAATAGCTCTTAGGGAGTTTCAGAATGTCACCAGCAGAGTTTCACTCTTAATCTCTTAATTGATTTAAATAATAATGAGACTCACTCCCTTTTTATAGAGGTTGGGCCCAAGAGTCAATCCTTATCAGATAAGGCCTCGAAAATTCAAATCAAAATCAAATTTGGATCAATATCTAATGAAATCTGCATGAAAACACGTGATCTTTTTCTCGCGCTATCGGCATGCCGATCTGTCTAACCAGCATGCCCAACTTGCCCCATTGGTAGGCTGAACTTGAGGATCGGCAAGCCAAACCTGCAATAAAAATCTCAGTGAATCTTTATTTTCTACCCGAGATTCTATAGGATAAAGTCTCAGTTTTAATTTAAATAACCCAATAGAGAAGTTATCTAATTAAAACAACTTTATCTTGATAATCTCTTAGAACATAAATAAATTCCTGATAATTCTACAAGTTTATCTTGATTTAATTTATTCAAAATTAAATCAACTGATAAACAGACAAGAATTATTTGTCCCAATAATTCAACAAGTTTATCTTGAATTAATTTTGTCACAAAATTAATTCAATCGATAAAGACATGAACTATTTGATTCTTTCGAATTTCATAAATCTAACATAAGTCACCAATTATTGGAAAAGTATGTTGTATCGTTACAGGATTTTTATGAGCTAGCTAAAGGGACTGATGGACCTATATAGTTCAAGGTCCTGATAATTATGACACCCAATATCCTAGATATACATTTCATAATTATCAACTCCAGTGCTATTCTACTAAAAACTTGGAGCTACACTCTCGAACTATATAGAATTATGAAGCCCGTATAGCTAGGTCTCCATGATATATCATAATGTCTCGTATCCCCATAGGACTATCCATAATCAGCTTAAGGTCAAGATTTGTCTTACCTTCTCGATTATTTTTATCTTACGTTCCATTATCTCACTATCAAAAAACTTAGCATCTAAAGATGGTATACCATTCGGTTACACCTATGCATCCAAATGGTTAAGCGCTCTAGTTTTTCAATTACAGGATAACGCATATAAAAGGATGTTACTACTCCTAAAGAGAAGCTATGGATTCCATATCTATGAATAACATGTCTATGCTATCAAGAGTCATGCCTCCAATGTACCGGCATGTGTACCACTATTAAAATGTGGGTGTCATCCTTTGGTACATCAAAAGACACAAGTCAAGACAACGGGTTCACTATTCATCTCAGGATTAAGATACAATACAAATGATTGTCTAAAGTGAATCGATTTATCAAGACATAATTATTAATCCAAATCAATTTACTTTATGTCCCAATCCAACACATCGTCACTTATGACAATGTGCCAATGTTTCTATTTGTGGAGTCCACCTCCGATGGTCAAGACAAACATCTCCCAATAGGGATATAGACAACATAACAATCTTTACATGAATAAAGTACCTAACTTTATTCCCTCGATTGCGAATCTTATGATTTAGGGCGTCACCTTAAGGATCGTGTCTTCCATATAATCTGTCCATCATATGCCCAATTCTTAAAGGTTTAGACTGACAGTCTCAGAATATTGTTTGCTTAACATACATTTAACAAATATGAATGTAAAGAGGACAAGATTTGATATATAAATTATGAATGAATTCTTTATTGATAAAAATGTCTCCAAAAACATATTACATTTTTACTCCTTAGGGCATACATGTCTAACAATATATTCATGTTTTATACATACATTATCTACATTGATATATTTAGACTTGATATATATGTATGGGGTTTATACGTTGGTTATATATATATATATATATATATATCACAAATAAAAGTAAAGATCCAGTAATGGGTGGATCTGTTAATGGTGGCTGGCGGCATCCTTCCTGCCGTCAGTGAAGGACTCTTATAGCCACACCGGAAAGACAAATAGGCCGTGGCAAAGGAAGGAAAGCAGCGGCCAAAGGCTACCGCATTAGGAGAGAAAAAAAAAGGATGAAGGGGGTCATTGGCTGGCAGTTGGCGCTGCAACCACCAGCATCAGTCCCTTCCCGTTGCAGCTCCTAGGCGTCAGCCGGAGAAGAGGTGCAGAGGTTGTCGTCAAGCTGCCTACACTAGCTTTGTCGAAGGGGTAGAAAGACCCCTAGGGCTTCTTTGGGGGGGGGGGGGGGGGTTTAGGCTTCGGCCCAGACCTCGATGAGGTTTTTTACATGGGCCTAGTTGGGCCTGTAACCGGTTATAACCCAGGGGTTAAACCCCTAGTTACCGTATTATAAAAAAAAGGAACCAAGCCCTACACAGACCAGCTGGGCCTGTGACTGGACAAAGGGGCAAATACATGGGTTGGGCCATGACCAGTTGTTATCTAGGGGCTAAACCTTTAGAAGACCCAAAAAAAAAAAGGGAAAATAAAGGGGGGCTAGGTTAGGATCCGGGTTAGGTCAACCCATCCCGGTTCAGCCCCACCCAGTCAAGGTTGACCGGTTGACTTTGACCAGGTTGACTTTTGACCAAAATTTTTTAATTTTTTTAATATTTTTTATTTAAATTTTGGTCATTTTTGGAGCAATTTTAAATTCAAATATTGATATTTTATATATATTTTGAGGTGAATTAATTGAAATAACATGTCACCAAAGTGGCCTCTCTTGTGGAAATTAATTTGTTTGGAATATAAACGGTTGTGTCCATGCGATTTATGTAAATATTGACCGGCCTAAAGGAAGACAATATTTGATAGAATTGCATGTACACCTGTGATGATAAATACGTGACGATTATTCAGTTTTATATGTAAACAATAAATCAGCCTAAAGGAAGATTTATTATTTGACATGTTCTTATTGTCAGTGTTTGATTACAACACCAAGATATCACTTACAAGTTAATGTTTCTGTCCAAAGACTAAATATTAATGGATTGCCCAATATCTTGAGATGGGGTTACCTTTATTTGGATTTATTATTGTTATTTTGGATTCTTATGTGAGCTTGTTTTGGATTTGTTTGTTTTATTCTCTGATTCAGCTACTAGTTTTGTCTCAAATATTACTGCCAACATGAATTCTATTCCTATACTGAATGATAGCAACTTCAAATCATGGCAAGAGAACCTCCTTATAGTTTCCAGAGTCATAGATCTCGACCTTGCATTTGTAGCGGCCCCTTACAGGCGTCACAAATATCGTTACATTCAATCATTACATACTTTTATTCTAGGATAAACTATTTTATTAAAAGATAATTTGAAAACATAAATTGGAAAACATACCCAGGATTCATGCATACATTTTTTTTATACATCAATATTTAATATATTACTCATTTATAATCATTCTTTAAATAGTTTATCTCACTAAATAATAAATTCAGAATAAAAACTCATAGTTCAAAATCTGCTTACACATTTTGGCATGCCGAACATAAAACAGGAGTTGTTTTATGTACTTTTTGATGTAGTGTTAAGAACATAGGTATAGCTTATGTTTTTTGTCACCAAAGTTATGTAAAACACCTTAGAGACAAGGTGCCTGGAAGATCAACAGATACAAAATTTTTATGTTCCTTGCACCACTTAAAAAATGCACTGTTTTTCAATTTTAATAAACTTATTACCACGTAATGTAATTCTTAACGGGTGTATTTAGATTTTTGCAGGAGCACCATAAAATTCCTGAGCTTCAAAGTAATGGGGATGAAGAAAGTTAAATTTTGCACAGAACCAAGAACATGCTAAAAATGACATGACTAAATCTACCAAATATACCATTCTTTTCCCAAACTGACTGCTACCATAGCAGGGAAAGAATGACCAATTGTGACCCTTGGCTTTGTTGGTTGTTGTTACATCTTTCTTCTCATATTGTCTAAACATATTTATATACAAGCGTTGTTGAACCAAAGTATACTTTTATCACTAACTCTAAATTTATTTATCTACTTTGATCCTTTGCCCTTTGAGAAATCAACACGTTATACCGGGTCACAGTATGCGACCTACAACAAAAAATGGTGTAAATTAAACTAATAAGATAAGCTACAAGGCAATAACACATACGGGTCAATTTGATAAATACTACTTTTGTAATATCACTTTTGATTCCTACTTTTTCTTTTAATAAAATTTGAAACATATCATATTTAAGAAATAGAAAGAGAAAGAGGAGAGAGAAAGAGACACGTAGAGAAAGAGGGAAGAGAGTGAAACATAGAGTGAGAGAAGAGAGAGAAAAAAAGTTAGGTGGTCAGTTTTTTGTAGGAGTAATTTAGACATATTGTATATAAAAAATGGTATGAATCAAAGGTTTTAAAAAAATGGTACAAAACTTGATGCTAAGAAAATGATATGGGACATAATTTTCTCCACGTATCCTACATGAAAGTTTTATAATTACCTTGTGAAGCAGAAGAATCTGGCCCATAACATGCTGAAGGGATATCACGAGTAGGGCCGGTAATTTTGGACACGGCACGATGACACGATACGAAAACGACACGAGATAAACGGGTTTGGACCACACGTTAATTAATTGTGCCATAAATGGGTCGGCACGAATAACACGAAAATAAACGGGCTGGATTTGTGCTAACACGCTAAATACGCCTTAACACGTTTAATTAAACGGGCCATAAACGTGTTGACATGGCACGACACAACCTGTTCATTTATAACACATTTAAACTTAAAAATAAAAAATATTTGAAATATTTATAGTAGGTTAGTATTAACTAGATATTGTGTTTTTGTTAATTTTCTTTATTGGCTTTTTTAAATTTTTAGTTAATTGGGTCATAAACGTGTCATATGTGTGTTGTTATCGTGTCAATCCGTCATGGCACGTTTAATAATCATGTTAATCGTGTCATGCTATGTTACGCGTGCCATAGGCGTGTCGTGTTCGTGTTTGCATTTCTGGTACATTTATTAAGTATGTCGTGTTCGTGTTTGTGTTCGGGCTAAACGTGTCATGCTGCAAACGTACCGACACGAACATGATTGTTGCCACCTCTAATCACGAGGAAGAGAATCATCATTTATCTATCACCAAAAAGCACAAAAGTTCAGCTATTGGTAATCGCCTTTCTATATTATGTGTTCCATTAGCTCAAGTGAAAAAGAAAATTTAAAAAAATGTTATGAAGCTTGATTGGACATTCTAGTTTCTAACATCATTTTCCTCTCCCTATACTTCTAAGTATACGAGTAGAGGAGTGCTGGCAGTACTTTTTTCTTGCTGTTTTTTACATTTTGCATTCAATGTCTGATACGTAAAATCTACTGTCCTATTTTCTATTTAAATAATAATTTATCATATTAGTGGATTGTATGTATCAGAATCTAAATATGGAGAGTGTAAAAGAGAATGCCACTAGCATTCTTCATGCAAATAATTTTGTTTTCATTTTTAATATAAACATGTTTATGACCATCTTAGTGGCGGAGCCACCTTGGACTAGGGGTGTAACGTCCCGAAATTTATTTAATATTAATGTAATGTAAATGATGAATTAGTGTGCCATAATTAAAGTTTTAACTTTAATTAGATTATTTGGTTGGATTTTTAGTTTTTGGTTGTTTTGTTAAATTGATGTGTTCAAAAGATTTCTTATTGATTTAAAATGATGTTTTGAGTTTTAAAACACAACAATTTGTAAAATGTTAAAAATACTCTGTTTTACAAAACCGTGGGCGGCACATGGTTTTCGCACAGTAAAACCGCCCACCGATTTTCTCTATTTATTTCTCTCTTCTCTTTCTCTCTCCTCATTCACGAGTTCTCTCTCTCTCTCTTCTCTCTCTCGGCAGTCCCTCTCTCTCTCTAATTTCTTCAAAAAAATTTTGATTTCCATTCGAATCCAAGCTTCGGAACAGCAAGGAGGAAGCTCGGGGACGTGATTCGGCGACCGAGAACGCGGATTGAAGCTTCGATTCGAGGTTAGATTCGAAATTTCTAAACTTTTTACAAAATTTTTAATTTTGTGTGTTTTTGAAATCTAAGTTTGTTTTAGCTTAGAAAACCGTGGATTTGTGTTAAATGAGCTTAGAACAACTAGAATCTAAACCTAGATTGAAGAAAAACGGATTGGATTCAAGATTTTCATTTTTCTCCTCTTTTTCTCATTTTCGGATTTTTGAGGATTTCGAGTTCAAATGTTGTTTAAATGATTCCAAACATGTTTTAGAATGTTTTTCTATCAACTATAGTTGTTTTTCATGCCTGGGAATTGAGAAAAACAGGTTGGAATTCAGATTTGGATTTTGGGGATCGAGAAACCCGTGGCTGGGATTTCTGGATCTTCCCAGTTCGGCAGGCCGAAGTTCATGTTCGGCAGGCCGGAGTGATGATCGGCAGGCCGGTGTTCTTCCGATCGGCAGGCCGAATCTGGGGAAATGTTCGGCCGGCCGAACCTTGTTTCCGGCAGGCCGAACTGTACAGTTCGACAGGCCGAAGCAGGGCGTCCGGCAGGCCGACCGAGGCATGGAAAATTTTGTGATTTTTACCCGTTTTCACTGTTTTGAACCCTGATTTAAATCCCAACCTTATAGGATGATTTTAAAGGTACAAATGGCACACTAGGACATCATGAAATGATTTGGTAACATAGAATGTCTCGAACTAGATATTGATCGACTTAGTTTGTATCTAGGATTGTTCGTGGTTCCGTGGAGCTAACGTATAGCGGATCGGGATTACGGTGAGGGGTACCGGCACGAGTACTGAGGTAGGACTTCTATCCTATTTCTTTGGTAGCCTGGTTTTGAAATGATTTGGCCTTGAAAATGATTTCTATCAAAATGTTTTCAACGGTTGTTTGAAAATGGTTTTATCGGTTATATTTTTATATACCGTGACATAAAATGAATTTCATAATGAATGTAATTGACAACACTCGGTAATTGGGTTTTGAATGATAATGATAATAAACACATGGGCATGATGCCATATCAGAGATCGGGTCGTGATCGACCTTGGGGGCAGGTCCCGAAACCCAGCTGGGCCACTACGGTGGTGATATCATGGTTTGCCTAGGTAAATGTAAACTGGTGTTTTGATTTGACGAGTAGACTGTTCTGTGTCAGAACGGTTCTACTCAATTTATTTATTTATTTATTCAAGTTCCTTTTTTGTATAACTCCTGATACTGTTATGTTTCTTTGTATTAAATTATTTTATAAAACTTAGTCCTACTGAGCCTTTCGCTCACGTTTTATCTGTTTTAAATTCCCCCCCCTTCTAGGTGGTTTCCCATTTAGGTTTGGAGAAGATTCTTCGGACCGAACTCAGGAGCAATAGGAGAATTTGTTTACATTCTGTATTTATTAATCAAGGCATGTAAGACTTAACTTTAATTGTACTTGGACTGTAATTGTATTTGTGATATTGTCAGATCCATGTGTGTGCACAAGTTGTGGGTTGTGGAACCCATATTCGCGGTTTTTATTCAATTATTGTTATTTGTTTAATGATTTTAAATTCTTTATCAAATGTGGTGGAAAAATCTCTTTATTTCTTGCTTAATTGGATTTTTAAACCCTTAATTTCAATTAAACTCTCCTTTAATTAATCTAAATATTCCGCCACGTCACCTCCCGTACTCCGGGGCGTGACAAGGGGGCAACTTCCCCCTTAGTCCAAGGGGTTCCTTTACAATTTAGACCTCAAGACAAATTTATTTATTTATTTTTGCAACTTCTATCTCTCTCTCTTTGAAATTTTCAAATTGCTATATGTATTATCGAAAACTATAAAAAACTTTTACTTATATCTACAAAGTAAACTTTCAATATACTTATATTTTATAATAAAAATATCAAATAAACTAAAAGTGATCCACAACATAATATGAATATTCACAATTTTGTGAACGGGAAACTTTAAAACTAACTGTACCGGATTCTAATAGTTGTAATTTTATCTTAGTCTAAAGTTTTGATTTAATTTTCACCCCTCTGGAAAAAAAAAAAAAAAATTCTTGCCTGCGTATACGGCCCCATGTATATGTGGCCGTTTAATGAACTAACAAAACGCTGACAACAAATTAAACCAAGAAAAAAAAAAAAAACCTGATTTGGTGGTTGTTGTCCGAGAGCTTCACTGCAGCCTGGGCAGCTGCCCCAGCTAAGGCCCTAGGTGGTGGTGCCACCATATATATCCAAACTCTATAATTCCCGCTGCCACTGCTGGACCCAAAGTCCTTACACGATTCATCGAGGCACCTGTTGCTGATCTGTCGTTTAATTAAGTACCGTACCCTTTGCAGTGTTATAAATATGATATCATTTTTCTAGCAGTCAGTACACTAAATTAATTATATAGGGAAAGGAGAAGCTACTTGAATTTTTACCATTTTTCT
This sequence comes from Artocarpus heterophyllus, assembly GCA_025403435.1. Taxonomy (NCBI): domain Eukaryota; kingdom Viridiplantae; phylum Streptophyta; class Magnoliopsida; order Rosales; family Moraceae; genus Artocarpus; species Artocarpus heterophyllus. The sequence continues at coordinate 30,406,685 of CM046348.1, read as the reverse complement.
ACCTCTGTTTTAAGAAAACCCTATATTAATACCTTATCGTTTATAAAATATAAAAATGGTATTTTGTAGTTTTTTAAAAAAACAGTTTGACACCCTAAGCACATGTTTTATGTCGTGAAGTTTTCTATTTATCTTTTTATTATTGAATCTCAAATTAATTTTTAAAACAATAATAAAAAGGCAAAACAAAAGATCAAACAAAATCATATATGTATTTATTTACTTTTTATGTTACATGTACTTATTTTCTTTCATAATTTTGGCAAAATAATATGGGGTTCATTTATAAATCGATACGACGAAAATTTTATATCATAAAACATAGGCACTTGATACCAAAACAATTTTTGAAAACTTCAAAAAATTGTTTTGATATTTTGCAGATAACAAGATACTAATATTATAGCACCTCAAAATTAATTAAGTATTATTAGTGTACAAAATGATAGATTAGTGTGCCATGATGAATTTTTAAACTTAATTTGACCATTTTGTAATATTTCTAAATCAATGTTATTTCTAATTATTTTAATCATTTTAATTACTTTTGATTATTTTCATTTTATTATTTTAAATTTTGAAACAAAACAATTTGTCAAACGTCAAATATACCTCTTTTTGCAAAACCGTTGGTGGCATACGGTTTCCACAGAGTGAAACCACCCACCTTTTCTTTTATTTAAACCCTCCTCTCAGTCTCTCTTTCACTCACGCTCACCCTCTCTCTTTCTCTCCTCACTCTCTCGTCTCACTCTCTCTTTCTCTCTCACTGCCTCTCTTTCTCTCTCTCCTTCTCTCAAATTTTTGATTCCAAATCAAGCCCAAGCTTCGGTTTTCAGTGGATTGGAAGTGCGGGAACACGTTTGAACAATCACAAACTTGATTCAAAGATTAAATTAAGGTTAGTTTTCCAATTCTAAAATTTTTCTAAATTTTTCAATTTTCTTAGCATTTTGTAATCCGAGCCCTTTTGAGCTTTGAAAATCTTGAATCTATGTTAGAGGAACCTAAAACATCTAGAATCTAAGCTTAGTTTGATGGAAAATGAATTTGAATTAAGTTTTTCCATTTTACTTCATTTTTCTCATTTTTGGATTTTCTTGAATTTTTCTATGCAAATCTAGCTTAAAGGTGTTTTATTATGTTTTTCTATCATCTATGAATATTTTTCATGCCTGTGAATTGAAAAAAATAGGTGAAAATGAGAATTGGATTCTGGAAAATTCTAGAATTTTTCAGTTTGGCAAGCCAGATTCATGAGTTTGGCTTGTCAGGACAAATACCTTCGACAAGCCGAACTGAAAAGTTTGGCAGGTTGGACCCAGATGGTCGGCAGGGCCAAACTATACAGTTCGGCAGGCTGGACCAGGGAAATCGATAAGCTGACCGGGCATCACAAAAAGTTGTCTTTTTTCATTCGTTTTCACTATTTTAAACCCCGATTGAGATTTTATGGACTTAAACGGCACACTAAGACACCATGAGATAGTTTAGCAACATAACATATCTTAAGCTAGATACTGATAAACCTAGTTCCTATTTAAGGTTGCTCGTGGTTCCGTGGAGCTAACGTATAGCGGATCGGGACTATGGTGTAGGACATCAGCATGAGTCTTGAGGTAGGAATTCTACCCCTTTTCTTGGTAGCCAAGTTTTTAAATGATTTTTTTGGCCTTAAAAGGATTTTTATTAAAATGTTTTCAATGACTGATAGAAAAAGTATTCTATTGATTGTTTTCATAAATAGTAGAATGAGATGATTTTCATAACGAACTACATAATGGATGTAAATGACTACACTTGGTAAAATGAGAATTTAATAATTATAGAAAGGTATAGTGGGCATGATGCCATACTCAAAGATAGGGTCGTGTAGCGTGCGATCTTGAGAGTAGGTCTTGAAACCTAGTTAGGCCACTTTGGTGGTGAATATTTTGGTTTGCCCAAGAAAGATAAAAAGGTACTTTTTGGACGAACTGATTTTGATATGGTTAATTTAAATGAATTTATCTATTTAATTTTGTTTTCTAATTGTGTTTCTTGAATGATAAATTTTGAATTTAAATTATTTATTTGTTTTGAAAGCATAGTCCTACCAAGCCTTTTGCTCACTTTTTACGTGTTTTCAAACCCTTCCCCCTCTAGGTCGAATTCAGCTTAGGATTGATGAAGGGTCCGCTGATCGGACTTGCAAGCAGTAGAAGACCCGAGTAGGTTATTTGTATAAATTAATCAAGGCATGTGTTATTTTAATTTCTCTCTCTATTTTGGATTGTTGTTGTAATTTGCATATTGTTGATACTATGTGTGTGCACAAGTTGTGGGCCCCGTGGACCACTACAACAAATTTGAGATTATACGACCTTTATTTAACGACCGTTTCTCAAAAACCGTCGTGATAAGGTGAAAAAAAACGCGACGAGTTACACCCCTAAACACGAAAACTGTCGTGGTAAGTGTGGGAGCTACCATGATGGTTTTTTAAAAAACCGACGTGGGAGCTTATACTTACCACGAGAATTTTTTAAAAAAACGTCATGGTAGCTCACTACTAGAATCTTGTGATTATACTTACCACGATAGTTTTTTATAAAAACCATCGTGAAAGGTTCTACATCTTGGCACGTGCTTAATTTGGACGAGGGACTAAAAATTTCAAATATGGGACTTTTCACGACGGTTTTTATAAAAATTGTCGTGAAAGGTAAATTTGGGCGGAGGACTAAAAAGTTCACATATGGGACCTTTCACGATAGTTTTTATAAAAACTGTTGTGAAAGGTTCCGCATACTAAAAATTTTGAATATCGGTACCTTTCACTACGGTTTTTATAAAAACCATCGTGAAAGGTACCGCATCTTGGCGCGTGCTTAAGTTTGGGCGGGGGACTAAAAATTTTGAATATAGACCTTTCACGACAGTTTTTATTAAAACTATCGTGAAAGGTTCCGCAGCTTGGTGCATGCTTAAATTTGGGTGGGGGACTAAAAATTTCAAATATCGGTACCTTTCACAACGGTTTTTATAAAAACCGTCGTGAAAGGTTCTGCATCTTGGTGCGTGCTTAAATTTGGATAAGGGACTAAAAATTTTGAATATGGGACCTTTCACGACGGTTTTTATAAAATCCATCGTGAAAGGTGAAATTTTAGCTTTCACGACGGTTTTTATAAAAACTATCGTGAAAGGTAAATTTGGGCGGGTACCTTTCACAACGGTTTTTATAAAAACTGTTGTGAAAGGTAAATTTAGGCAGGCGACTAAAAATTTCAAATATGGGACCTTTCACAACGGTTTTTATAAAAACCGTTGTGAAAGGTTCCGCATCTTGGCGCGTGCTTAAATTTGGACGGTGGACTAAAATTTTTGAATATCGGTACCTTTCACAATGGTTTTTATAAAAACCGTCGTGAAGGCTTCCGCATCTTGGCGCATGCTTAAATTTGGGCGGGGGACTAAAAATTTTGAATATGGGACCTTATAAAAACCATCGTGAAAGGTAAATTTAGGTGGGGGACTAAAAATTTTAAATATGGGACCTTTCACGGCAGATTTTTTAAAAACCATCGTGAAAGGTTCCGCATATTCGAAATTTTTAATCCTTCGCCCAAATTTAAGCACGCGCCAATGCCATGGCTTTCTCTATTTATTCAAAATTTCTCCAACTCAAACCCTCTCTAACTCTTAAACCCGCTTCTCTCTCCCCTTTCTCTCTCTAACTCCTCCCCCCACGGCCCAGCCACTGACGAACCCAGCCACCCATGACATTCCATGGACTTTGACATTCTCCTGTCACTCTTTCCATGACCCCACCATCATTCGACCTGACCCCCAACAAACTTGGTGCCGTTTGTTGCAGTTCGTCCTCATCCCTTGATATTCCATCGACTCCGCCGTCGTTTGACTCCTTCTTTGACCTTCTTCCGACTCCACCACTGTTGGTAAGTTTCAAACCATTAGTTTTAGTTTTAGTGTTATAGTTAGTTCTAAATTTAGTATTATTTGGTTATTTTAGTGTTATTTAGCTTTAGTTTTAGTTTTAATATTACTTACATTACTTTGTTATTTGCCATTTAGTATATGTTACTTGTATTTGGTGTTTGAAAGAACTTTGAACAACATTTAACATTTTGACATGAGAATAGATTATTTTTTTTTGCGTTTATGATGCCTAAGTATTATTGTGATGCCCACCACATGTTTGATGAAAAGCTTTTATGACTATGTGTTTGTGTTTTAGTTAATTAGTTTTATTTTCAATATTTTTGTTAATTCTATTTATTTTTATTATCGTTTCTTTACCTCACAAATAAAGACATGAACTTAGACACCAAGAATCCATCAACTCTTGTGCAAGCATAAAAAGAGTACTTGACTTTACAATGTAAATATATATACATATTATTTTGTAAAAATTTTATAGTTCAATGTAATTTTGTGATTATGAAGTCAGGGCATTGTATTAATGGTGAAAATATGGGACTATTCATATTATGGGAAACTAAAAATTTTGGTTATTTTTTTTTCACTTGAGACCAACTTTTTCACGACAGTTTTATGAAAATCGTCGTGAAACAGAGCCTTACACGATGGTTTTCATAAAAACCATTGTGTAAGCTCTAAGCTAACGTGACGGTTTTTGTAAAAGCCGTCGTGTAAGCTCTAAGCTCTAAGCTTACATGACAGTTTTTACGAAAGTCGTTATGTAAGGCATAGAATACACGATGGTTTTCATAAAAACCGTCATGTAAGCTTAGAGCTTACACGACGGTTTTAATGAAAACTGTTGTGTATTTTACGCCTTACATGATGGTTTTTATAAAAACTATCATGTAAGATTAGCATTTCACGATGGTTTTTGATGACAACCGTCGTGGTAGCCTCGTCCTAAGATCCTAGAACCTCGCCAAAATAAGGATTCCACGACAGTAAAAAACCATCGTGAAAAGTTTTGTTGGTACTATGAAGGATGATTACACAATGGTTTTTTAACCGTCGTGAAAACATACCACGACGGTTTAAAACCGTCGTGTAATCTACAATTTCTACTAGTGGACCCAACGCGCATTTTTCTCTTTTCATTATTTTATTTTATCTTGTGCTATTTTGTTTGTTTTAGTATCATAAATATTTGTTTAAAAAGATCAAAATTGTCACATTTCTATAATTAATTAAATTCTTTAACTTGTGTTTAATCAAAATTTTAACTTAATTAACTTAGTTAACTCACCACGTCACCGCCCGTGCTCTAGGGCGTGATAGAATGGTATCAGAGCCCTAGGTTATGAACCTTGGAATGTGTGCACGCATAGGTACGACAATGAGATACTATTGATAGTCCAATTTTGTTTTCAGAAGTGAGAGAATGACACCAAGGCGTCGTTCATTTTCTGCTGACGCGAACCTAGGGAATGAGGAGAGTATGATGGGAGCGATGCTTGCTGCTTTTGAGCAGATGGCAGCAAGGGCATGATTAGAGGATTCCAAGGCTAGTCATCGGCATGTGTACTTTAAGGAGTTCCGACGTGCATCTATTCTGATCTTTGACGGAAATGAAGACCCGCAAGTGATCGAATATTGGTTAGATTCAGTCATGAAACACTTAGAAACCCTTGGCATGCCAGTAGAGTATCGTGTGGAGTTTGCAGCCTATAAATTTGAAGGTGGTGCCAATCCTTGGAGGAAGCAAGCTAAACACCTAGAGAACAACGGGAACATTAGTTGGGATAGGTTCGAGGAGCTGTAATATGACTGTTACTTTCCACAAGGATATCAAGATTAGAAAGTTGCTAAATTTTATTGATTGCAATATGGTGATATGACGGTTCGAGAGTACGAGGCAAAGATTAATGAGCTGGCTAGGTTTGCTCCATCTACAATGGTGTCGGAGCGTGAGAAGTGTATTAAATTCCAAGAAGGGCTTAAGGCTTCTATTCGACGGTAGGTGGTTGCCCTGTGACTTAAGAATTTTGGTGAGCTTATGTCATCAGCAATATCTATGGAAAATGATTACACACAATACTATGAGGATATAGTAAGGACGTCAGGAGGACCATAGATGAGCGACAGGAGGAGCACCAGTAGCCGTCTAACTCAATGAAAGAATCAACAAGGTAACGTGAACAGCAGAAGTAGTAGTTCATCTAGCAGCGGGCGCAGCAATCCCTATAGCTTCCATTGCCACTATTGCCAACAGCTGGGACATATTAAGAGGAACTGTCCAATCAGGAGTGCTTGTCTAGGACTTCAGATCAAGGAAGGAGCTAGTCGTCAGTCTCAGCCTGAGACTCTACCTCCACCTCAGTAATTCCCTCAGCTCTAGTTCCATCAGTTCTCTCCCCAACAACTGCCATATTCAGCACAAGGACACTAGCCGCAGAACTTCCGGTGCAACACCTTTTAGTATCGAGAGTCGAGTACAGCTAGTGTGCAGTCACCCCCACCGCAACAATATCGACCGATTAATCCAGGACGTAGCAATATTGGTAGAGGAAAAGGAAAAGCTTCAGTTTATGTTCACACTATGACATTAGGGAGTTCGGATGCCTAGACCAATAATGCAGTTGTCAATGGTATGGTTCTAGTTTCTTAGTCCTCAGCCCATGATTTATTTGATACTGGTGCCACTAATTCTCTCATTTCATGCTCTTTTGTAAATGCCTTGGGATTAGAGATAGAAGAGTTTGATAAGCCTTTAATTAGTGCTTCACCCTTGGGGCGGCTGTGTGTGAACTGCATATTAAATCTTATAAAATAAAGATTGGGGGTGAGATTCTGAAGAGTGATTGGATTGTAATCCCCATGAGATCGTATGATGTAATTCTAGGATGGATTGGTTGTCCAAATACAATGCAGTTGTAGACTGCCAACTTAGGAAGGTGACCTTAGTGTTTGATAGGGGAACGACGATCCTTACTAGGGTGGTAATGATCAAATAATGAGTGAGCGTCTCATGAAGACATGACTCAGAGGATAAAAGAATCTCACTTGCTACGCTTTTCTCATGAATCTAGAAGGAGAGTCCAGTGCATCGAGAAGGAGTGTAGCAATGCCAGTGATTAATGAGTTTGAAGATGTCTTCCTGACAAGTTACCAAGATTGCCGCCACATCGGGAGATTGAGTTTGGCATTGAGTTGCTTTCAAGAATGGCTCCGATTTCCATAGCACCTTATCAGGTGGCGCCGATAGAAATGAAAGAATTGAGAAAGCAACTACAGGAGCTTGCTAATAAGGGGTATATCTAGAATAGCACATCGCCATAGGGAGCATCGGTTTTATTCACTGAGAGACATGATGGAACCCTCAGGCTATGCATTGACTATCGGTAGCTAAATCGAGTCACTGTGAAGAATAAGTATCCTCTGCCCAAGATCAATGAGTTATTTGATCAATTGGGAGGTTTTCGGTACTTTTCGAAGATAGATTTGTATTCAGGATACCACTAGCTCAAGATTAAAGAAGAAGACATTCCTAAAACAGCCTTTAGGACCCGGTATGGACACTTTGAATTTCTGTGATGCCATTTGGATTGACAAATGCTTCGGCTGCTTTCATGGACCTGATGAATAGAATTTTTAGGCCTTATTTGGATCAGTTCGTGATCGTGTTCATCGATGATATTTTGGTTGACTCTAAGACCTGGGAAGAGCATGAGCAACACCTTAGAATTGTGCTTTAGACTCTACGGGTGCACCAGTTGTATGCTAAGAAAGAAAAGTGTGAGTTTTGGTTAACAGAAGTTAAGATTCTGGGATATGTTATCTCCGAGTGAGGCATCTCAATAGATCCGTCCAAGGTGGAAGCCATAGTGGAGTGGGAACGACCGAGAAATGTAGTAGAAATCTGTAGTTTCTTAGGACACGCAGGATACTACAAGAAATCTATAGTTTGATTATTCTCTTGTAATCTTTATTTTCTTTTCTTGAGGGTGGAACCATAATATTATAGTTAATTGTTATTATTTTGCTTGTGGCTTTTCATGATTGCTTCGCTTGTCTGTATTATAATATGATTTGCCATGTATATTGATAACATGTCATATAGAGTAGGGAGTACTGCCCATTAAAAATTGTTCATGGATGTTTATAAAATAAAACCTTGATTTCAAAAGATTGAGTGGGAGAAGGTTTTGGAAGAGAGGAGCTACGGCCTTCATCGTTGGTCCATAGGTAGTACATGGTGGTTCCAACCCCTTGGAAGGGACTTCATCATGTATCAGGTTAGATTTCCAAGAGGATAGGGTATTTTAGCATGATTTATGGTTGCATACCCCTAGGTAGTGATTGAAAATTATGGATAAAATATTAAAATGACGGTCATATACTCACGTTAATTTTATTATTAACCTCACTTAGGAGCTCTGTTAATAAAATTAATGGCCAAAGAAACGATTATTAATATATGTTGGATCATATGGGTCTTGGATGGCATATATTAACAGAAGGGGATTCATGTTCCTAATTGAATTTGGCAAGTCTCCCCTAGGCGGCTTGTCGAATTCTAAGTTGAGAATTATCATTGTAAGGTTGTGATATTTTCAAGGTTTTGACACATAAACACATTTGTATGTTTTACATGATTGTGTTATCTTACTAAATTATTATATTATGTTTGCTTATGATTCTTTATTGCAGATTAAAAACATCTAAATATGCTTTATCATTGATACTTGATAAAAACTAATTAACTGGAGAGAATTATAATGATTGGCAATAGAACCTAAACATCGTCCTTTCCTTTGAGAAACTCAAATTTATGCTGACAACTCTGTGTCCTCCTGAGCCTATGGGAGATTCCACTAATGAGTGAATCCAAGCGTATGATCGCTGGAAAGAAGCCAATGATTAGGCCTGCTGCTATGTTATGGCCATACTAAATAACATGCTATAGGCTCAACATGAGGATTTTGAGATTGCTAGGCAGATCTTGGATAATCTGGAAGACATGTTTGGAGGCCAGGCCTTAACAAAGTAGTGAGGGGGGCTTCCAAAACTCTTGAATTATAAGCATAGACTAGAGACATCTATAAAGGAACATATGATGTTAGTCATGGGTTACCTTGCTGAGGCTCAGACTAATGGAGCTAACATCGATGCTGTAACTCAGATAACTATGGTCTTTGAAACCTTATCTAAGGAATTCATTCTATTTAGAGCTACATTTAATTTGAGCAATAGATAAGATATGGCCTTTGTTAGACATGTATGCCCTAAGGAGTAAAAATGTAATAAGTTTTTAGATACATTTTATCAATAAAGAATTTATTTATTATTTATATACCAAATCTTGTCCTCTTTACGTTCATATTTGTTGAATGTATGTTAAGTAAACTATAGTCTGAGACTGTCAATCTAAACTTTTAAGAATTGGGCATATGATGGATAGATTATGCGAAAGACACGATTCTTAAGGTGATGGTCTAAATCATAAGATTCACAATCGAGGGAATAAAGTTGGGCGCTTTATTCATGTAAAGATTGTTATGTTGTCTATATCCCTATTGGGAGATGATTTGTCTTGACCATTGGAGGTGGACTCCGTGAATAGAAACATTGGCACGTTGTCATTGGTGACGACGTGTTTGATCGGGACATAAAGTGAATTGATTTGGATTAATAATTCTGTCTCAGCAAATCAATTCACTTTAGACAATCATTTGTATTGTATCTTAATCCTGAGATGAATAGCGGGCCCGTTGTCTTGACTTGTGTCTTTTGATGTACCAAACGGTGACACCTGCATCTTAATAAGGTATGCATACTGGTACATTAAAGGCATGACTCTTGATAGCATAGACTTGTTATTCATAGATATAGAATCCATAGCTCCTCTTTAGGAGTAATGATATCCTCTTATATGCGTTATCCTGTAATTGGAAAGCTGAAGTGCTCAATCATTTGGATACATAGGTGTAACTGAATGGTATACTGTCTTTGGATGGTAAGTTTTCCGATGGTGAGATAATGGAATGTAAGATAAAGATAATTAGGAAGGTAAGACAGAACTTGTCCTTAAGCTGGTTATGGATAATCGTATTGGGATATGATACACTATGATATGTCATGGAGACTTAGCTATACAGGCTTAGTAATTCTATGTAGTTTGAGATTGCAACTCCAAGCTTTTAGTGGAGTAGCGTTGGAGTTGATAATTATGAAATATATATCTGGGATATTAGGTTTCGTAATTATCTGGAGCTTGAACTATATAGGTCCATTTGGTCCCCTTTGCTAGCTCACAACATCCTGTAACGATACGGTGTGCTTTTCCAATAATTGGTAACTTATGTCGGATTTATTAGATTGGTTGAAATTTGAAAGAATCAAATAATTCATGTCTGTTTATCGGTTGAATTAATTTTATGATAAAAATTAATTCAAGATAAACTTGTTGAATTGTAAAGATCGAATAATTCTTGTCCGTTTGTTTGTTGGTTTAATCTTTGGATAAATTAGATCAAGATAAACTTCTAGAATTATTGGGAATTCATTTATTTTCTTAGAGATTATCTAGATAAAGTTGTTTTAATTAGATAACTTTTATAATGGGTTATTTGAGTTAAAACTGAGACTTTATCCTATAGAATCTTGGGTGGAAAATAAAAGATTCACTGAGATTTTTTTATCGACAGTTCGGCATGCCGATCCTCAAGTTCTGCCTGTCGATGGGGCAAGTTCAGCCTGCCTATTAGGCAGATCGGCCTGCCTATCTTGCAGTAAAAAGATCACACATTTTCACGTAGATTTCATCCGATATTGATTCAAATTTGATTTTGATTTGAGTTTTTGAGACCTAATATGATAAGGAGTGACCCTAGACCCAGCCTCTATAAATAGGGAGTGAGTCTCATAAGTTATTAAGATCAATTGAGACATTAAGAGCGATACTCTGCTGTGAGAATCTGAAAACTCCCTGAGAGCTTTTGTTCATAAATCATGAACACTTGCTGTGGGTTCTCTCAATTGGTTGGAAGGAGAGTCACCTAGAGGAAGAGCTGTACGTGTGAGCCCACACTCACTCAGATCGTGGATAGAGAATAGCAAAGAAGACCAATTGGTTGAGGCTCTACTAGAACACACTACTTATCTTCACAGCTTGCGAGAGCTTTTTGACATGCAGAGGTTAGTAAGATTTGGTTAATTTATGCATATAGCATGTCAAACTTGTGTTTTAGAAAATACTTTAATGTAAAATTTTTAAAATTCCGCTGCGTACTATTTTTCCAACAATTGGTATTAGACCCATAATTTTTACATAAATTTATGAGTTTGTGATCATACTATATGTATAAATTTTATGATTTTAATCTCTCCTATGCTTGAATTTAATTTTATAGAGAGTTGGCACTTTAGGTTTCTATATATTATATATGTTGTCATGGATTATATGGTGAATGTTCATTAATTAATTATGGTTAATTAAATTGTTATTTAATTATGTATTAATTAATTAATTTATGCCGGTTATGGTTCCTTAGAGGTTAGAATGTGTATCAAGGTTTTTCATGTAATTAGATGGTGGACTATCATCTCCATTTAGGAATTATTATTTATTTTTAAATTTGTAAGAATTTTGTAATTAAATAATCGTTTGGAGAAGACAGATCTAGAAGGTAGATGATGGCGCACCCAGGTACTTCCTGAGTCTCTAATTTTATGTTTTTGAATTGTTGAAAATAAAATTGATGAATTACATTAAAAATTGTATTTTCTAGAATGGGAAATTTCTGCTAGGTTGGCATGTCGAACCCTCTAGTTCGGCAAGCCGATGGTCGCAGATCGACAGGCCGGACGTGAGGTTTGACAGGCGGTCAGTGGGACAGAAATCAGGCTACTCTGGTGGCAGGCCGATCTCCCTGATCGGCAAGCCGATGGAGCATGACCGTCAGGCCGATCACCTAGATCGACTTGCCAATCGAGACCTGAAAAAATTACCAGAAAAGGTGTAGTTTTACTTTTATTTTTGGGACAATTCTAAGAAACATTAAATTTGGATATGACCGAAAATATGAAGTATTCAATTCATATGGGATTGAAGACTTGAAGATGGGTATTACATGAAGAAGGATACAACTTGAGGATTCAAGGATGAATAATCGATTATATGTCTTGATTATTCTCTTGTAATCTTAGTTTTTTATTCTCTAGGGTGGACCATAATATTACGGTTATTTATTATTTTGCTTGTAGCTTTGCTTAATTGCTTTGGTTGTCTACATAATAATATGATTTGCCATGTATATTGATAACATGTCATATACAATAGGAAGTGCTGCTCATATTAAAATTGTTCATGTATATTCTTAAAATAAAACCTTGATTTCAAAAGATTGAGTGGGAGAAGGTTTTTGAAGATAGAACCTAAGGCCTCCATCGTTGGTCCATAGGCAGAACATGGTGATTCTGACCCCTAGGAAGGGATTTCTATCATGTACCAGATTGGATCTCTAAGAGGATAAGGTATTATAGCATGATTTATGGTTGCACACCCCCAGGTGGTGATTATAAATCATAAAAAAATATTAAAATGATGGTTATACACTCACATTAATTTTATTATTAACCTCCCCTAGGAGCTCTGTTAATAGAATTAATGGCCAAAGAAACGATTATTAATACATGCTATATCATACGGGTCCCGGATGGCATATATTAATTAGGAGGGGATCCGTGTTCCTAATTGAATTTGGCATGACTCCCCCCTAGGAGCTTGTTGAATTCTGAATTGGGAATTATCATTGTAAGGTTGTGATATTTTCAAGGTTTTGACACATAAACACATTTGTATGTTTTTACATGATTATGTTGTCTTACTAAATTATTATGATATGTTAGCTTATGTTTGGTATATGATTCTTTATTGTAGATTAAAAATGTCTAAAAATGCTTTGTCATCGATACTTGACAAAAACCTATTAACCGATGAGAACTATAATGATTGGAAACGAAACTTGGATATCGTCCTTTCCTTTGAGAAACTAAAATATGTATTGACAACCCCTTGTCCTCCTCAGCCTACGGGAGACTCAACTAATGAGCAATTCCAAGCGTATGATCGCTGGAAAGATGCTAATGATCAGGTCCGCTGCTATGTTATGGCTAGTATGAATAACGTGCTGCAGGCTCAACATCAGGATTATGAGACTGCTAAGCAGATCTTGGATAATCTTGAAGATATGTTTGGAGGCCAAGCCATAACAAAGCGGCAAGGGCCACTTTGGAAACTTCTAAACTATAGACAAAGGCTGGGGACATCTGTAAAGGAGCATATGATGTTGGTCATGGGTTACCTCGCTAAGGCTCAAACCAATGGCGCCGACATCGATGCTGAAACTCATATAACTATGGTCTTTGAGACTCTGTCTAAGGAATTTATTCCGTTTAGAGCTACATTTAATTTAAGCAATAGACTAGATATGACCTTAACAGAACTGATGAAACAGTTACAGGAGTTCGAACTGCTGATCAGGGAGTCTCCTACGGGTGGAGAGGCCAACATGGTAGCTACGTCTGGTTCTAATCCTAACTCTGGAATAGAAAGAAGCATCAAGCCAAGAACGGGAAGTCTTCTATTCCTGCTAGCACCAAGAGCAAGAAAAAGAAGAAGAAAAACCCAAAGAAGCTTAAGTGCTTTTTCTATGGGAAGGTCGGGACATATAAAGAAGCATTGTAAGGACTTCCTTTCTAAAGGAGGTAGGTGTGATCTTTTGTATTTAGAAACTTGTTTAGTTGAGGAATCCAGTGACATTTAGGTCATAGATTCCAGTGCAACTAATCAAGTTTGTGTTTCTCTACAGGGGTTCAAAGAAACGAGAAGTCTACTGCATGAAGACTTCACGCTTCGGATGGACGATGGATCCTTGGTCTCAGCGGAAGCAGTGGGAGACGTCCATCTTTACTTTGATAATTATAGGAATTTATTTTTACAGGATTGTTTTTATATTCCTAAATTTAAAAGGAATTTAATTTATGTAGCTTGTTTATTTAAAGACTCCTATTTGGTTTCTTTTAATGATAAAGTGGTGATTCGTAAAAATAAATCTTTTATCTGTTCTGGATGGATGCAAAATAATCTATATTTTATCAAACCTAAGATGGACTTATTGCTTAATACTGAGATGAATGATAATAACTCTAAAAGACTTAAAACTTCTCAATCTAATAAGACTTATCTTTGGCATTTGCGCCTTGGTCATACTAACTTGAATAGGATTCAAAGGTTGATAAGGGATGGACCTTTAAGTCACTTAAAGGTAGAATCTATACCTCAATGTGAATCTTGTTTAGAGGGTAAAATGACCAAAAGACCATTCGGGTTTAAGGGCAATAGGGCCGAAGGGGTTCTAGAGCTTGTGCATAGTGATGTTTGCAGACCGATGAATATCCAGGCATGAGGAGGGTATGAGTACTTCATCACTTTTATTGAAGATTACTCAAGATATGGGTATGTGTACCTAATGCACCACAAAAGCAAAACTTTTGACAAGTTCAAGGAGTTTCAGGCTAAAGTGGAAAAGCAATTGGGTAGACCCATAAAGGCACTTCTATCCGATCGAGGTGGAGAATACCTTTCTAATGAGTTCATGGGACACTTATTAGAGAATGAGATTTTATCCCATTTGACTACGCCGGGCACTCCGCAGCAGAATGACGTAGCGGAGAGAAGAAATAGGACTTTGTTGGACTTGGTCAGGTCCATGATGAGTTATTTATCATTGCCTTTATCTTTTTGGGGATATGTACTACAAATGGCATGTTATCTTTTAAACAATATGCCTTAAAAATCGGTCCCTAAAACTCCTCACGAGTTGTGGATGGGTAAGAAGACATCCTTAAACCATATTCGCATATGGGGATGTCCAGCTCATGTCCTATTTAAGAATCCAAATAAGTTGGAAGCACGTTCGAAAGTTTGCAGTGTTTGTAGGATATCTAAAAGGGACTAAAGGGGGTTATTTCTATAACCCAAAGGAAAATAAAGTCATGGTTTCAACTAATGCAACTTTCCTTGAGAAGAGTTACATGGACGACTTTAAACCTTGAAGCAAAGTGGTGCTTGAGGAGTTAAAGAGTGATCCGATCACTCTGGAGGTTCCGAATGAAACCATTCCGATCGGTGTCGAAAAACCAAACGAACCTGAACAACAACCTAAGGGGCTTCAGCGTAGTGGGAGGATCGGGCGTCAACCTGAGAGGTATATGTTCAACGGTGAGGTCTTCTTGATTGAACCGGATAAACATGATAGGGATCCTTACACTTACATAGAGGTTATGGAGTATGTTGATTCGAAACTCTGGACAGAGGCCATGAACATAGAGATGAAGTCTACGGAGACTAATTGGGTCTGGGAGCTTATGGATCTTCCCGAAGGGGTAAAACCCATAGGGTGTAAGTGGATCTACAAGAGAAAAAGAGGAGTGGAAGGAAAGGTCGAAACCTTTAAAGCTAGACTGGTAGCTAAGGGTTATACATAAAAGGAAGGAATCGATTATGAGGAAACCTTTTCGCCTGTAGCCATGCTTAAGTCCATCTAGATTCTCTTATCCATAGCTGCTGCTCTCGACTATGAGATTTGGCAGATGGATGTTAAGACAGCTTTTCTGAATGGCTATCTTGATGAGTCCATTTATATGGAACAACCAGACGGGTTCAAGATCACGGCTCAAGAGGGTAAGGTTTGTAAGCTACTAAAGTTAATTTATGGACTTAAGCAAGCTTCCTATTCTTGGAACATAAGATTTGATTAGGTGATTAAGACTTATGGGTTCTCAAAAAATGTAGATGAGCCATGTGTTTACAAACACACAAAAAATGAGAAGGTGGTTTTTCTACTGCTCTATGTAGATGACATTCTGCTTATTGGCAATGACATTGGGGCATTGTCATCGGTCAAATTATGGTTGACCAAGTAGTTTGACATGAAGGACTTGGGAGAGGCTAATTTTGTTCTCGGTATCCAGATCTTTCGGGATAGGAAGAACAAAATGATAGCTTTGTCCCAGTCCGGCTACATAGATAAAATTCTCAGGAGGTTTGCAATGCAGGATTCCAAGAAAGGTGGGCAACCATCTAGGTCTAGAATTACTCTTTCTAAGAAAGACTCTCCAAAGTCTTATGAAGAAAGAGAATACATGAAGAAGGTGCCTTATGCTTCGGCAGTGGGTAGTCTCATGTATGCCATGCTTTGCACACGACCGGATATTAGTTATGCGGTCGAGATTGTAAGTCGATTTCAGGCGGATCGAGGACCAAACCATTGGGTTGAGGTAAAGCATATTTTCAAGTACCTGAGAAGGACTCGAGGGTATATGCTTGTGTATTCGGGTGAGGACTTGACACCTCTAGGATACACTGACTTGGATTTTCAATTCTATCTGGATTCTAGGAAATCGACTTCGGGTTTTGTGTTTATTCTAGGCGACGGTGTCATCAGTTGGGGAAGTGCTAAGCAAGATTGCACTTCGGATTCAATGATGGAGGCCGAGTATGTGGCAGCTAGTGATGCTTCGAAAGAAGCAGTGTGGCTCTACAAGTTCCTTTGGGATCTTAAGGTAGTTCCTGGTATGGATAAGGTGGTATCACTGTACTGTGATAATAGTGCGGTGGTAGCTAATGCTAAGAAACCAAGATTTCACAAGAAGAGTAAGCATATTGATCGAAAGTATTATGTGATAAAGGACTTCGTTGAGGGCGGGCATGTCACGGTGTGCAAGATCACATCAGAGGACAATTTAGCTGATCCATTTACGAAGACACTTACTGGGAGAGTCTTCGAGAGACATGTAAAAGCTATGGTGATGCGAGATTTGCCGTATTTACTCACTTAGTGTAAGTGGGAGATTGTTAGACATGTATGCCCTAAGGAGTAAAAATGTAATAAGTTTTTAGAGACATTTTTATCAATAAAGAATTTATTCATTATTTATATACCAAATCTTGTCCTCTTTACATTCATATTTGTTGAATGTATGTTAAGCAAACTATAGTCTGAGACTGTCAGTCTAAACCTTTAAGAATTGGGCATATGATGGACAGATTATGCGAAAGACATGATTCTTAAGGTGACAGTCTAAATCATAAGATCCGCAATTGAGGGAATAAAGTTGGGCACTTTATTCATGTAAAGATTGTTATGTTGTCTATATCCCTATTGGGAGATGGTTTGTCTTGACCATCGGAGGTGGACTCTGTGAATAGAAACATCAGCACGTTGCCATTGGTGACGACATGTTGGATTGGAACATAAAGTGAATTGATTTAGATTAATAATTCTGTCTCAGCAAATCGATTCACTTTAGACAATCATTTGTATTGTATCTTAATCCTGAGATGAATAGTGGGCCTATTGTCTTGACTTGTGTCTTTTGACGTACCAAACAGTGACACCCATATCTTAATAGTGGTATGCATGCTGGTACGTTGGAGGCATGACTCTTGATAGCATAGACTTGTTATTCATAGATATGGAATCCATAGCTCCTCTTTAGGAGTAATGATATCCTCTTATATGCATTATCTTGTAATTGAAAAACTAAAGCGCTCAACCATTTGGATACATAAGTGTAACCGAATGGTATATTATCTTTCGATAGTAAGTTTTCCGATGGTGAGATAATGGAACGTAAGATAAAAATAATCGAGAAGGTAAGACAGAACTTGTCCTTAAACTGGTTATGGATAATCATATGGGGATATGATACACTATAATATGTCATGGAGACTTAGCTATATGGGCTTCGTAATTCTATGTAGTTCGAAAGCGCAGCTCCGAGCTTTTAGTGGAGTAGCGTTGGAGTTGACAATTATGAAATGTATATCTAGGATATTGGGGTCTATGGTCTAGGGGTCTAGGGGTCTAGGGCTCAGGGGGTCTAGGGGTCTAGGTGTCTAGGTTCGTAATTATCGGGAGCTTGAACTATATAGGTCCTTTTGGTCCCCTTTGCTAGCTCACAACATCCTGTAATGATACGACGTGCTTTTCCAATAATTGGTAACTTATATCAGACTTATTAGATTGGTTAAAATTTGAAAGAATCAAATAATTCATGTTTGTTTATCGGTTGAATTAATTTTGTGATAAAAATTAATTCAAGATAAACTTGTTGAATTGTAAGGATCGGATAATTCTTGTCTGTTTATCGGTTGATTTAATTTTTGGATAAATTAGATCAAGATAAACTTGAAAAATTATTGGGAATTCATTTATTTTCTTAGAGATTATCTAAATAAAGTTGTTTTAATTAGATAACTTTTATATTGGGTTATTTGAATTAAAGCTGATACTTTATCTTACAGCTCATAAGTTATTAAAATCAATTGAGAGATTAAGAGCGAGACTTTGCTGTAAGAATCTGAAAACTCCCTAAGAGCTCTTGTTTACAAATCATAAACACTTGCTTTGGGTTTTCTCAATTGGTTGGAAGGAGAGTCACCTAGAGGAAGAGCTCTACGTGTGAGCCCACACTCACTCCAGTTGTAGATAGAGAATAGTAAAGAAGACCAGTTGGTCGAGGCTCTTTTGGAACGTTACTTCTCTTCACAAATTGCGGGAGCTTTTCGGCATACAGAGGTTAGAAGATCTGGTTAATTTATGCATATAGCATGTCAAACTTGTGTTTTGGAAAATACTCTAATGTAAAATTTTTAAAATTCTACTGTGTACTATTTTTTCAACAACCTTTACAGAGTTGTTGAAACAGTTTTAGGAGTTCGAACTGCTGATCACGGAGTCTCCTACTGGGGGCGAGGCTAACGTGGCGGCTGCCTCTGGTTCCAATCCTAACCCTAGGAATGGAAAGAAGTAACGGGCCAAGAACGAGAAGTCTTCTATTCTTGCAAATGGCAAGAACAAGAAGAAGAAAAAGAAGAACCCGAAGAAGCTTAAGTGCTTTTTCTACAAGAAGGTCGGGCACATAAAGAAGAATTGCAAGGACTTCCTTTCTCAATGAGGTAGGTGTGATCTTCTGGTTGTTGAAACTTGTTTAGTTTAGGAATCTAGTGACACTTGGGTCATACATTTCGGAGCAACTAATCATGTTTGTGTTTCTCTGCAGGGGTTCAAAGAAACGAGAAGTTTGCTTCATGAAGACTTCACACTTTGAATGGGCGATAGATCCTTCGTCTCAGCTAAAGTAGTGGGAGACGTCCATCTGTATTTTGATAATTATAGGAATTTAATTTTGCGAGATTGTTTTATGTTCCTAGACTTAAAAAGAATTTAATTTCTGTAACTTGTTTATTTAAAGACTCCTATTTTGTTTCTTTTAATAATAAAGTGGCGATTCATAAAAACAAATCTTTTATCTATTTTGGATGGATGCAAAATAATCTCTATTTTATCAAACCTAAAGATGGACTTACTAGATAGTAACTGTAAAAGGCTTAAAACTTCTCACTCTAATAAGACTTATTTTTTGCATTTACGGCTAGGTTATATTAATCTGAATAGGATTCAAAGGTTGGTAAAGGATGGACCTTTAAGAAACTTGAAGATGGAATCTATACCACAATATGAATCTTGTTTGGAGGGTAAAATGACCAAAAGACCATTTAGGTCTAAAGGCAATCAGGCTGAAGGGATTCTAGAACTTGTGGATGGTGATGTTTATGGACCTATGAACATCAGGGCACGAGGAGGGTATGAGTACTTCATCACTTTTATTGATGATTACTCAAGGTATGGGTATGTGTACCTAATGCACCACAAAAGTGAAACTTATGACAAGTTTAGGGAGTTTATGGCTGAAGTGGAAAAGCAATTGGGTAGACCCATAAAGGCAATTTGATCCAATCGAAGTGGTGAATACCTTTCTAATGAGTTCTTGGGACACCTATTAGATAATGGGATTTTATCCTATTTGACTACACCGGGTACTCCGCAACAGAATGGCATGCCTGAGAGAAGAAATAGGACTTTGTTAGACATGGTCAGGTCCATGGTAAGTTATTCATCATTGCCTTTGTCCTTTTGGGGATATGCACTACAAACCGCATGTTATCTTTTAAACAATGTGCCTTCAAAATCAGTCCCTAAAACTCCTCATGAGTTGTGGATGAGGAAAAGGACGTCCTTAAACCATATTCGCATATGGTGATGTCCGGCTCATGTCCTATTTAGGGATGCAAATAAGTTGGAAGAGCATTTGGAAGTTTGTGTATTTATAGGATATCCAAAAGGGACTAAAGGGGGTTATTTCTATAACCCAAAGGAAAATAAAGTCATAGTTTCAATTAATGTAACTTTCCTTGAGGAAAGTTACATGAACAACTTTAAGCCTCGAAGCAAAGTGGTGCTTGAAGAGTTGAGGAATGATTTGATCACTCCGGGGGTTCTAAATGAAACCATTCCAATTAGTGTAGAAAAACCAAACGAACCTAAACAACAAACTAAGGGGTTTCGGTGTAGTGGGAGGATTTGGCGTCAACCTAAGAGATATATGTTCAATGGTGAGGCCTTCTTAGCTGAACCAGATGAATATGACAGGGATCCTTACACTTACACAGAGGCTATGAAGGATGTTGATTCAAAACATTAGATAGAGGCCATGAACATAGAGATGAAGTCTATGGAGACTAATCAGGTCTGGTAGTTGATGGATCTTTTTGAATGGGTAAAACCTATAGGGTGTAAGTGGATCTACAAGAGAAAGAGGGGAGTGGATGGAAAGGTCGAAGCCTTTAAGGCTAGACTAGTAGCTAAGGGATACATGCAAAAGGAAGGAATTGATTACCAGTAAACCTTTTCTCCTGTAGCTATGCTTAAGTCCATCTGAATTCTCTTGTCCATAGCTACTGCTCTCATTAATGAGATTTGGTTGATGGATGTCAAGATGGCTTTTCTAAATGGTTATCTTGATGAGTCCATTTATATGGAACAACCAGAAAGGTTCAAGGCAAAGGATCAAGATGGTAAGGTTTGTAAGCTGCTAAAGTCAATATATGGACTTAAGCAGGCTTCCTGTTCAAGACTTCTGGGTTCACACAAAATATGGACGAACCATGTGTATATAATCACATCAAGCATGGGAAGGTAGTTTTTCTACTGCTCTATGTAGATGACATTCTGCTAAATGGCAATGACGTTGGGGTGTTGTCATCAATCAAATTATGGTTGACCAAGCAGTTTGACCTGAAAGACTTGGGTGAAGCTAATTTTGTTCTCAGGATTCAGATCCTTTAGGATAGGAAGAACAAAATGATAGCTTTCTCCCAAGCGGGCTACATAGATAAAATTCTTAGAGGTTTGCAACATAGGATTCCAAGAGAGGTGGGCAACCTTCTAGGTTTGGAATTACTGTTTCTAAGAAAGACTTTTAAAGTCTAAGCAAGAAAGAGAATACATGAAGAAGGTGCCTTATGCTTTGGTGGTGGGTAGTCTTATGTATGCCATGCTTTGCACGTGACTGGATATTTGTTATACAGTCAGGATTGTAAGTCGATTTCAGGCGGATCCAGGACCGAACGATTGGGTTGCGGTTGAGCATATTTTCAGGTACCTAAGAAGGACTCGAGGGTATATGCTTGTGTATTCAGGTGCGGACTTAACTCCTTTAGGATACACTGATTTGGATTTCCAATCTCATCTGGATTCAAAAAGATCGACTTCTGGTTTTGTGTTTACTCTGGGCGGCGGTGCTATCAGTTGGAGAAGTGTGAAACAAGATTGCACTTCGAATTCAATAATGGAGGCAAAGTATGTGGCAGCCAATGATGCTTTGAAAGAAGCAGTGTGGCTCCATAAGTTCCTTGGGGATCTTGAGGTAGTTCCTGGTATGAATAAGACGGTATCATTGTACTATAATAACAGTGCGGCGGTAGCTAATGCTAAGGAACCAAGGTTTCATAAGAAGAGTAAGCATATTGATCGGAAGTATCATTTGATAAAGGACTTCGTAGAGGGTGGGCATGTCGCTGTTTTCAAAATCGTATCCGATAACAATTTTGTTGATCCATTCACAAAGGCACTAATTGTGAGAGTTTTCGAGAGGCATATGAAGCTATGGTGATGCGAGATTTGACATATTTACTCACTTGGTGCAAGTGGAAGATTGTTAGACATGTATGCCCTAAGGAGTAAAAATGCAATATATTTTTGGAGACATTTTTATCAATAAAGAATTTATTTATTATTTATATACCAAATCTTCTCCTCTTTAGGTTCATATTTGTTGAATGTATAATAAGCAAACAAAAGTCTGAGACTGTCGATCTAAACATTTAGAATCAGGCATATGATGGACAAATTATGCAGAAGACATGATTCTAAAGGTGATGGTCTAAATCATAAGATCTGCAATCGAGGGAATAAAGTTAGGTACTTTATTCATGCAAAGATTGTTATGTTATCTATATCCCTAACGGGAGATAATTTGTCTTGACCACTAGAGGTGGACTTCGTGAATAGAAACATTGTCACAATGTCATAAGTGGCGATGTACTAGATCGGGACATAAAGTAATTGATTTGGATTAATAATTCAGTCTTGGCAAATTGATTCAATTTAGACAATCATATGTATTATATCTTAATCCTAAGATGAATAGTGGTCCCATTGTCTTGACTTATATCGTTTGATGTACCAAAGAGTAACATCCACATTTTTTGTTGGTACGCATGCCGGTACATTGGATGCATGACTCTTGATAGCGTAGACCTGTTATTCATAGATACGGAATCCATAGCTCCTCTTGAGAAGTAGATGATATCCTCTTATAAGTATTATCCTGTAATTGAAAAACTAGAGTGCTCAACCATTTGGATACATTGGTGTAACCGAATGGTATACCATCATTGGATGGTAAGTTTTTCCATGGTGAGATAATAGAACGTAAGATAAAAATAATCAGGAAAGTAAGACAAAATTTATCCTTAAGCCGATTATGGATAATCCTATAGGGATACGATATATTATTATATGTCATGGAGACTTAGCTATACGGGCTTCGAATTCCATATAGTTCGAGAGTACAGCTCTGAGCTTTTAGTAGAGTAATGTTGGAGTTGATAATTATGAAATGTATATCTAGGATATTGGGTTTCATAATCATCACAAGCTTGAACTATATAGGTCCATCAAGTCCCCTTTGCTAGCTCATGAAAAATCCTGTAACGATATGGCGTGCTTTTCGAATAATTGGTGACTTGTGTTAAATCATCAGATTAGCTAAAAATTCGATATGATCAAATAATTCTTGTATGTTTATTGGTTGAATTAATTTTGTGAAAATTAATTCAAGATAAACGTGTTGAATTATCAGGAATATTTATTTTTCCTAGAGATTATCTAGATACAACTATTTTAATCAAAAAACTTATCTATCGGGTTATTTGAATTAAAACTGAGACTTTACTCCAAGAATCTCGGGTGGGAAATCCCATGTGTTATCTATTATAACAAGGCTCTGATTGCATACAAAAATTGATGTATATTGAAATTACAAGGTATTTACACTATCATTTACATTTAAGCTATTTTGGACAATTGTTTATTAACTATCTCTATCTAAAAATGACATACCTCTTTACAAATTGTACCCACTCTAATCTAACTTCATTTATATCTATATGCATATAAAATTCTCTTTTTCCTAGGGCTTGTATATCACTATTAATTATATCTTGCATAAAACGTAGAATAAAAAGCCATATTCTATGTTTCCTTGTTATCTTGGACATTTATGTCTAGAATATAGTGTTCCGTTTGGTCGGAATATGACACCACTTCCCGCTTGAAGCTTCCAATCATTAAACGTCCTAACAATGTGCCATGATTAAATGAATTAATAGACAATACAATTATATAAAACTCAAAACAGTTAATTTTATAACAGAACATTAATACTTATAATCTCGTGACTGCTACGAAATCATCACATGGTGGGTGTCTAAGGGGATCAAACCAATATATTTAGTCCTCCTATGGTGAAAAAAGTGCCAACATCCAATGTTCTCTAACATTGTATGGCACGAAGAATAATTTCCCTCTCAGTGGTTGAGCTAATAGGTGGAGGAGTGATGTGGCACGCTCTTTGCAATCACTCTGTAGGTCTCTTACAGCACTTGAAATAATCGCCAGAGATATGAAGCCAAAATTGTGTGCCTTGCCTTGAAGTTTGTAATATTCCATCAAAAAATTACAATAAAAACAATACAATCAATTATTTGAAAGCACCTTACAACTCTAACTATATTTTAAAAATTATGAATTTAAGATAGAGTTATTACCCGAGTTATACAATGACACAGTTCGCCCTGATTTGATCAAAGTTAATGAAGTAGTAAATGTCTTCATAACCCACAGAGATAGGCAATTCATTGCTAGTGACATTTATCGATACCGGGCACTGAATCATCAACCCATTGTGCATGAAAGAACGTGCGTATAAATCCAACTGCATAAATTCTAAAGGTACTCAAGAGAAGTTAAATGCAAGCGGTGGCTCATTTGCAACGGGTTGTTTTTGTTCTTGTTCTATCTCAGGCTATGATTGTCTTGCTTTTATAGAGTTTTTCTTTTTTTGGCATTTCTTTCTATCTAGATCTTGTGGAACATGGCTAGGTACTTGACTTATCTTTGTCATTGTGATGACTTCAATTAACCTTTGCGGCCATGTGATGAAGCTTCCGGTGGCTTCACCCATAATTGTTGCTTCAAATGTCGGAATAGGCAATTTAGCTATTCTAACTCTAATGGTAATGATGCTAACATGCATGTTTTCTTAACCTAACAGTCTTCCATAGACTGTATCAGTTGGAAGACTCTCCATCTATGCCTTCCCAAGCACAACAAGTGCACACCCACCGTTAATTCTGTTGTTAACAAAGAGTCTGTATTCTTGACCTTGTTCGGGCTCTTAACGATCAGGTGACAATTGGACTTCTAGAGCTTGTAGAGCTTCAACTACATTGTCGGGAGGGTTATAGCTAGCTTTGAAGCTATTGCATTGTGAGATGCTATCATCGGTCGACCTAGCACGTCCTTAGGAAAAGAGCTCGGACACAACACCTCATAGTTCTGCAATTTCCATCTAATCTTCGACATTTGGGAAATCAATTTTGAACTTTGTTGGAGGTTAAAGTATTGAGACTACTTCACGTACTTTGATTGATCGCAAGCATGTCCTGAATGTTTCGGTTTCCCTAGTGTCCTTATCAATATGTCATCGTTACCTACGGATTGAAAGGTCCCTTGACTTTGTTGCATCGTGTACTCATCTTGTAAAACAACAAAAAAACCATATTATTCTTAAAATCTTTCAACAGGTATTAAATTACAAATTAATAGTTTGAGTTCAATAAACTTACAATCAAGTTCCTAATTTTTGCTACTCTTGGATTTTTAAACTATCTATCGGGACCTTGACGTGATATTACCCACAACTCCTCCCATGTTGGTAACACGCCAGTCTCAGTTAACTTTATTACACTATGTTAATAACATATTAATGATAGAATAATTGATATATGTAATACGAGTAAGATATTAATGTACCAATGATTGCTCGAGATCTCTACATCTGACTCGGCTAACCATAGAGCAGTATTCATTTTCTGCTCTTATTTTTCTTGCGTTTGATGATAGCAGTTGGAATCTGGCGGAATGTTGATACCTCACAAAAGCTCCCCAATCATCATTGTTATGGAGAGGTAGTAGTGTACTACCGTAGGAGGCTACTTATATACATTTTCATCATCCTCTAGAATGGAAAGATATGGTTGTGCAAGGGTAACATAGAGATCAGATCTAAACCCCTTTGCTAATTCCCCACAAACCGTCAAAGCCTTTTTGCTATATGAATCATCAACTGTAAAAGCTTCATAAATCTCTCTCCAAATCACATCTTTTACTTGTTCCAAATCCTTAGACCTCCAATCTTTAATCCATACAAGAGCGTGTTCTCGACTAAGGACTCCAATCCAACTACTTAATTCATGGCTAGGTGTGCCTTTCGGTTGGCCTTTTAAATCAAATGTTACTTCTATTCTTAAACCTTTCTTTTCATTCAATGAACTTTTTTCATCAAAGTAGCTCTTCGCTCAAAATCTACTTTGGGATCGAATTTAGCGCGCCTTCGTGGCTTGCTACCTTGTTTTCCCTTGCTATATTGAGCGGAAGATGGAGTGCACTCTTCAAACTCCTCCTCATAGTGGTCAATATCGATCTCTCTAGACATTTTACCTATTCAAAGTAAGCAAAAACTAACACACACATACTAATATTAAATTGCAATTTTATTCAAAAAAGTATAAACAAATAATCAATTCTAATAAATAATGATCTACACTTTTTATTCTAATTAACAACATAAGTTTAAAAATAAAAAAAGGGAACAATTCATATATTAAAACATCAATTCACATATTAAATTTGCATCTTAAAACATCAATTCACATATATTAAATTCACTTCTTAAAACATAAATTTACATATGAAAATATAAAGTCACATAGTAAAACATCAATTCACATATTAAAACATTAATTCACATATTAAAAATTCACGATGGCGAGGGGGTGACGGCAACGTGGGCAACGATGATGATAGGTGGTGACGGGAGGAAGGAAGGAGAGAGAGCTTAAGAGAGAGAGAAAGAGACTTTTAGAGAGAGAGGGCTAGCTGCAATTTCAAGTTTGAAAATAGTGAAGGGGTGTACGATTTTCAAAAAATATAAAGCCCTAGTTGGCACATTACACAATGGTTGCTTAAGAAAACTGTTGTAAAAAATGGTCAAATTCACTAATTACATAAGTTTTTCTCTTCTGCCTAGGGTGGCCAGCCCATGTGTTAATCATCCAATGGCCTAGATTGTTCACTTTTTCTTGTTTTCATCACAAATGTAACTATAAATACATATCCCAAACCCTTAAAAAAAGTGAAAAACAAAACAAAGAAATATATCTAAATAAATTAACATTTTTTCTCTCTTTTTTTTATTGGTTCCTCAATACATATCCATTCCACATCTTCACGAAGAAAGTGCGAAACATCATCTTCAAAATCATCTATCTCTTCAACCGGTGGCAATCCCTTTGTGAATGAAGGGATGTCCGTGCAATCCCCGATAACTTCTTCACCATCAATAACTACTCTTGCCTTTATCGAGATGACTAGAGACAATTCCATGGCTTGGGGATCCATAGTATAAAAAACTTAGATTGCTTGCGATGCCATAATGAAGGGATCATTCTTGTTTCCTAATCTTCTAAAGTCAACCACCATGATGTCATCATTATCGGTCTTAACATAATTATTGTCGGCCCAATTGCACTTAAAAATTGCTATGTGCAATCCCCCATAATCAAGTTCTTAAATATCTTTAATGAAACCAAAGTAGTTCATGGTCCCTTATACCTAATAGAGCCAACGATTTCTTCGGTCACAGCATGATGATACGATATAAATGGGTTTGGACCGCACGTATATTAATTGGGCCATAAATGGGTTGGCATGAATAACACGAAAATAAACATGTTGGATTCGTGCTAGCACATTTAACACGCTTTAACACATTTAATTAAATGTGTAGTAAACATGTCAACACAGCATGGCATGATCCGTCCGCAACATGGCACGACCCGCCCATTTATAACATGTTTAAACTTAAAATTAAAAAATTTAAGAATTTTAGAGGTTCAAGGTTCGAACCTTGAACCTAAAGGATGACTTCTTGTGCTGCCAACCACCATGTTGGTTGCCATTTGATATTTAATAATAGCTTTTAATATATTTACTATGATTTTTTGCTTTTGAAACCAAAAGT
Source organism: Artocarpus heterophyllus (assembly GCA_025403435.1). Lineage (NCBI taxonomy): Eukaryota > Viridiplantae > Streptophyta > Magnoliopsida > Rosales > Moraceae > Artocarpus > Artocarpus heterophyllus. The sequence continues at coordinate 30,378,926 of CM046348.1, read as the reverse complement.
CTCACATAGAAAATGAAATGAGATTTCTCTCAACTCCTCTCTAATATAACGCCTCATTTTCTATTTGAAGGCGTGCATTTCGTCTATGGCTTCAAAGTAATTTTTTTCTAATAAGAAAAAAAATAAAAATACAGTTTAAAACATTTAATAATTTAAATATTGGAGAAAAAAATGAAAATACAGTTTAAAATGTTTAATAATTAAAAATTATAATATTATTTATACTAATATTTAAAGTCTTATAATTTATTTTGGCTTTAAAAAAATTAAATATTTATCTTTTTAATCGTGCAAAAAAATTATATAGTAAAAAAATTAAATATTTATTTTTTAATTGTGTCATGTTGTGTTATACGTGTTTTAGGTATGTCATATTTGTGTTTATGTTTTAGGCACATTTATTAATCGTGTCGTGTTCGTGTTTAGTTTAATTGTGTCGTGTTATAAACGTGTTGGCATGAACACGACACGCCAACATGAATTGCCAGCCCTAATACCTGATTCTTGTCCTTGGCGGAGGCAATATGTATAGCCTCGGCATGGAGAGTCACACCGCTACTTTGGATAGGATGCTTCTTATCTCTTTCGTGAGTGTAGAAAGTGTAACTATTTATGGAATATAACATATACCTTGTAACTACTGACGACGGACCTCTAGCTAGGTTCTTCAAGTCTTGTGACATGACTCCATGTTATGATGTGGAGCACATGCCATAGATGTGTGCTCTAATTCACAATTGAAAGTTTCGGTTGTGTTCATATTGCAACTACTTCTCATTTCTTGCTCTTTTTGGGTTTGCCTCTTTTAATTTGTTCATGTACATCTCAATGAAAGGCTCCACTTCATTGGCATACATAAAGACAAGCTTGCTTCCACTCCTCTCGATTTACTAAGGAAGGATTGCTAGTAGATATTCCCCTAGCCTCAATGTTTACAGTCTTTGGCACTCCAATTGCTTTTGCATTAGATAAGAACTTGGAGCAAAATTCAACCGATTCCTCAGCTATGTAACTTTCTACAATACATCCCTCTGGCCTATTTTAGTTCTTCACATAGCCCTTCAAAACCTTCATATATCTTTCAAATAGGCACTACCATCTTAAATACATTGGTCCATAAAACTTAACTTCATGTACTAAGTGCACCGTTAGATGAATATGACGTCAAAAAATGCCAGTGGAAAATACTTCTAAGGCATGCATAAGGTTTGCACCAACTCTGATTGCAATGAATCTAGTATAAGTGGATCAATTATTTTGGAGCATATTGAATTAAAGAACAAGCACAACTTGGTAATTGCAAATCTCACATCCTTTTTTAGAATTCCTCGCAAAGCAAGTGGTAGTAATTGCTAAATCAACACATGGCAATCATATGTTTTCTTTCCAATAAGTTTCAAATCCTTCACTAACACCAACTTTTTAAAGTTTGAAGAATAGCCGTTCGGCACTTTCAATGGAGCAAGCCATTCACAAAGCTTTCTTTTTTCCGCTCTTGATAACGTGTGCTTTACTGGAGGCAAGTAAGTGTGTTTCCCTCTTTTCTTGGGAAACAAATTAGGCCTAATCTCCACTTCCATGAGATCCAACCATGCTTTTTCACTATCCTTAGTCTTGCCTGGAATGTCAAGCAATGTGCCGACTATGGATTCATAAACATTTTTCTCAATATGCATAACATCCAAGCAATGACGAACAAAAAGTGTCTTCTAGCATGGAAGATTGAAAAAGATTGATCTTTTCTTCCATGGTCCATCAATCGTTGGCTCGTCCTTACCTTGCTTTCCCTTCCTGAATATTACTTTTATATCTTTTACCATTTCAAATATTTTTTCACCCATCAAAGGACGAGGAGGGTCTCTTTCTTTGTTGTTGCCATCAAAGGCTTTCTTTCATTTGCGGTAATGATGATCTCTTGGTAACCATCTTCTATGACCAAGAAAAATAGTTTTCTTACCGTTCTTCAACAGTTTGGGAGATGTTTCCTTCATATAAATAGGACAACCAATAGAATTATCCACCAAATAGCCAAATAAATTGCCATATGCGGGGAAGTCGTTAATTGTCTATCTCAACATTACATGGAGTGTCAAAGTCTCTTCTTGGTAAGCATCTCTAAATTCAACTCCATTTTCCCACAAGTTTTTTAGGTCATCGATTAATAGTGCCAAGTATACATTAATGTCATTGTTGGGTTGGAAGGAACCCAAAATCAATAAAGACAACATTAAAAATTCCACTTCATGCACATCTTTGGAGAGAGATTGTAGTTAACAAGTATTACAGGCCAAGTGCTATGCCTACTACTCATGTTACCATGTGGGTTCATTCCATCTGTCAACAAAGCAAAATGTATATTTCTTGGATTCGCACTAAAGTCAGGATAATTAGCTTCAAAAGTCTTCCATTTGTTAGATGTGTTTGCCCTAAGGAGTAAAAATGTAACATGTTTTTGGAGGCATTTTATCAATAAAGAATTCATTTATTATTTATATATCAAATCTTGTTCTCTTTACGTTCATATTTGTTGAATGTATGTTAAGCAAACAAAAGTCTGAGACTATCGTTCTAAACCTTTAAGAATTGGGCATATGATTGACAGATTATGCAGAAGACATGATTCTTAAGGTGACAGTGTAAATCATAAGATCCACAATCGAGGGAATAATGTTGGGCGCTTTATTCATGTAAAGATTATTATGTTGTCTATATCCCTATTGGGAGATGGTTTGTCTTGACCATCGGAGGTGGACTTCGTGAATAGAAACATTGACGCATTGTCATAGGTGACGATGTGTTGGATCGGGACATAAACTGAATTGATTTGGATTAATAATTCTATCTTAGCAAATTGATTCACTTTAGACAATCATTTGTATTGTATCTTAATCCTGAGATGAATAGTGGGTCCATTGTCTTGACTTATGTCTTTTGATGTACTAAAGGGTGACACCCACATTTTAATAGTGGTACACATGCCGGTACGTTGGAGGCATGACTCTTGACCGTAGACCTGTTATTCATGGATATGGAATCCATAGCTCCTCTTTAGGAGTAGTGATATCCTCTTATATGCGTTATCCTATAATTGGAAAACTAGAGAGCTCAACCACTTGGATACATAGGTGTAACCAAATGGTATACTGTCTTTAGATGGTAAGTTTTTCGGTAGTGAGATAATGGAATGTAAGATAAAAATAATCGAGAAAGTAAGCTAGAACTTGTCCTTAAGCCAATTATGGATAATCCTATGGGGATACGATACACAATGATATGTCATGGAGACTTAGCTATACGGGCTTCGTAATTCCATATAGTTCAAGAGTGCAGCTCCAAGCTTTTAGTGAAGTAGTGTTGGAGTTAATAATTATGAAATATATATTTGGCAGATTGGGTTTCATAATTATTGGAAGCTTGAACTATATAGTTCCATTAGGTCCCCTTTGCTTGCTCACAAAAATCTTGTAACGATACGGCGTGCTTTTCCAAGAATTGGTGACTTATGTTAGATTTATCAGATTGACAGAAATTCGATAAAATCATATAATTCTTGTTTGTTTATTGGTTGAATTAATTTTGTGATAAAATTAATTCAAGATAAACTTGTTGAATTATCAGGAATGGATAGTTTCTGTCTGTTTATCGGTTGCATTAAATTTGAATTAATTCAAGATAAACTTGTAGAATTATCAAGAAGTTATTTATTTTCCTAGAGATTATCTAGATAAAATTGTTTTAATTAGATAACTTTTCTATTGGATTGTTTGAATTAAAATTGGGACTTTATCCTATAGAATCTTAGGCGAAAAATAAAAGATTTGCTGAGATTATTATCACAAGTTTGGCATGCCGATCCTTTAGTTCGGCCTCCCGATGAGCCAAGTTTGGAATGCTAGTTAGACAGATCGGCATGCCGACTATGCGATAAAAAGCTCACATGTTTTCACGTGGATTTCATCAGATATTGATCTGAATTTGTTTCTGATTCAAATTTTTGAGGCCTTATCTAATAAGGACTAACTCCTGGGCCTAACCTTTATAAAAGGGGAGTGAGTCTCATTATTATTTAGATCAGTTGAGAGATTAAGAGTGAGACTCTTCTGATGACACTCTAGAAACTTCCTAAGAGCTATTATTCACAAATCACGAATACTAGCTTTGGGTTCTCTCAATTGGTTGGAAGGAGAGTCGTTTGGTGGAAGAGCTATACATGTGAGCCACACTCACTCCGATAATGGATAGAGAATAGCAAAGAAGGCTAGTTGGTTGAGGTCCTTTTGGAACGTTACTTCTCTTCCCTAATTGAGGAAGCTTTTCGGCATCTACAAGGTTAGTAAGATCTAGTTAATTTATGCATATAGCGTTTCAAACTTGTGTTTTGGAAAATATTCTGATATAAAATTTTTTAAAATTCCATTGCGTACTATTTTTCCAACACCATTGTGGTGAATCTGCTGGGTGTCTAAGCATACCATCGTCGACCTGTTTGTCATGATGCCATGTCAAATTCTTGGCATGTTTTGGGTTTCCAAATAAGCGCCTCAAATGTGGTACCGGTGGAATGTACCATAACACTTTCTTTGGCACTCTATGCTTACCATCTTTTGGCTCATTTCCTTTCTTCGACCTTACTTATTGACAAATTGGACAATAATTCTTGTCCTTATACTCATTCCTATAAATAACACTATCATTTTCACAAGCATGAATTTTCTCATACTCTATTCCCAAAGTACTCAAAGTCTTATTAACCTCATACATACTAGTTGGTAATTTATTACCCTATGATAAAAGCCGTTCTAAAAATTCTAAAAGCTTTGTGAAACTAGAATTTGACCACCTATCCGAAACTTTTAAATTCCATAATCCCACAAAAATGGACAATTTGGTGAAATTGGTACACCCTTCATACACGAGTGTGTCGGCATCATTCATCATTGTATCAAATAAATCTGATCGTGTAAGAAGTGCTCTTTCAAATTATTGACTATGTCAACCATATTGTCGTGATCACCCATATAATCCTCCAAAATAGCGTCCTTTTCTTTACTTACTAAAGTTGGATTGAACTTAGACATACCATGAGAATGCCACATTTAATAACTACTTATAATTCCATTTTGAAATAAATGTTCTCTAACAATTGGAATTGGATGCAATGTATGGTTTCCACATTGAACACAAGGACACCGAGTTTTATCACCCTTGGCATGAGTTTTGGCAAAATCCAAGAACTCTTCCACACCATTCACATATTCTCTAAACAATAAAAAATCCCACATCTATTTCCTATCCATTTCGAAAGTCCTAAATCAAAATAATAAATAGCAATTCAATTAAAATTAATTTCATAAATTACGTATACCCATGATATTCTAATCATAAAACAAAACATTCACCCATCATAAAACAAATTACACATACCCATCATAAAACAAATTAATCATACCCATCCACAATACAATAAACAAGGATTAAACAACAAAATCCACAACAATTTATCAATTTCTAATAAAAACTTATAATTAGGAAGGAGATTAAGGAGTGTGGAGGTAGAAAAGGACAGCATGAACAGTTTTGGAGGGGTCTGTGTTCGTATCTGAGAGTTGAGGTTTTGATTTGAGTCTAATTGTTAAGGTAGGAAATGGGATTTTAAGTGAGCTACTATGACGGTTTCTTTCAAAAACCATCGTGGCATATACCGTCTCTATCGCGATAGTTTTTTAAAAAATCGTCATGGAAGACCCAGTACGTACCGCGTTGTATTGTTATAGGATTTATTATGAGCTAGCAAAGAGGACCCGATGGGCATACAAAGATCAAGCTCCTATAATTATAAAATACAATATCCCAGGTACATATTTTATAATTATCAACTCTAACTCTATTCCACTAAAAGCTTAGAGCTACACTCTCAAATTATATAAACTTAAAAACCTTTAATAAGGTAACTGTCCATGACATATCATAATGTGTCACATCCTTATAGGATATTCATAATCAGCTTAAGTATAAATTCTAGTTCACCTTCCTGATTATTTTTATCTTGCATTCTATTATTACACTATTGGAATACTTACTGTCCATAGATAGTATACCGTTTGATTGTACCTATGTATCCAAATGGTTGAGCTCTCCAATCTTCCAATTATAGGATAATGCATATAAGAGAATATCATTAACTCTACAAAAAAGCTATCAATTCCATATCTATGAATAACGAGTCAACATGAATCAAGAGTCATGTCTCTAATGTACCGATATGGGTAACATTATGAAATCAAGATGTCACCCTTTGGTACATCAAAAGATATAAGTAAAGAATACGAGCCCATTCGTCATTTCAAGATTAAGACACAACACATATAACTATCTAAAGTGAAATGATTTAAACAAACTAAATTATTAACCAAATCAATTCAACTTTTTATCCCAATCCAATACATCATCACCTATGATAATGCATTAATGTTTCTACTCATGGAGTCCTACTCCCATGACCAAGACAAGCCATCTCCTATCTTTCAATTACAAGATAGCGTATATAAAAGAATATCATTGACTCCACCAATAGAGCTATGGATTCTATATCTATGAAAAACAGGTCTACACTATCAAGAGTCATATCTCCAACATATCAGTATGCGTGCCATCGCAAAGTCATGATATCACCTTTGGTACATCACAAGATATAAGACAAGATAACAAACTCATTAGTCATTTCAAGATTAAGATACAATACATCTAATTGTCTAAAGTGAATTGATTTGTACAGATGGAATTATTAATCTAAATCAATTCCACTTTATGTCTCAATCCAATACATCATCACCTATGACAATATACCAATGTTTCTACTCACGAAGTCCAACTCTGATGGCTAAGACAAGTCATCTCCAATCAGGGACATAGACAATATAGCAATCTTAGCATAAAAAAAGTGGCCAACTTTATTCCATCTATTGCATATCTTGTGATTTAGACCATCACCTTTAAGATTTATGTCTTCCATATAATTTGTCCATCATATGCATGATTCTTAAAGGTTTAGACTAACAATCTTTAGCTTTTGTTTGCTTATCATAGATTCAACAAAAATGAACATAAAGATGACAACATTTGGAGTATGAATAATAAATAAACTCTTTGTTGATAAAATGTCTTCAAAAACCAATTGCAACATTTTACTCCTCGGGCACTATGTCTAACAAACTCTCATTTGCACTAAGTGAGTAAATATGACATATCTCGAATCCCCATACCTCTACATGCTTCTCGAAAACTCTCGGAGTTAGTGTCTCATGAAAGGATTAGCTATACTGTCCTCAGACATAATTTTGCATACAGCAACATGCCCAACGTCAACGAAGTCCTATATCACATGATACTTCTGATGAATGTGCTTACTCTTCTTATGAAATCTTGGTTCCATAGCATTAGCTATAGCTACAGTGTTATCACAATATAGCAATACCGCCTTATCCATACTAGAAACTAACTCAAGATCTCCAAGGAACTTGCGGAGCTATACTGCTTCTTTTGAAGCATCATTGGCTGCTACATACTTGACCTCCATCATTGAATCCAAAGTGTAATGTTGCTTTATACTTCTCTAAACAATAGTACCTCTACCTAAAGTAACCATAGAACTAGAAGTTGATCTTCTCAAATCCAAACAGGACTAGAAATCTAAATCAATGCATCCTAGAGGCATTAGATCCTCTGGCAAATATACTAGCATATAACCTCTAGTCCTTCTCAAGTACTTGAAAATATGCTTGACTGTAACCTAGCGGTTTGGTCCTAGATCCGACCGAAATCGACTTACTATCCTAACCGAATAACAAATTTCCAATCATGTGCAAAGCATCGCATATATGAGACTACTTACTGCCAAAGTATAAGGCACATTCTTCATATATTCTCTTTCTTCATTAGACTTTGGAGAGTCTTTCTTAGAAAGAGTAATTCTAGAGCTAGATGGTTGCCCACCTTTTGTTGGAATTTTGCATTGCATACTTCTTGAGAATTTTATCTATGTATGCATCCTGAGAAAAAGCTATCATTTTGTTTTTCTTATCTTAAAAGATCTAGATACCTAGAACATAATTAGCTCTACCTAAGTCTTGCATGTCAAACTATTTGGTCATCCATAATTTGACCTATGACAATGCCCTAACATCATTGCCAATTAGCAGAATGTCATCTACATAGAGCAATAGAAAAACCACCTTTCCATCCTTAATGTGTTTGTAAACATATAGTTCGTCCACATTTTGTTCGAACCCATAAGTCTTGATTACCTGATCAACTCTTATGTCTCAAGAACGGGAAGCCTAATTAAGTCTATAAATTAACTTTAGTAGCTTACAGACTGTGCTCTCTTGACCCTTAGCCTTGAACTTGTGTGGCTATATCATATATATGGACTTATCAAGATGGCCATTCAGAAAGGCCGTCTTGACAGCCATTTGCCAAATCTTATAGTCGTGAGCAGTAGCTATGGATAAGAGAATGCAGATGAACTTAAGCATAGTTACAGACAAAAAGGTTTCCTTATAATCGATTCCTTCCTTTTGCTTGTATCCCTTAGCTGCCGGTTTAGCTTATAGGTTTTGACTTTCCCATGTGCTGCTCACTTTCTCTTATAGATCCACTTACTATTCAACATAGTGTCCTAAGGAGAAAAATGTTGTAATATATTTTTGGAGACATTTTATCAATAAAGAATTTATTTGTTATTCATATACCAAATGTTATCATCTTTATGTTCATTTTTGTTGAATATATGATAAGCAAACTAAAAGTTTGAGATTGTTGGTCTAAACCTTTATGCTCATGCATATGATGGATAGATCATACAGAAGACATGAATCTTAAAGATGATGGTCTAAATGATAAGATCTGCAATCGAGGGAATAAAGTTGGCTGCTTTATTCATGTTGAGGTTGTTATGTTGTCTACATCCCTAATTGGAGATGGCTTGTCTTGGTCATCGAAGTTAGACCCCACGAGTAAAAACATTGATGCATTGTCATAAGTAACGATGTATTGGATCGTGAGTAAAAGTTGAATTGATTTGCTTAATAATTCAGGTTGTTTAAATCAATTCACTTTAGACAGTCATATTTGTTGTGTCTTAATCCTGAAATGACTAATAGGCCCATATTCTTGACCTATGTCTTTTGATGTACCAAAGAGTGACATCCTCATTTAATGATGGTAAGCATACCGGTACATTGGAGACATGACTCTTGCTTCACGTTGACTCGTTATTCATAGATATAGAACTCATAGCTCTTTTGTACAGTTAATAATATTCTCTTATACGCATTATCTTATAATTAAAAAACTAGACTACTCAGCCATTTGGATACATAGGTATAACCAAATGACATAGTATCTATGGATAGTAAATATTCCAATGGTGCGATAATAAAACATAAGATAAAAATAATCAGGAAAGTAAAACAGAATTTATCCTTAAGCCGATTATAAATATCCTATAGGGATGTGACATATTATGATATGTCATAGACAGTTAGCTTATTAGAGCTTTTTAATTTTATATAGTTTAAGAGTGTAGCTCTAAGCTTTGAGTGAAATGGCGTTAGAGTTGATAATTATAAAATATGTATCTAGGATATTGTATTTTATAATTATAGGAGCTTGATCAACATATGTCTATCGGGTCTCTTTTGCTAGCTTATAATAAATCCTGTAACGATACAACGTGTTTTTTTACGTATTGGTGACTTATGTTAAATTATTAGATCGGCTAAAATTTGAGTTAATTGGATTTAATAATTCATGTTAGTTTATTGGTTTGATTAATTTTGTAAATTGATTCAAGATAAACATGTTAAATTATTTGTACGGGTTTATCTATATTTGACTATTTTAATCAGATAACTTTCCTATTGGGTTATTTGAATCAGAATTGAGGCTCTATAAATGATACTCAAGACAAATAAGGTAGAATTTATCCAATTTGTTGAGATTAGATCAATCAGATAAACTTAAAATTTTTGAATTTGGTTCGAACTCTAGGATAACGACCACACGGTTGACCACGATACACATAGTGCAATTGACCGTGGTAGCTAAGATCAGACATGCACCTCACACATTTTTAGTCTGAAGTTGATCCAAACTTGAGTTTTGAGGCCTAATCTGATAAGATTTAGCCCCAAATCCGACCACTATAAATAGGGGTGAGTTTCCTTTATTATTCTGATCACTTGAGAAGTATAAAGTGAGTACTGTAGTGAAAGAAACTCTAAAACTCTTTGAGAGGTATTGTTCAACATCAAGAACTTTAGCTCTAGGTTTTCTCAAGTGGTTAGATGGACAATCACAGGAGGAAAAGCTATACGATGTAATGCCACCCGTACTCTGATCGTGGATAAAGAAAAGCAAGGAAGACTAGTTGATTAAGGCTCTTTTGGAATATTCTTCTCTTCATGGATTGCTGCTGCTTTCGATATACAAAAAAGATTAGTAAGACCTCTCATTAATTTATGTATTTAGCATGTCAAACTTGTGTTTTAGAAAAATAATCTGATTTAAAATTTTTCAAATTCTGTTGCTTACCGTTTTCTAACAATTGGTATCAGAGCCAGGTTTTTACATTGATTTTACAAGTTTGTGATCATGCAATAGATAAATTATGTGATCTGATTCTCTCGTATGCTTGTATTTAACTTTCTAGAGAGTTCATACTTAAGGGTTTCTATATAATTAAATGTTGTCATGAGATTATGTGGTGAATCTTTATTAATTAATTATGGTTAATTATATTTTTATTTAATTATTTTATTAATTAATTATTTTTGCTAGTTGTGGTTTATTAGAGCTTAGAATGTCTATCTAAGTTTTTCATTTAATTAGATGGCAGTCTATTATCACTGTCTAAGATTTATTATTTTAATTTCTAAAATTTGCTTTAAAACAATTATTCGAAGAAAAGATGGATCTAGAAGATAGAGATTATTAGAGTTCTACTGTTTTCTTCTATGTTTATAAATTTTATATGTTTTTAAATTGTTGAAAATAAAATTAAAAATTGTTTTCTACATTATTTCTGAAAAAACATTGGGTCAACACTAGTCGACAAGCCAAACCTTTTGGTCGGCAGGCCAATTAGAAAGTTCGACAAGTTGGCAGTAGGGCAAAACATTTTTTGAAAAAGGTGCATTTTGCGATGCAGTTTTTTATATGTTTTTAAGAAAATTTTGAGAAACATAAAATTTTATGATGACTAGAAAGATAAACGCTTTTGATCTATATAAGATTGAAGAATAAAATATGGTTGCCACATGAAGACTAATTAATCTCAAGCTAATTAATCCTGAGACTAACAATCCTCAGACCAAAAGCAAGGATTAAAAGTAAAGTGCTTCTGTACCTATATCTTGAGTAATCATCCATAAAAGAGACGAAGCACTCATACCCTCCACATGCCTTGATGTTTATGGGACCATAAACATCACTATGTACAAGTTTTAGAACCCTTTCGGCCCTATTGCCCTTGGACCCAAATGATCTTTTTGTCATTTTGCCTCCAAACAAGATTCACATTGTGGTATAGATTATACCTTTAAGTGCCTTAAAAGTCCAATCCTTACCAACCTTTGAATCCTATTCAAGCTAATATGACCTAATCACAGATGCCAAAGATAAGTCTTATTAGTTGAAAAGTTTTAAGTCTTTTAGAGTTATCATTAATTTTAGTGTTCAGTAGTGAGTCCATCTTAGGTCTGATAAAATATAGATTATTTTGCATCCACCTATCACAAATAAAAGATTTATTTTTACAAATCACATCTTTATTATTTAAAGAAACTGAATATGAGTCTTTAACTAAACAAGCGACTGATATTAAATTCCTTTTAAGTTAAGGAACATAAAAAAAAAACTCTAAAAACAAAGTCCTATAATTATCAAAATAAAGATAGGCATCTTCCATTGCTTCTGCCAACATTAAGGATCCATAGCCTATTCCAAGCATGAAGTGCTCATGTAGCAAACTTCTCGTCTCTTTAAATCCCTTCAAAAAAACACAGATATGATTAGTTGCTCTAGAATCTATGACCCAAGTGTCATTTGATTCTTTGACTAAATAAGTCTCAATAACTAGAAGTTCGCACCTACTTCCTTAAGAAAGGAAGCCCTTGCAATTTTTCTTTATGTGCCCAACCTTCTTGCAGAAAAAGCACTTTAGTTTCTTCGAGTTCCTCTTATTTTTCTTCTTATCCATGCCTTTTGCCAGGACAGAAGACTTTTCACTTTTAGTCCTCTACTTCTTTCCATTCCCTGGATTAGGATTGGAACCATATGCAACCGCCAAGTTAGTCTCACCACTAGCAAGAGTTTCCCTAATTAGATTTTTGAACTCTTGCAACTACTTCTTCAACTTAGTCAAGGTCACATCTTGTCTATTGCTCTAGTTATATATGTGATGGCCAGAATTCTCACATGCTCATTGAACAATGTATTGCATGATTTTATTATGATATGTATATGATTTATATGTTGATTATTCATTTAAAATGCATCATCATATTGATAGTGTACTTTAAATATTATATTACGTATAATGTATTGTAGTATGACAAGTTTCTCAAAGGTGGATTCAGTAAGTGTTATTATAGAAAGGAAGTTGTAATAATGATGTTCAGGGATTACAATGGATTTAATGAATAAAGGAGCTTAATTATGCTATAAGGTACAACATTAGGGCAGAGCAGTCACTTTTGACCTAAACTGAGAGTTTTATTATATGTTTTGGTTAACAAAAAGGATCCATTAATGATGTGAGATCTCTTATGATGATGATGTATAGCTATGAAAACAATAATGAGTAGAGGACGTGAGTTTCACGTAAGCTTCTTGGTTAGAATACTCTAGAAAACCCTAAATTACAAAATTTTCAATGTTCAGATTATTGAGTCATGATTAGGGTAATTGCTAGATTGTAAATGGCTTGAGAATTTATTTTTCCATGTTTGATAACTTATAGAAGAGTTCTAGAGGAATAGATAAAGTTTTGATAACAAACGGTTAAGAACTCAAAGATGGAGTTTGTAGTGTATCCAAATTTCGGTGGGAGCGTATGTACCAAATTTGGTAGGCAAAATTATTAGCCATGACCTAATTAGTATTTGAGCTTTTGTATGAAAGTTTAACACCTCGTTAAGGACGTGTGTAGGTTGAAATAAAGACACTTAACTAGCCAAGGTGAAGCCACATCATGGTGAGGTAATTTAAGGTGTGTTCTTGGTTGTTTAAAAAGCTTATAAGCAACTAGGTACCATTTTTAGACATAAAAACTCTAAGTTTGACTCTCCAAGCTTATAAACTTCATTTCCCCATCTACATTTTGATAGAAAAAAGAAAATTACTTGGTGGTTTGTCAATTTTTGGGTACCAAATTGCAAGAAAAACCTAACGGGTTTAAGGTAAGGGGCTGTTTCAGTTTATAGAATGTTTAGTGATAGTTCAGGAGGTTTTCCTCTGTATTTTGATAAGATGTTTGAACATAATGACCTATAACATATCAAAAAATCCCCACAAAAGGGGTTAAGAAAATTCACTTGGGAAGTAGTGGTTTCAAGTTCGTCTTTGGTGGCTGTCTAGAATCGGGTAAATTTTTGAAATGCTTTAGGTTTTGCCTTTGTTTCCTAGGCTAGAAGGATCCTTTGAAGCTGAAATTTTGAAGATGTGTTCATTTATATGTTCTAAAATATTTTTAGGAAATCCAATTTGATTTGGGAGTTATAGTCTTAAAACTGAACCTGGTTCATGAGATGTTGTGGTTTGTGATGGCTTTGATATTTTGGGAATTTAAAACTTATTCATAGCTTGGAAACAGATTTTTTAAGGTATAATTAAGCTTTAGGGAGTTTTAAAATATAGGGGAAACTATGGCAAAATTTTTAGGATGAAGTTTGAATCATTTCAAACCAAAATGAATCCAAAAGGAGGTTGAAATGGTTCCCTCGGTTGGTTGGCCGTGCTAGGCCAAAAGCCTACGCACAAGGCCTATACACAGGGCTATGTGTTATAGGCCTTGTGCAGCCGATATGGGTAGCCCATGTGTGTGAACAGGGCTACCTCGACTAGCACTCGGTTAGTCCTCAGCCAGAGTAGGCCAAATGGCCTAATTAGGGGTTTTCAAGTCCCCAGAGTCTGATTTTCAGTATTTTCAAACCATGAGTTCAATTGAAGTTTAATTTTGATAATTTTGTAATTTAAGATGTTAAAGTGAAGCTAATTATAAGGATTAGACTTAGAATAAATATTTAAGATAGGAAAATAAGCTCCTTAATGTTTGATTATTTCTTATTGTTGAATTGGTGGTAAAACAAGTAGAAATTTTCAATCTTTCAGAGGTGTGAAGTACCGGACCCCATGAGAGCTCTATTGATAGTCTCATTGAGTAAAGTAAGTAGAATTTTGCCTATATTACAATAATTGTTGTGTATTTAATGTTATGAATTGATATGTGAAAATTATGTGCATTGCAATAGATGTTGTGATTTCAAATATATGCCAGCATGTAAAGAATTATAAAAAATGTGAAATTGATTATATTGGTGAGTTGTGATGGGACTCTAAGTGTTTTGGAGACAATGATGTGAAACTTTTAAGCATTAAAGATGCAATGATTAGGCATCTCAGATGCCATGTAAGATGTTAAGCATCTGGGACACAATGATTAGGCATCTGGGATGCCACATGAATGTTAAGTGTCTAGGATGCCAATGATTTAAGCATCTAGGATGTCATATTTCCCCTTCCAGGAAACATTAAATAGTGTGTACACTATGCTAAGAGTATGAAAGATACAGTGAAGAGTAAATGAAATGAAAAGATGATAAAGTGATAAGTTAAAGAGTAAACACATATTAATTGAGCTCATTCATTTAAACACTACTCATGCTTGTATAATTCTACTTACTAGACATTAGCTCACTCATTTTAATGGTGATGCAAAAGAGGGCATGTCCCAACACTAGTTGAGGACTAGATGGTTGGCTACCGTATTCCCGATACTCAAGGGTAACGTATATGGACTAGCTGACCTGTGAATTTGCGGTCTTATTGTATATGCATTTTGGTGAGCCAGAGGGATTATATATGGTACACAGCTAAGCCTATTTTTGGGAGATGTATTATATTGTATATATTTGGCCAACCATTTAGGGTATATTACATATGGTTTGATATCCTCGTTGGTTAAAACTCTTTAAAAGTTAAAATTTGCTTATATTTTTATACTCCTTTTGAATGACATAGCAAGGTTAACATAAGTAAAAGGTCAAGTGTAACTCTACTTAGTGTAACTAGATGGGTCTTTTAGGACTATGTTAGGTGGGTGTTACAGTGGTGGTATCAGAACAAGGTCTATTTTATAGACTATTCATATACAAAGGTCACAGGATGAGGGAACACAGCCAACCAGTAAGTTTATGTTTATAATGCACACGAATATATCTTATGTTTACATTAAATTCATGCATGTATTGGCTATTTATTGTGATTATATGTGGGAAAGGCCACATCAAATTGCAAGGAATATAGTTAGAACTAGAAGTCAAGCGAGTGTGTTGGGGAGAGTAGTACCTTCAGAGAACTGGATAATAGAGATGCTCGTCTCGATAGGCTTGCTAATTTAATGGAGAGATTTTTGGAACAGCAAGCCAAGACACAAACTAATCAACCTGCTCCACCTCCACCATCAACACCACCACCTCCTCCTCCTTCCCCACCTATACTAGTAGCAAATATTATAGGTGAGCATTTTCTGAAATATAAGCCACTAGTGTTTGAGGGTACCAGAGACTCTAAAACTGTAGAGAACTGGATACGAACCATGGAGAGATTGTTTGATTGTGCCAGAATACCAAATATTGATAAAGTGTATTATGTTGTTATGATGTTGAGGGAGGATGCTAGTTATTGGTGGGATATGTGATAGTCATGTCAGAAAAATAGTACGCGGTGAAATTTTAAAAATTTCATACTAGAGTATTTTTTTAAACACAAGTTTGATATACTATATACATAAATTAACCAGATCTTACTAACCTTGTATGCCAAAGAAGCTCTGTAATAGATGAAGAGAAAAGATGTTGTAGAAGGACCTCAACCAACTGGTCTTCTTTTTTATTCTCTATCCACGACTAGTGTGCATCTGGGCACACTCGTACAGCTCTTCCACAAGTGGCTCTCCTTCCAACCAATCAAGAAATACCTAAAATTATAGTTCGTGATTTGTGAACAACAGCTCTCTAGGGATTTCTAGAGTCTCGCTGGTAGAGTACTCACTTTAGATTTCTCAACTGATCTCAATAACAATGAGTCTCACTTCCCTTTTTATAGGGGTTGGGCCCAGGGTCAGTGCTTATCAGATAAGACCTTAAATATTTGAATCAAAATCAATATCAGATAAGAAATCATGTCTAAAATGCGTCATCAGAAATCATTCGGTCGACAGGCCAAACTAGCAGATCGGCCGAACTTACTCCATCGATAGGCCAAACCTGAAGATTTGGATATTGGGTTTCATCATCATCGGGAGCTTGAACTATATAGGTCCATCAAGTCCCCTTTGCTAGCTCATAATAAATCCTATAACGAGACAGCGTGCTTTTCCAATAATTGTTGACTGGTGTCAAATTATCAGATTGGTTGAAAATTCGATAGGATCAGATAATTTATGTCTATTTATTGGTTGAATTAATTTTGTGAAAAATTAATTCAAGATAAACTTGTTGAGTTATTAGGAATATTTATTTGCTTAGAGATTATCTGGATATGACTGTTTTAATTAGATAACTTCTCTATTGGGTTATTTGAATTAAAATTGGGGCTCGATCCCAACAATCTCCGGTGGGAAATAAAGATTCAAAGGGATCAAAAATCGTAAGTTCGGTAGGCCAGTCTTCACGTTCAGCCTGTCGATGGAGTAAGTTCAGCAGGCCAATCTTCAGGTTTGGCCTATCGATGGAGTAAGTTCGGCAGGCCAATCTGCTAGTTCGGTAGGCCGAACTTACTCCATCGGCAGGCTAAACCTAAAGACCGACCTGCTAAAGTTACGATTTTTGATCCCTGCAAATCTTTATTTTCCACCCAAGATTGTTGGGAAAGAGCCCCAATTTTAATTCAAATAACCCAATAGAGAAGTTATCTGATTAAAATAGTCATATCCGGATAATCTCTAGGAAAATAAATATTCCTAATAACTCAACAAGTTTACGTTGAATTAATTTTTTACAAAATTAATTCAACCAATAAATAGACATAATTTATCTAATCCTATCAAATTTTCAGCTGATCTAATAATTTGACACAAGTCAACAATTATTAGAAAAGCACGTTGTCTCGTTACAGGATTTATTATGAGCTAGCAAAGGGGACCTGATGGACCTATATAGTGTAAGCTCCCAATGATTATGAAACCCAATATCCCATATATACATTTCATAATTATCAACTCTAACACTACTCCACTAAAAGCTTAGAGCTACACTCTCAAACTATATAGAATTACGAAGCCCGTATAGCTAAGTCTCCATGACATATCATAATGTATCGTATCCCCATAGGATTATCCATAATCAGTTTAAGAATAAATTATGTCTTACCTTCCCGATTATTTTTATATTACATCCATTAGACACTGTGCCAATGTTTCTATTCACAGAGTCCACCTCCGATGGTCAAGAAAAATGATCTCCCATTAAGGTTATAAACAACATAATAATCTTTGCATGAATAAAGTGCCCAACTTTATTCCCTCAATTGCGGATCTTATGATTTAGACCGTAACCTTTAGAATCATGTCTTACGCATAATCTATCCATCATATACCCGATTCTAAAGTTTTAGGCCGACAGTCTTAGACTACTGTTTGCTCATCATACATTCAACAAATATGAACATAAAGAGGACAACACTTTGGTATATGAATAATAAATAAATTCTTTACCATTAAAAATGTCTCCAAAAACATATTACATTTTTACTCCTTATGGCACACATATGTAACAATCTCCCACTTGCACTAAGTGAGTAAATATGACAAATCTCGCATCCTCATAGCTTCCACATGCCTCTCAAAGACTCTCCCAGTAAGTGTCTTCATGAATGGATCAGCTAAACTATCCTTTGATGCGATTTTGCACACAGTGACATGCCCATCTTCTACGAAGTCCTTTATCACATGATACTTACGATCAATATGCTTACTCTTCTTATGAAATCTTGGTTCCTTAGCATTAGCTACCGCCACACTATTATCACAATACAACGATACCGCCTTATCCATACCAAGAACTACCTCAAGATCCCTAAGGAGCTTATGGAGCCAACACTGCTTCTTTCGAAGCATCACTGGCTACCACATACTCGGCCTCCATCGTTGAATCTGAAATGCAATCTTGCTTTACACTTCTCTAATTGATGGCACCACTGCCTAAAGTAAACATAAAACCAAAAGTCGATCTCCTCGAATCCAGATAGGATTGGAAATCTGAATTAGTGTATAATAGAGGAGTTAAGTCCTCACTCGAATACACTACCATATACCCTCAAGTCCT
The DNA here is from genome assembly GCA_025403435.1 of Artocarpus heterophyllus. NCBI lineage: Eukaryota > Viridiplantae > Streptophyta > Magnoliopsida > Rosales > Moraceae > Artocarpus > Artocarpus heterophyllus. The sequence continues at coordinate 30,360,321 of CM046348.1, read as the reverse complement.
TCTCAGGTACTTGAAAATATGCTTGATCGCAACCCAATAGTTCGGTCCCAGATCTACTTGAAATAGACTTACAATCCCGACCGCATAACAAATATTCGGTCTCGTGCAAAGCGTGGCATACATGAGACTACCCATTGCCGAAGCATAAGACACCATGTTCATGTATTCTCTTTCTTCCTCAGACTTTAGAGAGTCTTTCTTAGAAAGAGTAATTCTAGACCTAGATGGTTACCCACCTTTCTTGAAATCCTGCATTGCAAACCTCCTGAGAATTTTATCTATGACTCACCTGAGACAAAGCTATCATTTTATTCTTCCTATCCCGAAAGATCTAGATACCGGGAACAAAATTAGCTTCACCCAAGTCTTTCATGTCAAACTGCTTGATCAACCATAATTTGACCGATGACAATGCCCCAATGTCATTGTTAATTAGCAGAATGTCATCTACATAGAGCAGTAGAAAAACCACCTTCCCATCATTAATGTGTTTGTACACACATGGTTCATCAACATTTTGTGCAAACCTATAAGTCTTGATCACTTGATCAAATCTTATGTTCTAAGAATGGGAAGCCTGCTTAAGTCCATATATTGACTTTAATAACTTACAAACCTTACCCTCCTAACCCTTGGCCTTGAACCCATCTGGTTGTTCCATATAAATGGACTCATCAAGATAGCCATTTAGAAAAGCCGTCTTAACATCTATCTGTCAAATCTTGTAGTCGAGTGCAGCAGCTATGGATAAGAGAATCCGACTAGACTTAAGCATGGCTACAGAAAAAGGTTTTCCTTGTAATCGATTCCTTCCTTTTACTTGTATCCCTAAGCTACCAGCCTAGCCTAAAGGTTTTGACCTTTCTATCCATTCCTCTTTTCCTCTTGTAGATCCACTTACACCCTATAGGTTTTACCCATTCGAGAAGATCCACAATCTCCCAGACCTGATTAGTCTCCATAGACTTCATTTCTACATTCATGGCCTCTGTCCAAAGTTTAGAATCAACATTCTCCATAGCCTCTGCATAAGTGTAAGGATCCCTATCATGGTCATCTAGTTCAGTCAAGTAGGCCTCACCATTGAACATATACCTTTCGGTTTGAGACCCGATCCTCCCACTACGACAAAGCCCCTTAGGTTGTTGTTCGGGTTTGTTTGGTTTTTCTACACCAATTAGAGTGGTTTCTACCAAAACCCCCAGAGTGATCGAATCACTCCTCAACTCCTTAAGCACCACTTTGCTTCGAGGCTTAAAGTAGTCTAGGTAACTTTCCTCAAGGAAAGTTGCATTAGTTGAAACCACGACTTTATTTTCCTTTGGGTTATAGAAATAACCCCCTTTAGTCCCTTTTGGATATCCTACAAACACACAAACTTCTAAGCAAGCTTCCAACTTATTTGCATCCCTAAATGGGACATGAGCCGCACATCCCCATATGTGAATATGGTTTAAGGAAGTCCTCTTCCCCGTCTACAACTCGTGAGAAGTTTTAGGAACCAATTTTGAAGGCACATTATTCAAAACATAACATGCAGTTTATAGTGCATATCTCCAAAAGGACAAAGGCAATGATGAATAACTCATCATGGCCCTGACCATATCCAACAAAGTCCTATTTTTTCTCTCAGCAACGCCATTCTGCTATGGAGTGCCAGATGTAGTCAAATAGGATAAAATCTCATTCTCTAATAAGTGTCCCAATAACTCATCAATAAAGTATTCACCACCTTGATCAAATCGAAGTGTCTTTATGGGTCTACCCAGTTGCTTTTTGACTTCAACCTAAAACTCCCTAAACTTGTCATAAGTTTTGCTTTTGTGGTGCATTAGGTACACATACACATACCTTGAGTAATCGTCAATAAAAGTGACAATGTACTCATACCCTCCTCATGCCTCGATGTTCATCGGTCCGCAAACATCACTATGCACAAGTTCTAGAACCCTTTTGGCCCTATTGCCCTTAGACCCAAATGGTCTTTTGGTCATTTTACCTTCCAAACAAGATTCACATTGTGATATAGATTCCACCATTAAGTGACTTAAAGGTCCATCCTTACCAACCTTTGAATCCTATTTAGGTTAATATGAACAAGTCATAAATGCCAAAGATAAGTCTTATTAGAGTGAGAAGTTTTAAGTCTTTTAGAGTTATTATCATTCATCTCAGCATTAAGCACTAAGTCCCTCTTAGGTTTGATAAAATATAGATTATTTTGCATCCATCCAGAATAGATAAAAGATTTGTTTTTACGAATCACTACTTTATTATTAAAAGAAACCAAATAGGAGTCTTTAAATAAACAAGCTGCAGAAATTAAATTCCTTTTAAATTTAGGAACATAAAAGCAATCTCGCAAAATTAAAATCCTATAATTATCAAAATAAAGATGGACGTCTCTCACTACTTCAGCAATGACCAAGCATCAATCACCCATCCGAAGCATGAAGTCTTCATGAAACAGACTTCTCGTTTCTTTGAACCCTTGTAGAGAAACAAAAACGTGGTTAGTTGCTCCAGAATCTATGACCCAAGTGTCACTGGATTCCTCAACTAAAAAAGTTTCTAAATATAGAAGATCACACTTGCCTCCTCAGGAAAGAAAGTCCTTGCAATTCTTCTTTATGTGCCCGACCTTCCTGCAGAAGAAGCACTTTAGCTTCTTCAGGTTCTTCTTCTTCTTCTTCTTATTCTTGCCACTTGTAGGAATAGAATACTTGTTGTTCGTGGCCCATTGCTTCTCTCCATTCCTAAGGTTAGGATTGGAACCTGAGGCAGCCGCTAAGTTGGCCTCGCCACCAGCAGGAGACTCTCTGATCAGTAGTTCAAACTCCTACAATTGCTTCATCAACTCTGTTAAGGTCGTATCCCGTCTTTTGCTTAAATTAAATGTACCTCTAAATGGAATAAATTCTTTAGATAAAATCTCAAAGACCATAGTCATCTAAGTTTCAACATCAATGTCAGCTCCATTGGTTTGAGCCTTAGCGAGGTAACCCATGACTAACACTATATGCTCTTTCATAGACGTCCCTAGTCTCTATTTGTAGTTCAAGAGCTTCCGAAGCGCCTCTTGCCACTTTTTTAGGGCCTGGCCTCCAAACATGTCTTCAAGATTAACCAAGATCTGCTTTGCAATCTCATAATCTTCATGTTGAGCCTGCAGCACGTTATTCATGCTGGCCATAACATAACAGCAGGCCTGATCATTAGCATCTTTCCAGCAATCATACACTTAGATTTGCTTATTAGTAGATTCTCCCATAGGCTCGAGAGGAGACGGTGTCGTTAGCACAAATTTTAGTTTCTCAAAGGACAGGACGATGTTTAGGTTCCATTTCCAATCATTATAGCTCTCACCGGTTTATTGGTTTTTATCAAGTATCGATGATAAAGTGTTTTTAGACATTTTTAATCTACAAAAAAGAATCATATACCAAACATAAGCAAACATACATAATATTTTAGTAATATAACACAATCATGTAAAATATACAAATGTGTTAATGCGTCATAACCTTAAAAATATCATAACCTTACAATGATAATTCCCAACTCAAAATTCAACAAGCCCCTAGGGGAGTCTTGCCAAATTCAATCAGGAACATGGATCCCCTCCTGATTAACATATGCCATCCAAGACCCGTATGATCTAGCATATATTAATAATCGTTTCTTTGGCTATTAATTTTATTAACAGAGCTCTTAGGGGAGGTTAATATTAAAATTAACATGAGTGTATAACAACTGTTTCAATGTTCTATCCATGATTTATAATCACCACCTGGGGGTATGCAACGATAAATCATGCCAAAATACCTTATCCTCTCAGAGATCCAACCTGGTACATTATGAAGTCCCTTCCTAGGGGTCGGAACCACCATGTGTTACTTATGGACCAACATGGAGGCCATAGATCCTCTCTTCGAAAACCTTCTCCCACTCATCTTTTGAAATCAAGGCTTTATTTTATAAACATGCATGAACAATTTTTAATGAGCGGCACTCCCTATTCTATATTACATGTTATCAATATACATGGCAAATCATATTATAATGCAGACATGTAAAGCAATCATTCAAAGCCACAAGCAAAATAATAATAAATAACCATAATATTATGGTTCCACCCTAAAGAAAAAAAAACAAAGATTACAAGAGAATAAATCGAAACATATTCTCGATTCTTCATCCTTGAATTTTCAAATTATATCCTCCTTCATTTATTGTTCATCTTCATGTCTTCAATCCTGTATAGATCAAATATTCCATATTTTTGATCATATCTAAATTTAATATTTCTCAAAATTGTCCCAAAAATAAAATTAAAACTACATCGAAAAACTACACCTTTTTTGGAAAATTTACAACTCTCTACCGGCACGTCGATCTGTGAGATCAGCCTGCAGGTCATGGCCCTTTGGCCTGCCAATCTTATCAGGTCGGCCTACCGATCAAGACAGATCGCCCTGCCGAATGAAAAGTTTAGCCTGCCGCTAGAGCCACCAGATTTCTGCCCCACGGATGGCCTACTAAACCTCATATCCAGCATGCCGATCTGCAACCATTAGCCTACCGAACTTGAGGGTTTTGCATGCTGACCAAGCAAAGATCACATCTTTCTGGGAAATATAGTTTTACGCAATATTTTTAATTTTATTTTCAACAATTCAAAAATATGAAATTTTAGAGACTCAAGAAATACCTGTGGAACGCTATCATCCATCTTCTAGATCCGTCTTCTTCAAGTAATTATTTAATTACAAAATTCTTACAAATTTAAAATTAAATAATAATTCCTAGACTGAGATGATAGTCTGCCATCTAATTACATGAAAAATCTAGATATACATTTTGACCTCTAAGGAACCATAACTGGCATTAATTAATTAATTAATTAATTAATTAATTATTAAATAATAATTTAATCAACCATAATTAATTAATAAACATGCACCATATAATCCATGACAACATAAAAATGTTTAGAAACCCTAGAGTGCCAACACTCTAAAAATTTAAATTCAAACATAGGAGAGATCAAAATTACATAATTTATTCGTATAGTATGATTGATAAACTTGCAAATTTTCGTAAAAACCATGGCTCTGATACTAATTGTTGGAAAAATAATACACAGCAGAATTTTAAAATTTTATACCAAGGTATTTTTCAAAACACAAGTTTGACATACTATATGCATAAATTAACCAGATCTTACCAACCTTGTATGCCAAAGAAGCTCCGCAATCGATGAAGAGAAAAGATATTGTAGAAGGATCTCAACCAACTAGCCTTCTTTGCTATTCTCTATCCACGACCAGTGTGTGCGTGGGCACACTCGTACAACTCTTCCACAGGTGGCTCTCCTTCTAACCAATCGATAAATACCCAAAGCAATAGTTTGTGATTTGTGAACAATAGCTCTTTGGGGAGTTTCAAAGTCTCACTGGCAGAGTACTCACTATTTCTTAACTGATCTCAATAACAATGAGTTTCACTCTCCTTTTTATAGAGGGTCAGTCCTTATCAGATAAGACGTCAAAAATTTGAATCAAAATCAATATCAGATAAGAAATAGCATCCAAAATGTGTGATTAGAAAATGTTCGGTCTACAGGCCAAAGTAGCAAATCGGCCTGCCGAACTTACTATATCAGCGGGCCGAACTTACTATATCAGCTGGCTGAACTTGAAGACCAGCCTACCAAACTTACTCCATTGGTAGGCCAAACCCAAAGACCGGCCTACCAAACTTATGATTTTTGATCCCTACAAATCTTTATTTTCTCACCCGAGATTCTTGGGATAAGGCCTTAGTTTTAGTTCAAATAACCCAATAGAAAGTTATCTGATTAAAACTGCCATATCTAAATAATCTCTAGGAAAATAAATAATCTTCGTAACTCATCAAGTTTATCTTCAATTAATTTTGCACAAAATTAATTCAACCGATAAACAGACGTGAATTATCTAATCCTATCGAATTTTTAGCCAATTTGAAAATTTGACACAAGTCAGCAATTATTGAAAAAACACGCGGTGTCATTACAGGATTTATTATGAGCTAGTAAAAGGGACCTGATGGACCTATATAGTTCAAACTCCTAATAATTATGAAACCCAATATACCAGATATACATTTCATAATTATCAACTCCAATACTATTCCACTAAAAGCTTAGAGCTACACTCTTGAACTATATAGAATTACAAAGCCTGTATAGCTAACTCTCTATGACATATCATAATGTATCTTATCCCCATATGATTATTCATAATCGACTTAAGGATAAATTCTATCTTACCTTGTCGATTATTTTTATCTTACGTTCCATTATCTCACCATCGGCAAACTTACCATCCAAAGACGGTTTACCATTTGGCTACACCTATGTATCCAAATGGTTGAGTGCTCCAGTTTTTCAATTATAAGATAATACATATAAGAGGATATTAACGACTCTTGAAGATGAGCTATAAATTCCATATCTATGAATAATAGGTCTACACTATAAAGAGTCATGCCCTAACGTATCGGCATGCGTACCAACATAAAATGTGGATGTTACACTTTGGTACATCAAAAGACATAAGTCAAGACAACAGACCCACTTTTATCTCAGGATTAAGATACAACACATATTATTGTCTAAAGTGAATCAATTTACCGAGACAGAATTATTAATCTAAAGCAATTCACTTTATGTCCCAATCCAACATATCATCACCTATGACAATATGCCAATATTTCTATTCATGGAATCCACCTCCGATGGTCAAGATAAACCATCCCCCGTTAGGGATATAGACAACATAACAATCTTTGCAAGAATAAAGCACCCAACTTTATTCCCTCGATTGTGGATCTTATGATTTAGACGATCACTTTAGAATCATGTCTTTTGCATAATCTGCCCATCATATGCCTGATTTTAAAGTTTTAAACCTACAGTCTCAGACTTTTGTTTGCTTATCATACATTCAACAAATATGAATGTGAAGAGGACAACAATTTGGTATATGAATAATAAATAAATTCTTTATTGATAAAAATGTCTCAAAAAATGTATTACATTTTTACTCCTTAGGGCATACATGTCTAACAAGTCATGCATGACATCAACACCATGACTTGGGAAATTTTAGGGATTTGCTAGAGGAGAAGTCTACGACATCTAACACCAAAGATCAGAAGAAAAGAGAGTTTGCCAATCTCAAATAGGGCACGATGATAGTTGTCAAGTATTTAAGAAAATTTGATGACCTTTCATGCTATGTCACCAATTTGAATAATAATGAGCAACAAAAGATTGATCAGTTTCTTAATGGGCTGAATCCCATAATATGCAAAGATATAGAAGTGGCTGATCTTAAGGGAGCAAACATTACAAAAGTGGCTAATAAAGCACTAAAGGTGGATAAAGCAAAAAAGAAAATGGTTGAGGCCTACAAAAAAGTGGGAGAGAAAGAAGATAGGCTTAGGGGCAATTAGGGAGACAGTTCCAGTTTGGGAATCAAGAAAATAAGGGTAGAGGACAGCAATAGCAACAACAAGGTCCACCATGGGCTAGAAAAGGCCAGAAACAGCAAGGTAATTGGAACTAGAGGTCATAGGACCAAGGCAAGAAAAGTAAAGGTCCCAAACAATAGACCCAAGCGACCTCATCCACCGAGGTTAGAAGGATAGACTACCCCAAATGTGAGAAGTTTCATTATCGAGAGTGCAAACAGGGGGTATGTTATACTTGTTGTAAGCCAAGACATTATGCTAGGGATTGTCCTTCAGCCTCCGTTGATTAGCAAAAGAAAGTCCCTGCTAGGGTTTTTGCTTTTACATGGACTGAGGCAGCTGCATATCCATCAGTTGTCATAGGTGAGATGCTTATTCATGGAATCATTATGCGTGCATTAATAGATTCAAGTGCCACTCATTCTTTTGCATCCAAAGAGTATGTGAAAAAACTGGGTAGACAAGTAGATAAGCTAGAGATGCAATATAGTGGGACATTATCATCTGGGGAGATTATACAGTCAAGTCAGATATTACGAGCCTGTCCAATGGTAATTGATGGAAGAGAATTATTTGTGGATTTAGTGGTACTGAATATGACTAATTATGAGGTAATGTTGGGAATGGATTTGTTGAGAAAGTATGATGCATGCATTAATTGTAAAAGGAAGATTATAGTATTGAGACCTTCAAAAGAGGAAAAGTTTTCATTTATTGGCATGGTGGGTGAATTGAGAACTCTAGTGATATCAGCTTTGAGAGCTAGAAGACTACTAGATAGTGGATGTATAGGGTTTCTGGCTAGTGTTGTGGATATGCAGGCAAAGCAGGTAGCGAGAGTAAAAGATGTTCCAATTATGAATGAGTTTCCAGAGGTATGCCCAGAAGATCTACTAGGGTTGCCACCGAGAAAAAAGCTTGAATTTGAGATTGAGTTAATACATGGTATAGTTCCCACATCTAAGACACCCTACCAGGTGGCACCAATTGAGTTAAAAAAACTAAAGGTTCAGCTCCAAGTGTTGTTGGATAAAAGATTTATTCGACCGCTTTTCTTTCCATGGGGTGCACCGGTATTGTTTGTGGAAAAGGAGAATGGGACAATGAGGTTGTGTATTGATTATCAAAAATTGAAAAAGGTGATAGTGAAGAATTAGTATCCTTTGCCTTGGATTGATAATTTATTTGAACAATTATAGAGAGCCACTATGTTTTCTAAGATTGATCTATAGTCAGGGTACCACTAGTTAAGGATTAAGGAGGATGACATTCTAAAGACTGCCTTTCAGATAAGGTATGGACATTATTTCTTAGTTATGCCTTTTGGACCGACCAATGCTCCAATAGTATTTATGCATTTGATGAATAGGGTATTTAAGTATTTCTTGGACAATTTTGTAATGGTCTTCATTAATGATATCCTTATCTACTCTCGCTCAAGAGAGGAGCATGTGGAGCATCTATGGATTATTTGAAGGACTCTTAAGGATATACACCAAATTTAAGAAATATGAGTTTTGGTTAGAAAATGTGTCGTTTCTTGGACATGTGGTATCAAAAGATGGGATTTTAGTGGATCCTAGTAAGGTTGAGGCAGTGACTAATCGAACTAGACCAAGTAATCCTTTAGGGATTCATAGTTTTCTAGGCTTAGTAGGGTACTATAGGAGATTCATTGAGGGATTTTCAAAGATTGCCACTCCTCTTACTCAATTGACAAGGACAAATATGCAGTTTAAGTGGTGTGATGCATGTGAACATAGCTTTTAGGAGTTAAAGGATGGGTTGGCTACAGCTCCAATTCTTACTATTCCTATGAATAATAAGAGATTTGTGGTATATAGCGATGCCTCTTGGATTGGGTTGGGATGTGTATTGATGCAAGATGGGAAACTTGTGGCTTATGCTTCTTGCCAGTTGAAAGATTATGAAAAGAATTACCCAACACATGATTTGGAGCTAGTAGCTGTAGTGTTTTCCTTAAAGATATAGAGACATTACTTATATGGGGAAAGGTGTGAGATTTATATAGACCAAAAGAGTTTAAAGTATCTCTTCACCTGGAAGGAATTGAATATGAGGCAGAGACGATGGTTAAAGTTGATTAAGGATTATGACTGCATTATCAACTATCATCCTGGTAAAACTAATGTGGTGGCAGATGCTTCAAGTCACAATTCCTCAAAGTGTATGCCAGCTATATCATTGCTTCATATGCCAATTGCTAGAGATTTGCAAAAATTAGAATTGGAGATAATACCATACGGGTTAATTGAGAGGTTAGTTGCAATAACACTGCAACCCAAATTATTCGAAAGGATTAAGTAGAGACAGAGTTCAGATCCTTTCCTTTGTAGTATAAGGAAAAAGAATGAAGCTAGGAAAAGTAAGAGTTTTCAGATTTCTAATGATGCAGTGATTAGACTTGGAAATAAGCTTTGTGTTCCAAATGATGAAGATCTTCAAAAAAGAGATAATGGAGGAAGCCTATAACACTCCTTATTCGATACATCCTAGTACAAGTAAGATGTATAAGGATTTGGAAGCTTTGGCCAAAGATGAAGAAAGATGTGGTAAGTTTCTGGGAAAATGTCTTACATGCCAACAAGTCAAAGGAGAACATTAGAGACCAGCAGGTAAATTACAGCCTTTAGAGATTGCACAATGGAAATGGGAGGATATTGTAATGGATTTTATGACTAGGTTACCTAGAACAAGGAATGGATATGATTCAATTTGGGTGATCATTGATAGATCAACAAAGTGAGCCCATTTCCTTTTAGATTGCACTAATTACTCTATGGATTAGTAGGCTCGATTGTATGTGAAGGAGATTGTAAGATTGTATGGAGTACTAGTGACCATTGTTTCAAATAGGGGTTCTCAGTTTACGTCCAATTTTTGGAAGAGTTTGCATAGTGCTATGAGGAGTAAGTTAATATTCAATACAGCATTCCATCCCTAGACTGATGGTCAATCAGAGAGGACTATTCAGATTTTAATTGATATGTTGAAGGCCAGTGTTCTTGATTTTCAGAAGTCTTGGGATGAGTATCTTCCTTTAGCTAAGTTTACATATAACAATAGCTATCAAGCAACTATTGGTATGGCACCTTATGAGGCTTTATATGGTAAAAAATGTAGGTCACTTGTTCTTTGGAACAATATGGGTGAGAAGAAGTATCTTGGTCTTGATTAGGTGCAAGAAACTAAGGACGTAATTCAAAAGATTTGCAAAAGAATGTTAATTGCTCAAAACAAACAAAAGAGTTATGCAGATGCGAAGAGAAGAGATGCGAATTTTGTTGTAAGAGACAATGTCTTCTTAAAAGTTGCACCAATGAAAGGAGTAAAAAGATTTGAGAAAAAGGGAAAATTGAGTACCAGGTACATTGGTCCCTATGTTTCTGTGGAAAGAGTTGGAACGGTAGCATATAGATTGGCTTTACCATTATCACTTTATGGTGTACATAATGTCTTCCATGTGTCTCTGTTGATAAATTATGTGCCAAGTCCTTCACATGTCCTAAAATGGGAAGATGTAGAGCTTCAAGAAGACTTGACTTATCAAGAAAAACCTATTTAGATTTTGCACAAAAAGGAAAAAAAGTTGAGAAACAAAAGGATATCCTTTGTCAAGGTCCTAAGGAAGAGTCATTCTGTAGAAGAAGCAACATGGAAATTGGAGGATGAGATAAGAACAAAGTATCCAAACCTATTTGGTAAGTGAAATTTCAAGGACAAAATTTTTATAAGGATAGGAGAGTTATGATGCCTAGAATTCTTACCTACTCATTAACCAATGCATTATATGATTTTATGATGATATGTATATGATTTATATGTTGATTATTCATTAAAATGCATCATCATATAATGATGTATAGCTATGAAAATAATAATGAGTGGAGGACGTGAGTTTTGAGTCATGATTAGGGTATTTGTTGGGTTGCAAGTGACTTGAGAATTTATTATTCCATGTTTGATAATTTATAAAAAGAGTTCTAGAGGATTAGATAAAGTTTTGATAACAAGTGGTTAAGAACTCAAAGATGGAGTTTGTAGTGTATCGAAATTTCAGTATAAGTATATGTACCAAATTTAGTGGGCAAAATGATTTTCCATGACCTAATTAGTATTTGAGCTTTTGCATGAAATTTTAACACCTCATTCAAGAGGTGTGCAAGCTAAAATAAGGATACTTAGCTAGCCAAGGAGAAGCCACTTCATGGTGAGGTAATTTAAGGTGTGTTCTTGGTTGTTTAAAAAGCTTATAAGCAACTAGGTGCCATTTTTAGACCTAAAACTCTAAGTCCAACTCTCCAAGCTTAGAAACTTTATTTCCCCATCTATGTTTTCATTGAAAAAGAAAATCACTTGGTGGTTTGTCAAGTTTTGTGTGCCAAATCACAAGAAAAACCTGACCGAGTCATGGTATGGGACTGTTTCAGTTTACAAAGTATTTTTTGATAGTTCAGGGGATGTTCCTTTGAGTTTTGATGAGATATCTAAACCTATGACCTCTAATATGTCAAGAACATGCCCACAAAAGCGTTTAAGTAAATTCAATTAGGAAGTGGTGGTTTCAAGTTCATTTTTGGTGGCTGTCTAGAATCAGGTAAATTTTTGAAGTGCTTCAAGTTTTGCCTTTGTTTCCTAGGTTAGAAGCCTTTTTTGAAGCTAAAATTTTGAGTATATGTTCATTTATATTTATTTAAAACCTCCTTAAATAGTTTTAGCAAATTCAATTTGGTTTGGGAGTTATAGTCTTAAAACTGAACCTGGTTCATGAAATGTTGTGGCTTGTGATGATTTTGAAATTTTGGGAATTTAAAACTTATTCATAGCTTGGAAACAAGTGTTTAAAGGTATAATTAAGCTTTGGGTAGTCTTAAAATATAGGGGAAACTATGGCAAAATTTTTAGGATAAAGTTTAAATCATTTCGAACTAAAACAAGTCTAAAAGGAAGTTGAAATGGTTCACTCAGGATGGTTGGCCGTGCCAGGCCAACAGCCTATGCACAAGGTTTGCACATAGGGCCTATGTGTAGCCTATATGGGCAAAACATATGCGCGGGCAAGGCTGCCTCAACTAGCCCTTAACCAGACTAGGCCAAATGGCCTAACTAAGGGTTTTTGGGCCTCTAAAGTCTATTTTTTAGTATTTTCAAACCTTAAGTACAATTGAAGTTTAATTTTGATATATTTTGTAATTTATGATGATAAAGTGATGCTAATTACAAGTATTAGACTTAGAATAAATATTTAAAATAGGAAAATGAGCTTCTTAATGTTTGATTATTAGTTATTATCAGATTAATGGTAAAATAAGAACAACGTTTTAATCTTTTAGAGGTGTGAAGTACCAGACCCCACGAAAGCTTTATTGGCAATCCTATTGAGTAAAGGAAGTAGAATTTCACTTGTGTCACAATAATTGTTGTGCATTTAATGTTATGAATTGATATGTGAAATTTATGTGCATTGCACTACATGTTGTGATTTCAAATATATGCCAACATGTAAAGAATTATGAAAAATTTAAAATTGATTATACTAGTGAGCTGTGATGAGACTCTAAGCATCTAGGATGCAATGATGTGAAACTTTTAAGCGTCAAAAGATGCAATGATTAGGCATTTTGGATGCCATGTAAGATGCTAAGCTTCTAGGACTCCAATGATTTAAGCATCTATGGGATGTAATATCTCCCCTTCTAGGAAACACTAAACAGTGTCCACACTATGCTAAGAGTATGAAAGATATAGTGAAGAGTAAATGAAATAAAAGGATGATAAAGTGAAAAGTTAAAGAGTAAACATATATTAACTGAGCTCATTCATTTAAATACTACTCATGCTTGCATAATTCTACTTACTGGGCATTAGCTCACTCATTTTTATGGTGATGCAGATGAGGGCATGTCCCAACACTAGCAAAGGACTAGATGGTTGGCTGGCGCACTCCTGATGCTCGAGGCTAACGTATATGGACTAGCTTGTAGTGCCCCCATTAAGGACGTCACAGATGTCGTTACATTCATACTTATTTAAACTTTAAACATAAACATAATTACAAAACTTAAACGATACTTTAAATGTAAATGTAATTAAACATACTTAACCAGGATCCATTCATACATATATATATATATTTTTATAACTTAAGATTGTTAAATAACATTGCTTAACTCATTCCATATCATAATTAATTCTATTACACTTTAAATTAATCATAAACTTATTTTAATAAAATAGATATATCAAGTTGTAAAATCATAACTTATAAAAACATCACATCACTTAATAGTTACATTCTCCCACAGTTCGGCAAGCCGAACATGGGACTTCAGCAGGCCAGAATCCCTCAACTGGCAGGTCGGTAGAGGCTTTGTAAAACTGGCTTAAAAACCTATCATCGTTCGGTAGACCGAAAACGTAATCGGCAAGCCGAACTTTCAAACGTCGACAGGCCGACCCATGATGTTCGGCAGGCCGATCGAGCCAAAATCCTTGAGAAAACTTAATTTGTAAAACAGATTTAACTTTTCATATAAAAAATTACGGAAGATCAAAATTCTTTAAAATGATAAAATAAAATATAAAACCATAGTTCGAGTATTCTTAAAACTTAACATAAAAATAATGTTCAAATTATAAAACTTGATTTAAAACATAAAATCATTCTTCTTGGCGTTCTTCCGGTTACAATTTATTGTGCTTAATGCTCACACGTCTTCCCATGTCCACCGCCTATTCCAAGATTTTTTTACCCTTATTTGCAACATGACATAAAACTTGATTAAGCTAATGCTTAGTAAGTACATATACTTCTCACAATTTAAAAACATTTCATATACATCATTATCATCATCGTCATCATATCATAAAAGTGCCTTAAGCACAATTTCATAGAAACATATCTTTCATTACATTGACCATATTAAAACTTATTCCACTTTATCTTAAGGGCCCAAGTGTTGCACCATAATCATCATTGTAGGCGCGCCGTCATGAGAGGAGAAGAGTAGCTAATCCCAAACCAAACATGACATCATAACATATCATTTCATAACATTGGTGTGCAACACTTATTAGGTGATACATATATATACAATTTTCATGCTTTGAAACATGTCATCATCATACATGCATAACTTTAAATTATGAAAATCTTTCATAAGAAATCCTTTAAGGAAAACAACCATAAAATTATCATAATATCATCGCGAACATATCATCAAACCTTGTAAAACGTGTCATGTTGCAGGTGAGAATATACTCACCTTAAAGCTAGCTTACTTAACCATAATATACTTTGGTGACGACGCCGCGGTCTTGATTTTCTCGTTCCTATGAGTGTTCATGCCATTTATCCATTTAAAAATTCAATAAAATTAATACTTATCATAAAACATCCATTCATATAACATTCATATATACATTCATCTCATATTACAACCATAATCCATAACCATCATTGTGAAAACATAAAATTATCATCACATAAACATGTTATCATGATTTTTCTTAAATCATAAAAATTACCTTAAGCATGTAAAAACAAACCATACATTTCTAAACATGAAATCAGCCAACATTAATAATAATGTAGATGAATAATCTTTTGAAAATATTTTTTAATAATTTTAAGATACATATATTTTAAATTTTTAAAATTTACACAAACATCATATTATCATGTATTTCAATATCATAAAATTATTTTCTCATTAATAAAATCATTTAAACATATATAACATTTTATAAAACAAAAATTCAAAAATAACATTGTTAAAATAGTTTTCTTGACGTAATCTCATAAAATTTCATAACATAAAATATACTCATGATATATTATACATTCACATTCTTGACAACTTTCATGAAAAACATCATTCATTTACCCCTTGAATAAACATTACATTTTTCATGCATCAAAATTAAACAGCAATATTTTACTGTGAGGGGTAGAGGTTAGAAAATTCATATTTTTCATAGAAACACCAAAATGACATGAAACTTGGAGAAACATCACATAATACATACATGAACATCATATTAAAAACTCAGGACAAAATA
Source organism: Artocarpus heterophyllus (assembly GCA_025403435.1). Taxonomy (NCBI): domain Eukaryota; kingdom Viridiplantae; phylum Streptophyta; class Magnoliopsida; order Rosales; family Moraceae; genus Artocarpus; species Artocarpus heterophyllus. Next base: position 30,344,721 of record CM046348.1, on the reverse strand, counting down.
CAATACCTAGAGAAAGATATTGCAAACAAATTGAGGAGAAGAAATGCTTTTCAAAAACACAAAGAAACGAGTCCTTACCTTAAAAATTTCTTCTTAAAATCCTTGAATTCAACCAACAAAATATAACTTTTTCTTTCAATATTCTTGCAAAGAATTTTTTTTTTTTTTGAGAGGAAAGAGGATGGAATTCGTGGAGGAGAGAAGAGAAAGAAATTAGAAAACGTCTTAGAACTGAGAGAGAGAAGAGTGAGAAGATGAGAGAAAAACTGAGGAAAAGAACGTTAAAATTTTTTAAACGTAACGAGCATAACCGATGAACATTCAATACCCTCCATTAAGTCAGAATTTTCTGACTCATTGATGGCTCATTGGCATGGAGGAAGGAGAGAAAAGAGAGAAGTCAAACAATCACTCATCACTTACCATGTTTTGCCCTCTTAAAATAGGAAACCGTTTAAAATGACACAAATCAATGCGAAGTCAAACCTTATTATTTCCTTAACTAATAAAATATTCCATTATTGTGTCAATTAATCATAAGAAATCACCCATTTAATGTAATTATCTCAGCCATAAATTTGGAGAGATTTCTGCTGAATGCTCGTCAGCTATGTTCGGCCTATCGATTTTCCCTTGCGGCCTGTTGGTTCCACCAAGTTCGGCCTGCCAATGGTTTCCTTTGGCTTGCCGATCTTGGGCAGACTTTTTCGGCCAGCCGAACTTGAAAGTCTGGCCTGCCAAACTGTCCTTGAATGCCATACATTAAAACATTCAATTCATCATTGCATCATAAATAAACATACATTAAAATAATCATGAACACTTGAGCACAACGATTCCATGCGGTCGTCACCTGTCATAAAACTTGGCATAAAAGTTAGTAACATTAAAATCATATATCATAACATATAACATAAATTATTATAAAATTTCCTTAACGTCATTACTAACTTAACGTGATTTGTAACATAAAAATAGGTGGGTGTTACAATTCTCCCCACGTTATAAAAGTTTCATCCTCGAAACTTAGAATAATTGCAGATACATAGTTCTCATGTCATCTTCACGTTCCCATGTGGCTTCTTCAACTTGATGATTTCGCCATAACACCTTGACCAATGGAATTTCTTTATTCTTCAAGGTCTTGGTTTTCCGATCGAGTATCTTCATGGGCTTTTCTTCATAACTTAAATCTTCTCGTATCTTGATCACTTGTGGCTCAATCACATGCGTAGGGTCTGAGACATACTTCTGGAGCATGGAGCCATGAAATACATCATGTATTGTGGACATTTCTGAAGGCAACCTCAACTGATAAGCTACATTGCCTATTCGCTTCATGATTTCATAAGGACCGATAAATCTTGGACTTAGCTTGCCTTTCTTCCCAAACGTCATAACTCCTTTCATTGGTGCAACTTTCAAAAACACATATTCGCCCACGGCGAACTGTAAGGGTCTTCTTCTCTTGTCGGCATAACTCTTCTGACGGCTTTGAGCGGTCTCTATTCTTCTTCTTATCAACTTTATCATCTCAGAAGTTTCATTTACAAAATCAGTTCTTTCAGCATCAATGCTTTCCATCAATTTCTTTTCACCAGCTTCGTGCCAACATATAGGCGACCTACATTTTCGTCCATACAGCACCTCATAAGGTGCCATCCCAATTGTCGCTTGAAAGCTGTTGTTGTAAGCAAACTCTGCTAACGGCAACATTTAACACCAGCTGGTCTTAAAATCGAGAGAACAAGCTCGTAGCATATCCTCTAAAATCGAGTTCGTCCTCTCCGTTTGGCCGTCTGTCTGAGGATGAAAAGCTGTACTGAAATGTAGCCTGGTTCCCATTGTAGTCTGTACACTCTTCCAAAACTTAGATGTGAACCTCCCATCACAATCTGAGATAGAGTTCCGCTAACCGTTCCATAGAGTAAGTGATCTTGATAGGAATGAAATGCGCTGTCTTAGTCAATCGATCCACAACTACCCAAATTGCATCATAACCGTTCGTAGTTCTGGGCAAACCAGTAATGAAATCTATTGCTATATCCTCCCATTTCCATTCCGGTATTCGGATAGACTGCAGTTCACCACTAGGTCTCTGGTGTTCAGCCTTTACTTGTTGACATGTCATACATTTCTTCACATACTTTGCAACATCACTTTTCATTCCAAACCACCAGAAGTTACCCCTTAGATCATTATACATCTTTGTTGCACCTGGATAAATAGAGTAAGGGGTGTCATGAATTTCCTCCAAGATCTTTTCCCTTAAATCATCAACATTGGGAACACATAAGCGGTCCTTGAGGTATAGAGTTCCGTCATCCGCAATACGAAACTCTTGACATTTTCCTTCTTTCATTTCTTGCTTGATCCTTGCAAGACTTACATCTTCATCTTGTTTTCTCTGAATTTCACCATACATCGTCGGAGCAAGAGAGAGTACTGATAGCTAGCCTGCTATAAGTTCCAAACCGAAATCTAGAATTTCCTTTCTTAAAGGTGGAGACATTGCTTGCATTGACATCAACATGGCAACTGACTTCCTACTTAGAGCATCAGCCACTCGGTTAGCTTTTCCAAGATGATAAAGGATTTCACAATCATAATCCTTCACCAACTCTAGCCATTTTTGTTGTCTCATGTTCAAGTCTCTTTGCGTGAAGAAGTACTTCAGACTTTGATGATCAATGAAGATCTTGCATTGGACCCCATATAAATAGTATCTCTATATCTTCAACGCAAAAACGACTGCTGCTAACTCGAGGTCATGAGTAGGATAGTTCTTTTCATAATCCTTCAGTTGTCTTGAAGCATAAGCAATCACCCTTTCATTTTGCATTAATACAGCTCTGAGGCCTATCTTGGATGCATCACTATAAATAACAAACCCATCATTTTCTTTAGGAATTGCCAACATGGAGCCGTCATTAACCTTTTCTTCAGTTCTTGAAAACTCTTTTCACATGCATCTGTCCATTCATACTTCTTTCCTTTGTGAGTCAGGTTCGTGAGTGGAGCTGCTATCGCGGACAAATCTTCCACAAATCTCCAATAATAACCTGCTAAACCCAAGAAGCTCCTTATTTCACTTGCATTCATCGATTGCTTCTAATTAAGAACAGCTTCTACTTTAGTAGGGTCAACCATAATCCCTTCCTTTGAAATAACATGCCCCAAGAATGACACTTTATCAAGCCAAAACTCGCATTTAGAGAACTTTGCATAAAGCTGGTGTCTTCTTAAAGTCTTCAGCACAATCCTTAAATGCTCCTTATGTTCTTCTTGATTCTTTGAATAGACAAGAATATCATCGATAAATACAACAACAAATTTATCGAGGAAATCCTTGAATACCCTGTTCATCAAATCCATGAACGCCGCAGGTGCATTAGTCAGACCGAAAGGCATAACCACGAATTCATGGTGACCATACCTCGACCTGAAAGCAGTCTTAGGAATATCTCCTTCTTTAATCTTCAACTGGTGATATCCTGATCATAGATCAATCTTTGAGAACACCGATGCACCCTTGAGCTGATCAAACAAATCATCAATTCGAGGCACCAGGTACTTGTTCTTGATTGTCACCTTGTTCAGCTCTCTGTAGTCAATGCAAAGTCTCATAGTGCCATCCTTCTTCTTCACAAACAATACTGGAGCTCCCCATGGTGAGTGACTTGGCCTGATGAAAACTTTATCAAGTATCTCCTTTAATTGCGTGTGAAGCTCCTTTAACTCTATCGGGGCCATTCTGTAAGGCGCTTTAGAGATTGGATCGGTGCCAGGAGCAAGCTCAATCTCGAATTCAACTTCTCTTTCTGGCGGTAGACTTATCAGATCATCAGGAAACACATCTGCATATTCATGAACTACAAGTACGTCTTCAATTCTTATCTTTTCTTCTTGACTTTTGTCTACTATGTTCACCAGATAGCTCATGCAGCCACTTGCTAATAACTTCCTTGCTTTTATTGCTAATAAAAACATGCCGGGTTTCTTTCTGGACTCACCCACATAAATAAACTTCTGATCACCTTTGGGATGGAAGATCACCTTTCGTTTTCGGCATTCAATAGAAGCATTGTACTTGGTTAGGAAATCCATCCCAAGAATCATATCGTAGTCATGCATGTCGATCACAATAAGGTCGATGAATAGCTCCCTATCAGAAATCCATAGGGGTACTGTACGTAAACAATACGTAGACAATATCACTTCCCCAGAGGGTAGTGTCGTAGTGAATCCTTGTCTCATAGGCTCTAAACGAACCTCTAACTTCTTAGCATATGACATAGATACAAAAGAATACGTGGCACCTGCATCAAAAAGAACATAAACATCATTAGATAAACTTGTTATCTGACCTGTGACCACATTGGAGGCTTCAGCAGCCACTTGTCCTTTCGTCATGGCATAGATTTGGGCATTCGTCGGTGGGGCTTCAATTCTCCCTTAACTAATAAGTGGCCCTTCAAGGGAGGCTTGCATCTGATGAAGCTGGGCTTGAGGAGGAGCTTTTTACGGGGCATTGACATTCATCAACTTGGGGCAGTTCTTAACAAAGTGGTCTTCACGCCCACAGATGAAACATTGGTTTGTTCCCAAGCGACATTCCCCTGGATGCTTCTTTCCACATTTGGCACATGGTTGAAATCGCCTACTATTATTGTTGTGCTGACCATCATTGTGCCTCTTGTTGTCTTGGCCCTACTGGTTTTGAGGATTACCCTTCCTCTTGTTTTTCCTCCAGTTCTAATTATTGTTGTTGCTGTTGTTGTTGTTGTTGCTGTTGTTGCTGTTGTTGTTGTTGTTGTTCCTGTTCCTGTGCGGAGGATGGTTTTGGTTGCTTACATTGTTGGCTTGTTGGCCCGACTGAGGCTGGTTCCTTCTTAGCCTGGACAGATGAAACTCAGCACGTTGAGCCCTCATAACAGCCTGCTCTTGAGTACTTGGCGGACTTGCCCCATCAACAATTGCAGCAATATCTGGCCTAAGGGCTCTGATCAGTCTTCTGACCCTTTCACTTTCATCCATAACCATTCTTGGACATAGACGAGCAAGCTGGTCAAACTTTGCCACCACATCAGTGACTGACATATCCCCCTGATGTAAGCTCTTGAACTCCTCATAATGCTTCCTTGTAACATTCATATGGAAGAACTTCATGTTGAATTCATGAACAAAGTCTTCCCATGACATCTCTTCAACATTCTTGCTCTGTTCGATGCCATCCCACCATATCCTGGCCTCCATAGTGAGGCAGTACGAGGCACAGAGGACCTTTTCATTGTCCGTGAAATCCATGAGTCTTAAGGTGGCCTCAATCGTCTTTAACCATCCTTGAGCTACTAGTGGATCTTTCGAACCCTCGAAGTCTGCTAGCTTAACCCTCGAAGTCCCTCAAATGATTACCTCCCAGTAGTTGACTCAAGGCAATCAAAACTCAATAGGGTAAATTTTAAGAACCTTAGAATCATCGCTTTGATACCTTAATTATCACGACCCTAAATAGGAGGTAGTGACTAAATTAAAAGAAATCCTTCTAAAGATCTAGAAAAACAAAAATACTTAGAAACTAAAGTAGGGCCCATAAATTTATAAAAAAATAGTCCAATATGCTCTGGAATCTTAAATGTTAAATAAAAATATAAAAACCAAGTAAAAACTTAAAATGAAAAAATATAAATTTTAAATAAATGTTTATCAAATTAGTAAAAATAAAGCTGCGCAGCTATCTTAAAAATAAATAAAAATAATTTCAAATAACAAATAAACAAAGTTTATAAAGGTTTAATCCTCTATTGGGAATGTTCAATTCCTTGTATCATCCATGCATTAATGAAGATATTTAAGAGGAAGCATCAACGGAATAGCGAGGAGCATCGATGACAATCCACGACACGAGGATCGATCAACTAACTTGAAAGGGGAAAGCAGGGGGAGTGAGTACATAGTGCCTAGTAGGAAATCTATTACTTACCTCTTCGTTTTTCTTACTATTAGTATATTATCTATAAAATCCTTATGAAGTTAATAAATAAATTATTACATCAATATAAAAAATTTCGACTTCACACTTTATCAAACGATCAACAATTCAGAAATCTATGATCATTGCTCAAATTCTTTCACACACATCCCGGGCTGTTAGTGAAGGAAAGGAAAGAAAAAAGGATTATAATATGCTTCATTGTGCCCCAAATGAGCACTCCATATCCGTTGTGCCTAAAAGGGCACCCCGTAAAGCCATATTGCTTCGATAGTACCAAGAATACATATAGTCCGTTGTGCCCAACAAATGAGCAACCCATAGGATATAACTTGAGAAGCACTTTGGATGAACTTAAAAATTGTCCAATTGTACTGCGTAAGGTCTCAACATTTATAGGATTTGGTTATAACTTATCTAACTACTAAAACCTATCCTAAATCATTTTTCCTACATTAATCAGTTTTTGACGAAATTTCGACCGTATAACTGCTTATTTTTCTTAAAATCAAAATTTTAAACCTGCAAAAAAATGATTTACAATTACATTGTCGTGTGCCATAACTTCAAGATGTACCACCCAAAGCAATTATATTTATATCACATAACAAGAATTCACCCAATACCATTCACCATTCCATCCACATCAGTCATATCATAAAAATTCCTTTTTCAAGGCCATGCTTATATATCATATCATTAACCCAAATCTCAAACAAAAAATGAACATGCAGGCATCCAATATCTATATAAAAACTATTCACGAGATCAAAGTGTATATTCAACAAGAAGTTTTAGTTAATAAAAATAATAATAATAATAATAATAATAATAATAACAATAACAATAACAATAACAATAACAATAACAACAACAACAATCACTAAAAACAATAACGACAACAACTAAACAGCAATAACAATAACAATAATAATAATATTGAAATTCAAATAATTTAGTTTTAAATTCCAAATTTTTATTGACTAATTAAATAAAAATATCATGAGAGATGAGTAATAGAGCCCCTACCAACTTGGTCGACGATGTTTGGTAGCAAAAAGATCTGGAACACAGCTCTCCATTGAAACTTGGAATCACCAACTTTGCCTTCGGATTTCCGTCTCACAAATCCGACACCACGAATGTGTCTAGAACATCGAAAACATACTGGAATGATGTCTTCTCTCACTAGTAGTTGGGGTCAACCGTTGACCACAATTGACTAGCGAGGCGGCAATAAAGAGGTACCAAAAATGAAGCTCTCAAGGCAACGATTATCGTTCCAAAGTTGGTTTTTCAAAATGGAGCCCAGTTTGCCAAGAAACAACACAAATCTGACAAGGAGGAGTGGCAAGGTCTGGATTTTCTGGTGATGATTCGGTCGAAGAAGGGCTATGTCTTGTTCTCCTCGATGAGAGGAACCCGATGGTGTAAACAGCCGGAGGAATAGAGGTTGGACAGTGCCGAAATCATGTGGAGAAGTTTGAAAACTTCAAACTTCACACGACTCTCCACAACGGCTGGCGGTGAGTGACGAGGCAGCAGGCCAGCAGCTAAGGCTCTCGACAGCAGTGGTCATGACAGTCTGGAGGGCAGTGGCCAGAGGTGGACGAACAAAGGAGGGCAGTGGTGCACGATGAAGAAAGAAGAGGAAGGAAAAGAAGAGAAGAGAAAGAAAAAGAAAAGGGGGAGGGGGGGAGGATCTGATGTAATCAGATGTCTCTTCTTCTTTTTTTTGGAATTTTCTAGAGTAGTTTATAGAAAAGAAAATTTCTACCCCAAAGTTATCAAAAATTTCAAATTGGCCTAATATTTTGAATTCTTTTTCATTTAAAACCATGAGTTTGGCAATTAATTAATTGTTTATAGGTTATATTTTTTGTCATTTGATTCACCATTTTATTTGCTTTGTTTACCTTGTCGTTTGTGGACGACTAATACTTTAATCGCTTCTTCCTTATTTAATTCACTGAAAGTTGTATTTATATCCTTTCCTACAATTAATATTATGATTTGGCCAACGAACGTAACCTTAATCAGCGGAATTGAGCATGCGGAGAAAAATAACGTGCATACAACTGTCCCTCTACAAATATACTGCAACATAAGTGTCGTTCCAATCTCGAACTGGACTAGCCTAATAAGATAATGTCATTATTATGTGCAGCGTAAAAGTTGAGATTTGAGTCTATAATAGTTAAGAATTAATGATAAATCAGTGATTAACTGATATTGGTGCAAGGTATTGTTTCTCTAAACCTGTGCTTTCAATAAAAGAAAAGAGATAATTAACTAACCCTGCAATGAGAATGTTGAGCAGAACAGTTGCTCCAATTGCTATGCCCGCCAATTCTCCCACCTGCCATGACTCTCCTTTCACCCATAAGAAATTAAAGTCAATGTCTTTCAGGATTAGTGTAAGGATTAATTTAGATTTGATCCCAAATCGTAGTAGTTATCTCATTTTACTCACTATAACTCAAAATGAAAGAAGATCAATTTTGGTATTTCTGTTACTGAGGCGTCAAGTTTTAAACAGTGTTATCATGTGGTGAGGGTCACATGATTGGCTAGCAAGAAATTTGTTCGTGATTTTATTCACTTATAGGTCACTCAACTTGAAAACATTATTAGGACCTTTAAAAAATTGACGCCAGCTCAATAACAAAAGTAGCAAATTAGTTGTGGCTAATGATCCAGATGAATTCCTGAGGAGTTATGTAGCATTTTGAATTGTATAGAGCAAAGTGAGACAATCTTAGTCTTCAAGGCCAAACTTAAAAATAATTCTTAATTTAAATTCGCGTGACCTAAGCTTAGGATGCCACCAAACTTCAAATTACATTAAGTTTTCATACTTGGAGATTACAGGTGTCATAAATTGGTTTGAGAGTTGGAGATAGCAAAGTTATAGCATCTCGAATACAATGTCAAATTAGTGCACCAAAATCAAATTTTAGCATTTGATACAAAACCACTATGATGTAATGCTATTTTGTGTCAACCTTTGTACTAGGTACATAGCATACTAACTTTTGACATTTGATAGCTATTGATTGATACGTTGGTTTTAATTTATATTTAGTCATTACTACATTATCATGTTCAATTTATTGTAAAATTAAAAGCTAACATTAACAAGTTTCAAAGCTTATAATTATAACAAAAAAAAGGAAGATATAATACTTGAAAAAATTATGTATTGGTGTGCAAAATATTGAATACACTATTTTACACATTTTATTTCTAATGCTACTAGAATAGCATTGGCATTGATACTTATATTAGAGATGGTTCGGTTCTTTATACGCAAGTCAAATGGAAATAGTTTTCAGCTTATAACATACATACATACAGACATATTCACACATAGTATTTTAGATGTGCACCAAATTATGTCTTAAAATATAACGTCCAAAAATTTACTAAGTGTGATTAGCATGTAATTTGGTGAATTAGTGTGTCTAATTTCAAATTAAGAATAATGTAATCGTTCTATGACATTTTCCTTAATTAATTTCACTTTTAATTATTTTATTAGTTATCTTAAATTTATGAATTTTAGCATTTTGATAAACTCTTTTTAAACAAACTTAGATAATTTCTATCTAACTTATTCATTTTCCCAAAAATAGATTTAATAAAAATTTTTGGAAGAAAATAATTTCTAAAATGCGCAACAGATCCCCATTTCCCCCCCTTTCCACACCTCATCATGTGAAAATGCAGCCTTGGAATTTTGAGTTGTTCTCGGAGCCATATGACCTTTATTGTTTCCTTGGAAAGCAGTGAGAAACCACCCCATTGTTTTGCCTAAAGTACATGCAAGTGAAACTACCCTTTTGATTCTGAACCTGAGATAAAAACAGAGCACTCTCTCATTTTTTCCCCTCACTCTCACTCTCTCATTCTCGTCTCTCTCTCTCTTCTTTTTAGCCTTTCCCACGCATCCTCCTTTTTTCCTCTTATTCTCCATTTTCTTCCAGCAACAAGGAACTTACTCAAAGCTCAAGATTTTCAAAGATTTAGCACCATTCTCATCAAGGATTGAGGTAAGTACTTCAAGAACCCAATTTGATTTCTTCTTCTATCCTTGCTCAGAATATTAATCCTAGCTAGCACCTCGATTTTTAGTTGCAATCCACGCTTGATTTTGGGATGAGCATTCATGCTTTGATTTTAAAGGAATATGTACATCCATAAAAGAATATGTGATTTTGGTGTTAAAAGTTGAGAAAAAGGTTTTAATTTGTTCCATTGTGATCTACTATATTTTCTGTATAACTTTTATGCTTTGGGAACTTGTATAACAATTTAAAATCGAGCTTTTGAGCTTGGGTTGGCCGAGACCCAAAGTTTGGAATTTTCTAGATTTAGATAGATTGGCAAGCTGAACTCATGCTTTGACAGGCCAGATTCAAACGAATCAGCAGGCCAAAGTCATACCTCGGCAAGCTAGATTCAAGCAGTTTGTCAGGCAGCACTTTGGTGGTCGGTAGGCCGAACACCAACAGTTTGGCAGGCCAGACTTGAGCGGTCGACAAGCCGATCAAATTGCATAAAAATGATAATTTTTCACTATTTTTCATTGTCTAATGATTAAAAAACGATTTTGATTTTTGTGACATGATTATATAGACTTTAAAGGCACACTAAGGAACCATGAAATTATATACTAATATAGAGTGCTCTAAGTTAGGTATTGATGTATCTAGTTCACATATAAGGTTGTTCGCGATTCCGAGAAGCTGACGTGTAACAGACCAGGACTGTGGTGTATGTGCTATCATGCTAGGTAACGAGGTAGGACTCTAAACCCTCTTCACTGACAGTCCAATTTTATTTTTAGAATTGAGAGAATGGCACCTAGGCGTCATTCAGCTGCTGCTAATGCAAATCTCACAAATGATGAAGGCATAATGGGAGCTATGTTTGCTGCTTTTCGATAGATGACGGCAAGAGTACAGCGTGAGGAACTTGAGGCAGGTCGCCGACACAAGTATTTCAAGGAATTCTGATGCATGGCTTTCCTAACTTTCGATGGAAAAGGAGAACCACAAGCAGCCGGGTATTGGTTCGATTCAATGGTAAAGCATCTGGATACACTTGGAATACCAACTAAATACCGAGTTGAATTCATGGCCTACAAACTTGAAGGAAATGCAAACACCAAGTGGAAGCAGGCCAAACACATGAAAAACAATAAGGACATTAACTAGAACAGATTCGAAAAATTATTCTATGTGCACTATTTTCAACAGGGGTATAGAGACCAAAAGATCACTGAATTTTACCGATTGGAACAAGGCAACATGACATTCTAGGATTACAAGACAAAGTTCATTGAACTGGCTAGATTCGCTCCATCCGTAGTGGCTGCTAAGCAGGAAAAGTGCATCAAGTTTCAAGAGGGACGTAAAGGATCTATCCGACGACAACTAGTTGCCTTACAGATCTGGAATTATGGAGAGTTGGTATCGTCAACTTTGTCAGTGGAAAGCGACAACACTACTTACTATGAGAACAAAGCAAGGACCTCAAGTGGGCCCTAGAGGAACAATAGGAGAGGCAACAACAACAACCATCAAGCTCAAACAAAGAATAAGCACGACAATGCCAATAGTGGGAGTAGCAATTCTTCAGGTAGCGGAGAAGCAATCCATATAACTTCCATTGTCACTTCTACCAGCAACCTAGATATATCAAGAGAAATTTCCCGATAAGGAATTCTCGACAAGGATCCTAAACCAGGGAGGGTGCAACCCTCCAATCCCAAGTCTAATGTTTTGCTCAGCCTTAGCAAATCCCTCAGTTGTAGTTTAACTTGTGTCTTATTTGATACTGGTACCACGCATTCTCTCATTTTGAATTTATTTGTAAATGCCTTGGAATTAGAAATAGAGGAATTTAATAAACCCCTGATGATTACCTCACCCTTGGAGTGAGTGTATGTGAATAGTGTGTGAAAATCATGTAAAATAATGATTGGGGGTGAGATTTTGAAGAGCAATTTGATTGTAATGCCCATAAGTACCTATGATGTAGTCCTAGGAATAGATTTGTTATCTAGGTACAATGCCCTTGTAGACTGTCACCTTAAAAAGTGACTATCATGATCGATAGGGGAACAACGATCACCTACCAAGGAGGTGATGATCGAGTGATGTGTGGACAATTCATGAAAACATGTTTTGGATGGCGAAGAAACTTAGCTTGTTACGCATTTTTCCTAAACCTAGAGAAAGAATCTAGCATAGCAGGAAGAAAGAATCTATCATAGCTTCCCCAACGAGTTACCTAGATTACCACCACATCGAGAGATCAAGTTCAGTATCAAGTTACTCCTCAGGACCGCTCTGATTTCCATAGCACCATATCGAATGGCACTAGTAGAGATGAAGGAACTAAGGAAGTAACTTCAGGAACTCACAAACAAAGGATACATTTGGAATAGTACATCATCGTGGGGTGCGCCAGTTCCTTTTGTTAAGAAACATGACAGTACTCTTAGGTTGTGTGTTGACTATTAGCAGTTGAATCGGGTAACAGTGAAAAACAAGTATCTACTGCCGAAAATCAATGAGCTATTCGATTAGTCAAGAGGTTCTTGGTATTTCTCAAAGACAGACTCGCATTTAGGATATCACTAGCCCAAAATCAAGGAAGAGGATATTCCAAAGACAGCCTTCAGGACCCAATATAGACACTTCAAGTTTTTGGTGATGCTATTTGGATTGAGAAATACCCTTGTAGCTTTCATGGATTTGATGAATCGGATTTTTAGGCCTTATTTAGATTAGTTTATGATCGTGTTCATCAATGACATATTGATCTATTCTAGAACCTAGGAGGAGCATAAGTAGTACCTAAGGATTGTACTTCAAACTCTACAAGAACATCATTTGTATGCTAAAATGGAGAAATGTGAGTTTTGGTTGATCAAAGTTAAGTTTCTAGGACATGTCATCTCCAAACAAGGTATTTCAGTGGATCCTTCTAAGATAGAAGCAATGGTGCAATGGGAATGACCAAGGAATATCGCTGAAATCCATAGCTTCTTAGAACTCATTAGATACTATGGAAAATTTGTACAAGGCTTTTCGAAGATAGCAGCTCCATTGACACGATTGATCAAGAAAGATGTCATGTTTGAATGGGATGCAAAATATGAGTATGCCTTCCAAGAGTTGAAGAACCAGTTGACCACTGCTCTAGTGTTGATCATACCGAGTAGTGATGAGCCTTACGAAGTCTACACTGCTACGTTAGGATGCAGACTCAAATGCATATTGATGCAACTATTGGAAAAATAGTATGCAACAAAATTTTAAACATTTTTTATGCTAGAGTATTTTCCAAAACACATATTTGACATGCTATATGCATAAATTAACTAGATCTTACTCACCTTGTTTGCCAAAAACCACCCACAATCGATGAAGAGAAAGGACGTTGTAGAAGGACCTCAACCAACTAGCCTTCTTTGCTATTCTCAATCCACGACCGGTGTGTGTTTGGGTACACTCATACAGCTCTTCCGTCATGTGACTCTCCTTCCAAACAATTGAAAAAACCAAAAGCTATAGTTCATGATGTATGAACAATAGCTCACAGGAAGTTTTAGAGTCTCACCAGCAGAGTCTCACTCTTAATCTCTTAATTGATCTAAATAACTTATGAGTCACACTCCCTATTTATAGAGTTGGGCCCCGGAGTCAATCCTTATTAGATAAGACATCGAAAATTCGAATCAGAATCAATATTTGATAAAATTTGTATGAAAACACGGGATCTATTTATCACTCGATCGGCAGGTTGAATTGGCAAATCGGCCTGCCGAACTTGAAGACCAGCCTGCCAAACTTACGATAAATGATCTCTACGAATCTTTATTTCCAACTCGAGATTCTTGGGATAGAGCCTCAATTTTAATTCAAATAACTCAATAGATTAAAGTAATCATATCTAGATAATCTCTAGGAAAATAAATAGTCCTGATAATTCAACAAGTTTATCTTGAATTAATTTAAAATTAATCCAATCGATAAATAGACATGAATTATCTGATCCTGATAATTCAACAAGTTTATCATGAATTAATTTTCACAAAATTAATTCAACCAATAAATAGACATGAATTATCTAATCCTATTGAATTTTTAGCCATTCTGATAATTTGACACAAGTCATCAATTATTAGAAAAGCATGCCATATTGTTACAGTATTTTTTATGAGCTAGCAAAAGGGACCTGATGGACCTATATAGTACAAGCTCTCGATAATTATGAAACCCAATGTTCCAGATATACATTTCATAATGATCAACTCTAATGCTACTCCACTAAAAGCTTAGAGATACACTTTCGAACTATCAGCCACACACTCTCTCTCTACTTTCTCTCTCTACTCTCTCTCCTCAAACTCAATCTAAGAATGTGGCCTCTATATTTGACACCTCTTGCACCAACAAGAAGATCTCGTCGAGCTGAGTTCAACGACATGTCGTGCCACCCACAACTCCACCAAAGAAAGCCACAAGTGTTGGTCATAGTGGTAGAAAAACCCAAATTTTTCTAGCGAGATATCTTTGTCGTTTGGCATCCGATCGACATGATTCTTGTTCCTACACAACCATCGTGATGAGTAGAACACGATCCACCCTTGATTACACCTCAACAGTTGGCAAAGAGCTCCCCATGTTTACCCCCACCATGCACCATCATACCGCCATCGAATGCTGCCTTGTCGGTGGAGGTGAAGGACACCGCCAGTGTACTTAGACTCAGAGGAGTGTGGAGACTCAAACCCCCTCACCAATTTCAGGGTAGCACCACGTTTCGTCGAAGATCTACCTTTCCCGTTGACGCCCACTGCATGGGTTATCAACCTTGGCGTTTTCGATGGAGTTAAGCCAAATTAAGGGCATAAACATCTTCAAAGGGTCGAGAAGGTTAAAACCTATCCTCCAATTTCTCCAAACTACTACCCGAGGAGCTGGAATGGTCAACGCCGCCATGGGCCACCATGAGTCCTTTGATTTCATCAATTTGGATGGTGTTGAGGGGCGACAATGGAGGGAAAATGCCTAGAATTTGACAAATATCAAAATGCCAAAGTTAATTGCACGGTTGCTTCGTCGGAGAGCCACGATCGAAGCTTCTCTATTTTGACTACCGACGGGTTTTTGACCCATACAGATAGAGGTCAAATCTAGTGAAATTGATGTAAGCATTGAGCTTAGGACGTGGAATTAGGGGGGCAACCTGAGCTGCAGCTACCATCGCCCATCGGAGGAGCCACATGCACCGCCGCGGGTGGCTGAGTGTTGGAAAAATAGTACGCAGCAGAATTTTAAAAATTTTTATACTAGAATATTTTCTAAAACACAAGTTTGACATACTATATGCATAAATTAATTAGATCTTACTAACCTTGTATGCCAAAGAGATTCCTGTCACACCCCGGAGTACGGGAGGTAACGTGGTAGATTATTTAAATTAGTTAAATAAGAATTTAATTAAAACCAATGGTTTAAGGATCAAATTAAGTGAGAAATAGGAAGATTTCAACCACATTTTACAAAAGAATTTATAAATATTAAGCAAATAATAAAAATTAATAAAGAACCGCGAGTATGGGTTCCATAACCCACAACTTGTGCATACACATGGTTATGACAATATCATAAATACAATCACAGTCCAGGATACAAATAAAGTTAAATTTTACATGCCTTGAATAAATAATACAAAATATAAATCAATCCTCCTATTGCTTCTGAGTTCGGTCCGAAGAATCCTCTCCAAACCTAAATGGGAAACCACCTAGAGGGGGGAAATTTAAAACAAATAAAACGTGAGCGAAAGGCTCAGTAGGACTATATTTTATAAAATAATTTAATTTAAAGAAACACTTCATTGTTAGGAGTACTCAAAAGAAACCTTAAATAAATAAATAGATAATTTGAGTAGAACCGTCCTGACCTAGAACAATCTACTCGCACAATCAAAAATACCATTTTTCTTTTCCTAGGCAAACCATGATATCACCACCGTAGTGGCCCAGCTGGGTTTCGGGACCTGCCCCAAGGTCGATCGCTACACGACCCGATCTTTGATATGGCATCATGCCTATGTGTTTATTATCATTATCATTCAAAACCCAATTACCGAGTGTTGTCAATTACATTTATTATGAAGTTCATTTCAGATCACGGTATATTAAAATATAACCGATAAATCCATTTTCAAACAACCGTTGAAAACATTTTAATAGAAATCCTTTTCAAGCCAAATCATTTCAAAACCAGGCTACCAAAGAAATAGGATAGAAGTCCTACCTCAATACTCGTGCTGGTGCCCCACACCGTAATCCTGGTCCGCTATACGTTAGCTCCGCGGAACCACGAACGATCCTAGATACAAACTAAGTTGATCAATATCTAGTTCGAGGCTTTCTATGTTACTAAATCATTTCATGATGTCCTAATGTGCCATTTGTATCATTAAAATCATTCTATAAGGTTGGAATTTGAATCAGGGTTCAAAATAGTGAAAACGGGTAAAAATCACAAAAATTTCCATGCCTCGGTCGGCCTGCCGGACTCCCTACTTCGGCCGGCCGAACTGCACAGTTCGGCCTGCCGGAAGCAAAGTTCGGTTGGCCGAACAATTTTCAGGTTTGGCCTGCCGGACTGAAGAACACCGGCCTGCCGATCCCTGTTCCGGCCTGTCGAACACGCACTTCGGCCTGCCGAACTGGGAAAACCCAGAAATTCCAGCCACGGGTTTCGATTTCCCCAAAACCCAAATCTTGATTCTAACCTGTTTTTCTCAAATCCCAGGCATAGAAAACATTCATAGATGATAGAAAAACATATTTAGACACTTTAAAACTCATTTAAACAAGATTCAAACACAAAAATCCCAAAAATCCAAAAATAGGAAAAAATTGAGGAAAAATGAAAAATCTTGAATTCAATCCGTTTTTCTTCAATCTAAGCTTAGATTCTAGTTGTTCTAAGTTCATTTAACTCAAATCCACGTTTTTCTAAGCTTAAACAAACCTATATTTCAAAAACGCACAAAATTGAAAATTTTGGAAAAAGTTTAGAAATTTCAGATCTAACCTCGAATCGAAGCTTCAATCCGCGTTCTCGGTTGCCAAATCACGTCCCCGAGCCTCCTCCTTGCTATCCCAAAGCTTGGATTTGAAATGGGGTTTAAAAATTTGAGAGAGATGTAGAGAGAGAGAGAGAGTGCCGAGAGAGATCAAGAGAAAGAGAGAGAGAGATTGCCGTGAGAGTGAGGAGAGAGAGAGAGAGGAAGGAAATAAATAGAGAAAATCGATGGGCGGTTTTACTGTGCGAAAATCATGTGCCGCCCATGGTTTTTCAAAACGGAGTATTTTTAACATTTTACAAATTGTTGTGTTTTAAAACTCAAAACATCATTTTAAAACAATAAGAAATCATTTGAACGCATCAATTTTACAAAACAACCAAAAATTCAAAATCCAACCAAATAATCTAATTAATGTTAAAACATTAATTATGGCACGCTAATTCATCATTTACATTACATTAACACTAAATAAATTTTGGGGCGTTACAATTCCTCAATCGATGAAGAGAAGGGCGTTGTAGAAGGACCTCAACCAATAGGCCTTCTTTGCTATTCTTTATGCATGACTGGTGTGTGTGTGGGCACACTTATACAGCTCTTCTATAAGTGACTCTTCTTCCAACTAATCGAGGAAACCTAGAACTAAGATTTGTGATTTGTGTATAATAGCTCTCAAGGAGTTATGGAGACTTACAATATAGAATGCTCACTCTTAATTCCTCAACTGACCTAAATAACTTATGAGTCTCACTCCCTATTTATAGAGGTTGGGCCCAGGGGTTAGTTCTTATGAAATAAGGCCTCAAAAATTTGAATTAGGATCAAATCAAGATCAATATCTGATAAATTCGCGTCTAAAATATGTGATAAAAAATCGCTCGGTCGACAGGCCGAACTAGCAAATTGGCCTACCGAACTTACTCCATCAGTAGGCTGAACCTAAAGATCGGCCTGCGAACTTACGATAAATGATCCCTACGAATCTTTATTTCCCGCCTAAGATTCTTAGGATAGAGCCTCAGTTTTAATTCAAATAACCCAACAAAGAAGTTATCTTATTAAAACAATCATATCTAGATAATCCCTAGGAAAATAAATATTCCTGATAATTCCATAAGTTTATCTTGAATTAATTTATTCAAAATTAATTTAACCGATAAACAGACATGAATTATCTAATCTTAAAATTCAACAAGTTTATCTTGAATTAATTTTTCATAAAATTAATTCAACCGATAAACAAACATGAATTATCTGATCCTACCAAATTTCAGCCAATCTACTAATTTGACATAAGTCGCCAATTTATTAAAAAAGTATGTCGTATCATTATGGGATTTATTATAAGCCAACAAAGAGGACCTGATAGACCTATATAGTTCAAGCTCCCGATAATTATGAAACCCAATATCCTAGATATATATTTCATAATTATCAACTCTAACGCTACTCCACTAAAAGCTTAGAGCTGCACTCTCAAACTATGTAGAATTACGAAGCCCGAATAACTAAGTCACCATGACATATCATAATGTATTATAGCCCTGTAGGATTATCCATAATCGGCTTAAGAATAAATTATGTCTTACCTTCTTGATTATTTTTCTCTTACGTTCCATTGTCTTACCATCGAAAAACTTACCATCTAAAGACAGTATACCATTCGTTTACACCTATGTATCCAAATGATTGAGTGCTCCAGTTTTCCAATTACAAGACAACATACATAAGAGGATATCAACGACTCCTAAAGAGGAGCTATGGATTCCATATCTATGAATAACAAGTCTACGCTATAAAGAGTCATACCTCCAACGTGTCGGCATGCATACCGACATAAAATGTGGAGGTCTCGGCATGCATACCGACATAAAATGTGGATGTCACCCTTTGGTACATCAAAAGACATAAGTCAAGACAACAGGTCCATTATTCATCTCAGGATTAAGATACAACACATATGATTGTCTAAAGTGAATTAATTTGCCGAGACAAAATTATTAATCCAAATCAATTCACTTTATGTCACAATCTAATGCATGTCACCTATAACAAGGCACCAATGTTAACACTCGCGAAGTCCACCTTCGATGGCCAAGACAAACCATCTCCCGTTAGGGATATAGACAACATAACAATCTTTGCATGAATAAATTGCCAAACTTTATTCCCTCGATTGCGGATCTTATAATTTAGACTGTCACCTTTAGAATCATGGCTTCCATATAATCTGTCTTTTATATGCCTGATTCTAAAGGCTTAGATCAACAGTCTTAGATTTTTGTTTGCTTCTTATACATCCAACAAATATGAACGTAAAGAGGACAACAATTTGATATATGAATGGTAAATAAACTCTTTATTGATAAAAATGTCTCCAAAAATATATTACATTTTTACTCCTTAGGGCATACATGTCTAACAATCTCCCACTTACACTAAGTGAGTAAATATGAAAAATCTCGCATCCCCATAGCTACTACATGCCTATCGAAGACTCTCTCAATAAGTATCTTCGTGAATGGATCAGCTAAATTGTCTTCTAACATGATTTTGCATATAGCGACGTGCCCGCCTTCTTTGAAGTCCTTTATCACAGGATACTTTCGATCAATATGCTTACTCTTCTTGTGAAACCTTGGTTCCTTTGCATGAGCTACCACCGTACTATTATTCAGTACAATGATACCGCCTTATTCATGCCAGGAACTACCTCAAGATCCCCAAGGAACTTGTAGAGCCACACCTTTTCTTTCGAGGCATCACTGGTTGCCACATACTCAGCCTCCATCGTTGAATCCGAAGTGCAATCTTGTTTCACACTTCTCCAAGCAATGGTACCGCTGTACAAGGTAAACACAAAACTCAAAGTTGATCTTCTCAAATCCAAACAAGATTGAAAATTCAAGTCAGTGTATCCTAGAGAAGTCAAATCCTCACCTAAATACACAAGCATATACCCTCGAGTCCTTCTCAAGTACTTGAAAATATGCTTGACCGCAACCCAATGGTTCATTCCTAGATTCGACTGAAATCGACTTAGAATCCTGACTACATAACAAATATCTAGTCGTGTGCAAGGCATGGCATACATGAGACTACCTACTACCGAAGCATAAGGCACCTTCTTCATGTATTCCCTTTCTTCATTAGACTTTGGAGAGTCTTTCTTAGAAAGAATAATTTCAGACCTAGATGATTGCCCACCTTTCTTGAAATCCTGCATTGCAAACCGTTTGAGAATTTTATCTATATTGCCTGCTTGAGACAAAGTTCTCATTTTGTTCTTCCTATCCCAAAAGATCTGGATACCGAGAACAAAATTAGCCTCACCCAAGTCCTTCATGTCAAAGTACTTGGTCAACCATAATTTGACCGTTGATCACGCCCTAACGTCATTGCCAATTAGCAAAATGTCATCTATACAGAGCAATAGAAAAACCACCTTTCCATCCTTAATATGTTTGTAAACACACGGTTCGTCCACATTTTGTGCAAACCCATAAATCTTGATCACTTGATCAAATCTTATGTTCGAAGAATGGGAAGTCTGCTTAAGTCCATAAATTGACTTTAGCAGCTTACAAACCTTATCCACCTGACCCTTAGCCTTAAACCCGTCTGGTTGTTCTATATAAAAGGACTCATCAAGATAGCCATTTAGAAAGGCCGTCTTGACATCCATTTGCCAAATCTCGTAGTCAAGAGCGGCAACTATAGATAAGAGAATGCAGATGGACTTAAGCATGGCTACAGGCGAAAAGGTTTCCTTGTAATCGATTCCTTCCTTTTGCGTGTATCCCTTAGCCACAAGTTGAGCCTTATAAGCTTCGACCTTTCCATCCACTCCTCTCTTCCTCTTTGTAGATCCACTTACACCCTATGGGTTTTACCCATTTGGGAAGATCTACAAGCTCCTAGACCCGGTTAGTCTCCATAGACTTCATCTCTGTGTTTGTGGCCTCTATCTAGAGTTTCAAATCAACATCCTCCATAGCCTTTTCGTAAGTGTAAGGATCCTTGTTATGTTCATCCGATTCACCCAAGAAGGCCTCACCATTAAACATATACCTCTCGGGTTGATGCTCGATCCTCCCACTACACTGAAGCCCCTTAGGTTATTGTTCGGGTTCGGTTGGTTTTTTTTCCACTGATTGGAACGGTTTCACTCGAAATCCCCAGAGTGATCGAATCACTCGCTAACTCCTCAAACACCACTTTGATTTGAGGCTTAAAGTCGTCCATGTAACTATCCTTAAAGAAAGTTGCATTAGTTGAAACCACGACTCTTTTTTCCTTTAGGTTATAAAAATAAACCCCTTTTGTCCCTTTTGGATATCCTACAAACACGCAAACTTCCGAACATTCTTCCATCTTATTTGGATCCCTAAATAGGACATGAGTTGGACATCCCCCTATGCAAATATGGTTTAAGGATGTCCTCCTCCCCATGCACAACTCATGAGGATTTTTAGGAAGCGATTTTGAAGACACATTATTTAAAAGATAACATGCGGTTTGTAGTGCATATGCCCAAAATGACAAAGGCAATAATGAATAACTCATCATGGACCTAGCCATGTCCAACAAAGTCCTATTTCTTCTCTTAGCCATGCCATTCTACTGCGAAGTGCCCGACACAGTCAATTGGGATAAAATCCTATTCTCTAATAAGTGTCCCAAGAACTCATCAAAAAGGTATTCACCACCTCGATTGGATTGAAGTGCTTTTATGGATCTACCCAATTGCTTTTCTACTTCAACCTGAAATTCCCTAAACTTGTCATAAGTTTTGTTTCTGTGGTGCATTAGGTACACATACCCATACCTTAAGTAATCATCAATAAAAGTGACGAAGTAGTTATACCCTCCTCGTGCCCGAATGTTCATAGGTCTGAAACATCACTATGCATAAGTTCCAGAATCCTTTCGACCCTATTGCCTTTAGACCCAAATGGTCTTTTGGTCATTTTACCCTTCAAACAATATTCACATTGTGGTATAGATTCCATTCCACCTTTAAATGACTTACATGTCCATCCCTTAGCAACCTTTGAATCCTATTCAAGCTAATATGACCTAGTTGCAAATGCAAAAGATAAGTCTTATTAGAGTGAGAAGTTTTAAGCCTTTTAGAGTTATTCTCATTAATCTCAGCATTAAGCAGTAAGTCCATCTTAGGTTTGATAAAATATAGATTATTTTGCATCCATCTAGAATAGATAAAAGATTTTTTTTTACAAATCACTACTTTATTATTAAAATAAACCAAATAGGAATCTTTAAATAAACAAGCTATAGAAATTAAATTCTTTTTAAATTTAGGAACATAAAAACAATCTCGCAAAATTACATTCCTATAATTATCAAAGTACAAATTGATATCTACCACTGCTTTAGCTAAGACCAAGGATCCATCGCCCATCCGAAGCATGAAGTCTTCATGAAGCAGACTTCTCATTTCTTTAAACCCCTACAGAGAAACATAAACATGATTAGTTGCTCCGAAATCTATGACCCAAGTGTCACTAGATTCCTTAACTAAACAAGTTTCAATAACCAGAAGATCACACCTACCTCCTCGGAAAAAGAAGTCCTTGCAATTCTTCTTTATGTGCCTGACCTTCTCACAAAAAAAGCACTTGAGGTTCTTCAGGTTTACTCTTTTTCCTCTTCTTGTTCTTGCCGTTTGCAGGAATAGAAGACTTTCCATTCTTGGTCTGTTGCTTCTTTCCATTCTTAGAGTTGGGATTGGAACCAAAAGTAGCCTCCAAGTTGGCCTTGCCACTAGTAGGAGATTCACTGATCAGCAGTTCAAACTCCTATAGCTATTTTATCAACTTTGTTAAGGTCATGTCCCGTTTATTGCTTAAATTGAATGTAGCTCTAAACATGATAAATTCCTTAGACAAAGTCTCAAAGACCATAGTCATCTGAGTTTCAGTATCAATTTCAGCTCCATTGGTTTGAGCCTCAATGAGGTAACCCATGACCAACATCATATGCTCCTTTACAGACGTCCCCAGCCTTTGTTTGTAGTTCAAGAGTTTTCAAAGTGCCCTTGCTATTTTGTTAGGGCCTGGCCTCCAAACATGTCTTCTAGATTATCCAAGATCTGCTTAGTAGTCTCATAATCTTCATGTTAAGCCTACAGCATGTTATTCATGCTAGCCATAACATAATAGCGAGCCTGATCAATAGTATCTTTCCAGCGATCATACGTTTGGATTTGCTCATTAGCAGAATCTCACACAGGCTCGGGAGGACAAGGTGTCATCAGCACAAACTTTAGTTTCTCAAAGGACAAGACGATGTTTAAGTTCCATTTCCAAGCATTATAGTTCTCACCATTTAATTGGTTTTTGTCAAGTATCCATGATAAAGCATTTTTAGACATTTTTAATCTACAATAGAAAATCATATACCAAACATAAGCAAACATACAATAATTGTTTAATAAGATAACACAATCATGTATAGCATATAAATGTGTTTATGTGTCAAAACCTTGAAAATATCACAATCTTGCAACGACAATTCCCAACTCAAAATTCAACTAGCCGCCTAAGAGAGATTTGCCAAATTCAATTAGAAACACGAATCCCCTCCTGATTAATATATGCCATCCAGGACCGTATGGTCCAGCATATATTAATAATCGTTTCTTTGGCTATTAATTTTATTAACAGAGCTCCTACGGAAGGTTAATAATAAAACATGAGTGTATAACCATCGTTTCAATATTTTATCTATGATTTATAATCACCATCTAGGGGTGTGCAACCATAAATCATGCAAAAATACCTTATCTTCTCGAAGATCCAACCCGGTACATGATGAAGTCCCTTCCTAGGGGTCAGAACCACTATGTACTACCTATGGACCATTGATGTAGGCCGTAGGTCCTCTCTTTGAAAACCTTCTTCCACTCAATCTTTTGAAATCAAGGTTTTATTTTAAGAACATGCATGAACAATTTTTAATGAGTGGCACTCCTTATTCTATATGACATGTTATCAATATATATATAGCAAATCATATTATAATGCAGACAATAAAGCAATCATGCAAAGCCACAATCAAGATAACAATAAATAACCATAATATTTTGGTTCCACCATAGAGAAAAGAAGATAAAGATTACAAGAGATAAATCGAAACATATTATCAATTCTTCATCCTTGAATCTTTAAATTGTATCCTTCTTCATGTAATGTCCATCTCCAAGTCTTCAATCCCATAAAGATCGAATACTCCATATTTCTGGTCATATCCAAATTTAATGTTTGTTAGAATTGTCCCAAAAATAAAATGAAAACTGCATCAAAAAATGCACATTTTTTGAAAACTTTATAGCTCTTTGTCGGCATGCTGATCTATGTAATATGCTTGCCGGACATGACCTTCCGACCTACCGAACCCCACAGTTTGGCCTGCCGGTTATGAGAGATCAGCCTGCCAAACTTGAAAGTTTGGCCTGCCGCCAGAACCATCAGAATTTTATCCCGCAGACGGCCTGCCGATCTTAGAGGTTTGGCCTGTTGGTCTGCGACCATCGGCCAGTCAAACTTGAAGGTTCGACATACTGACCGAGTAGAAGTTACACTTTTTAGAAAATACAATTTTTAATGCAATTTATCAATTTTATTTTTAACATTTCAAAAATATAAAATTAGAGACTCAAGAAATACCTTTGGAATGCTATCATCCATTTTTCTAGATGCATCTTCTCCAAATGATTATTTAATTACAAAATTCTTACAAATTTAAAATTAAATAATGATTCCTAGATGGAGATGATAGTCCGCCATCTAATTACATGAAAAACCTAGATACAATTTCTAACCTCTAAGGAACCATAATCGGCATTAATTAATTAATTAATAATTTAATCAACCATAATTAATTAATAAACATTCATCATATAATCCATGACAGCATATAAATACATAGAAACTCTACAGTGCTAACTTTCTAAAAAATTAAGTTCAAGCATAGGAGAGATTAAGATCACATACCAGTATGTGTACCAACATAAAATGTGGATGTCACCCTTTGGTACATCAAAAGACATAAGTCAAGACAACGGGTCCATTATTCATTTCAAGATTAAGATACAACACATATGATTGTCTAAAGTGAATTAATTTACTGAGATAGAATTATTAATCTAAATCAATTACACTTTATGTCTCGATCCAATGTATCGTCACTTATGACAACGCACCAATGTTTTCATTCATGGAGTCCACCTCCAATGGCTTAGACAAACCATCTCCTACTAGTGATATAGACAATGTAACAATCTTTAGATGAATAAAGCGTCCAACTTTATTTCTTCGATTGCGGATCTTATAATTTAGACCATCACCTTTAGAATCATGTCATCCACATAATCAATCCATCATATGCCTTATTCTAAAGGCTTAAACTGACAGTCTCAAACTTTTGTTCGCTTATCATACATCTAACAAATATGAATGTAAAAGGGACAACAATTTAGTATATGAATAATAAATAAACTCTTTATTGATAAAAATGTCTCCAAAAACATATTACATTTTTACTCCTTAGGGCATACATGTCTAACACCGGGCTTCTATGGACCTCAGGTCCCATGCTTTTGACCTCTGATCAATGATCCAAGACCACTTCTTGACTTGTTTTGATGTTCCAGATGCAATGGTGCCTTCCATTTGAGCTAATTCCACTCCATTGAAAATCGTCTGGTACCAGCTGCATGCGAATCGCGACAACTCAAATGCTGTAACGAAGTCTAGAATGATGTTTTCAGCAATGTATGATCTCCAAGAAGCATTCCTAGCCATCCATGGTCATTAAAGGAGTACTATCAGGGATGCTTCACAGACTATAGATACAATGAGATACAACTAGACCTGCTCAGCTTAAAGTTCAAATAACTAGGAATCTCGCCTACAGTATGAATAGTTTTAAAATAAATTGTTTTAAATGTTTTCATAAAAAATTTATGAAAATGCATGATCAATGATTTGTTACACTGTGTTATGTTATGATGTGTGCTATGTTATAAAAATATGATTTATTATGCGATGTCATGTCATGTCATGTTATGCTATGATTATGTTATGATTAATATGTGATGTATGCAATATTTAATCATATTGTTTAGTCACTCTCAAGTTAAATATGTTTACCATTTACGATTTATGATTTTTGTAATTGTGATGCTATGTAGTAGCATGCCATACTACATACACACAATAAAATAAGAGAAATTAATAAGACAAGTTAAGGGTATTGTATCAACCTCTTGACCTACTTGGAGGCTTCAAAAAAAGGTTTATATTCTCGGTATCATTAGGGACCACGTGACTAACTACTCGAGGATCGTGTGCAATGGTACTATCACCTAGGCCAAATTAATAAGAAAAGTTATAGTTAAAATAATTAAGCATAAAACAAGTGACAAGCAAGCATAAGATATTCATGTATAGTTTTATTAAAATGATTTTTAATTATATTTTGCGAGACTAATTTTCTACTTGCTAAGCAAAAGCTCATTTAAGTTTTCACGCCACAAAACCCAGGAGGTGACTGGCAGATTAATTAATTTAATTAAGTAAGTTTTAGTTAAAATCTACCAATTTAAGATATTAATTAATTACTAAAAATGAGATAAATTTAAAACCTTTTTTGGCGGTTATTAAAATAATAAAACGGTTAAGGGAAAAATAAAATAAAAATAACAAAGAAGGAGGAATATGTGTTGGGTCTCACTAGGCCCACAACTTGTGCACACACATAGTATCAACAGTAATTAAATCTACAACCATAGTCCAATAAGAAAAGGGACATTGAATAATACATGCCTTAATTAAATGATACAAATAACCTACTCGAGGTCTTCTACTAGTCGCGAGTCGATTAGTAGACTATCTGTTCGTCCTAAGCTGGATTTCACCTGGAGAGGAAAGGTTTGAAAACAAATAAAAAGTGAGCAAATGGCTTAGTAGGACTAGGCTTTGAAACAAATAAATAATATGAATATAAAATTTATCATTCAAGAAGGAAAAATAATTAGAAAATAGAATTAAATAAATAAATTCATTTAAATTATTCTTACCAAAATCAATTCGTCCAAAAAGTATCTTATTATCTTTCTTGGGCAAACCATAATTATCACCACTATAGTGGCCCAGCTAAGTTTTAGAACCTACCCCCAAGGTCGTACTCTACACGACCCGATCTCTGAGTATGGCATCATGCCCATCTAGGCATTTCTATAGTTATTAAAATCTCATTTACCAAGTTTATTCATTTACATTCATAATACGGTTCATTATGAAAACATTATCCTATTCTACTACTTATGAAAACAACTTATAAAAATCTTTTTCAATCATTCGTTGAAAACATTTTGATATAAATCATTTTGAGGCCAAAACCATTTAAAAACTTGGCTACCAAGGAAAGGGGTAGAAGTCCTACCTCAATACCCTGCATCACAACGCAGCACCGTAATTCTACTCTGCTATACGTTGGCTCCATGAAACCACAAACAACCTTAAATGTAAATTAAGTTTATCAGTACCTAGCTTAGGGTATTCTACAGTACTAATTTATCTCATGGTGTATTAGTGTGCCATTTGTATCCTTAATATCATAATACAAAGTTAAAATCCCAATTTAGTTTTAAAACAGAGACAACAGTTGAAAAACGACAAATTTTGTAATGCTTGGTCGGCCTACCGGTTCCCTTAGTCCGGCTTGCCGACCATCTGGGTTTGGCCTGCCAAACACGCTATGAATCCCGCCTACCGATAATATGAATTCGGCCTGCCGAACTCAAAGTTCGGCCTGTCGAACTGAAAAAATCTAAAAAGCTCCATATTTGAGCTTCGGCCTACCTAAGCTCAAATCTTCATTTTCAACTTGTTTTCTCAATTCTCAGGCATACAAAGCATTCATATATGATTAAAAAAACATAGTAGAACACCTTTAAACAAGTCTAAACAAGTTTTACATAGAAATTTTCAATTAAATTTGAAAATGGAGAAAAATAGAAAAACTTGGTTTAATTCGTTATTCATCAAATCAAGCCTAGATTCTAGATGTTTTGAGTTCTACTAGCTTAGATTTAATGTTTTCTAAGCTCATAAAACTCAAATTACAACTTTCTAGGGAAATTTGAGAAATTGAAAAAGTTTTGAGAATTTAAAAAATAAACAAAATAACCTCGAATCAATGCTTGAAAGAAGTTTGTAGAAGCTCAATCACGCTCCTAGAGTTCCAATTCAGTGGAGGATTGAAGCTTGAGCTCAATTTTTTTTTTTTTTTGAATCAAAAGAGAGGGAAGAAAGAAAGAGAGAGACAGAGGGTGAGAGACGAGAGAGAGAGTCGGAGAGTGAGAGAAAGAGGGAACATGAGAGTGAGGAAGAGAGGGAGAGAGAGTAGTTAAATAGAGATGGAGAGTGGTTTTGCTCAAGTAAAACCATGTCCCTAGCACATGGTTTTTTTCCCTGTAGGATATATCGGGCATTTGATAAATTGTTTTGTTTCAAAATTCAAAATAACATATAAAAATAATTAAAAGTGATTGAAAATAATTGTAAGTAAAATTAATTTGGAAATATTAAAAAATAGTTAAATTAAGTTCTAATTACATTGTGGCACACTAATACACTATTTTACACTCTAATAACACTTGATTAAATTCAGGGTATTACAACTCTCTAACCTTAAAAGAAATTTCATCCTCAAAATTATAATCAACTCAGAAACAAAACAAATGCGGATACAACTCTCGCATATTTGACTCTAACTCCCAAGTGGCTTCATCAACCCCGTGATGCTGCCATACGACTTTCACTAACGGTATGTCACGATGTCGCAAGTTGATCACTTTCCGTTCGATACCCTGGATCACCACCTCCTCGTATATCGTGTCTTCCTGGATCTGCACATCATGGAATGAGACTATTTTGCTCCGCTCGAGTGAGCACTTCCAAAGCATCGACACATGAAATACGTCGTGAACATGAGAGAGCTCCGGAGGAAGATCGAGCTAATAAGCGACCATGCCAACGCGTTGAGTAATCTCAAATGGTCCAACGTACCTCGATGCAAGTTTCCCACTTACACCAAAATACGTAATACCTTTACGTGGCAAATCCTTCAAGAGTATGAAATCTCCTACATCAGACTCCAAAGGTCGACATCTCCAATATGCATAGCTTATCTGCCTACTTTGAGCAGCTTTCAACCGATCTTGGATTACGATGACCTTCTCATTGCTGTCACGGATCTCATCTAGCTCGAGAACAATCTCGTCTTCCAGTTCTGCCTAAAACACCAATGATCGACATGGTCGTCCATAAAGTGCTTCGAATGGTGCCATCTCGATGCTCGCTTGATAGCTGTTATTGTACGCAAACTCTACCAGATGCAAATACTTCTTCCAATTCCTGTCAAAGTCTAATACACACGCACGTAACATGTCTTCGAGGATCTAAATGACTCGCTCAGATTGGCCAACAGTTAAATTAAGTTCTAATTACATTGTGGCACACTAATACACCATTTTATACTCTAATAACACTTAATTAAATTCGGGGTGTTACATAAGTATGTTCATGCTGTAGGTATGAAAAACCTGTCAGAGGCACTTGATGGACAGTGGTGAGGGCAAGCGAATAGTGAAGACAGAAATAGATACCGCTTATGTAATTTGTAATATTTTTGCATTTTAAGTTTATGAATTTATGCATGTTTTATTTTACGAAGTTATGTATGTCCTAAGTTTACAAAAGTTATGTACGTATAAATAGTAAATAAAATTACGTAATTTTATTTTAAAAACTGAGGTTATAATCATACAATCTTGGTCTATAAAATTTTAAGGTTTAAAAATGTTACAATAGACAACGCAACAAATACACGAAAGTATTCAACTAAGAAAATGATAAGATTATTTAGAATTAAAAATGATTATAGGAGTTTTACGTTAAATTAATAAATGAATTTTATGAATATATTTTTATGAATTTATTATTATGAAAGTTTAGATGATTATGCTTTGAGAAATTATTATGTTGGACTTAAATGAACAAGTTATAAGTAATTATTATTATGATAGGTTTGAAAAGGATTAACTTTCAGGAAATCAATATGTTAGTTTTAAGATATTAAATTATAAAAAAATATATAATGATAATTTTAAGCAAGGATTTTAATAAATATGTTTATGAATTTATTATGAGAGTTTAAAAGAATATCTTTGAGAAAGTAGTAAGTTAAACTTAAAAGTTTAATTGTGACACCCAGAAAACTTAATTAAGCATAATTAGTGCTTAAATGGTGGATCGGTATGCCTTGATATAAATTTAAACTTAATCTATGTATTTTAGGGTATTTTAAATTTATCCCACTTTTAATTATTTCTATATGTTATTATGAATTTTGAAACAAAACAATTTACTAAATACCCGATATGTCCTAATTACAAAACTATGTGCTAGAACCTAGTTGTTCTTTGCAAAACCACCCCTCACCCATCTATTTATCTCCCTCTCTCACACTCTCTCAGACACACTCTCTCTCTTCTCTCTCTCTCACGCTGCCCTCTCTCTATTTTGATTCAAATTTTTGAGTTCAAGCTTGATTCTTAGCTAGATTTGAAGGCGAGGAACACGATTTGGTCTCCATAAACTCGATTTTAAGCTTTGATTCGAGGTTGTCTCTTTATTTTTCAAATTTCAAACTTTTAACCCAAAATTTTTAATTTCTTCGAAGTGTTATAATTCGTATTTCTTGAGCTTAGAAAACCCTTAATCTAACTCAAATCATCTAGAATCTAGGCTTGATTTTACAAAATTTGGATTAAAACAAGTTTTTCTCTTTTTCTCCATTTTTAGATTTCCTTGAAAATTTCTATGTAAATCTTGCTTAAATGTATTTAAATGTATTCTAGCATGTTTTTCTATCATTTATGAATGTTATAAATGCTCTGGGACTTAAAAAACAGGTTTAGAATTGATTTTTGGGCTTGGGGAGGCAGAGAATCGAAGTCCTAGACCTCCCACGTTTTTCCAATTCAGCAGGCCAAACTCAATGTTCGGCAAGTCGGATTCATCTAGTTGGCAAGCCGAACCTAGGCCAGTTAGGTAGGTTGGTCCTGGTTGGCCTACAAGCCGCACTATAGAGTTCGGTAGGCTAGACCAGGGGTTCCGACAGGACGACCGGACCTTATGAAAAATAACTCTTTTCACCAGTTTTTTGCCGTTTAAAACCTAGATTAGGATTTTAACCTCATGAGATGATTTTGTGAACTCTAAAGGCATACTAAGATACCATAAGATAGCTTAGGGATGTAGAATACCTAAGCTAGATATTGATAAACTTAGTTTCTATTTAAGGTTGTTTGTGGTTCCTGGAGCCAACGTATAGTGGGCCAGGACTATAGTGTTGAACGTTGGTACGGGATATCAAGGTAGGACTTCTATCCCTTTTTCTTGGTAGCCATGTTTTTAAAGGGTTTTGGCCACAAAGTATTTCCTTAAACGTTTTCAAGAAATGAAGTTGATTACTTATTTTCATTATTCGTTAAATAATAAATGATCATAATGAACGTAATGAGAATATCCGTTAAATTAGACATAATAATGATATGACACTGGACATGTCGGTTAGTACCATCTGAAATGATAAAATAGAGCATGATGGCATGTACAGAGATCGGGTCGTGGAGAGCACGACCTTGGGGGCAGGTCCTAAAACACAACTAGGCCACTTTGGTGGTGATTCATATAGCTTTGCCAAAAACATGATAATGAGACTGTCTATGGATGAATAAATGATTAAATAATATGAATAAATTTAATGAGCTTTAGTTAGTTATTTGTTTATCTATTTATCTTGTTTTATAGCTTTTGTTTAAAAATGAATTATACATTTAAATTAAATGTTTTCAAAAGCTTAGTCCTACTGAGCCTTTCGCTCATATTTTTCTTGTCTAAAAACCTTTCCTCCTTCTAGGTGGAATCTAGCTTAGGGAAGACTGCAAAACTAGGAAGAAACTGCAGGATTTGGACATCGTTGTCTATGGTATTTATTTATAAACAATGCATGTAATATTTTAATTTATTTCCCTTTTGTTTGGACTATAGTTATGTAACCCCCCTTTACGGACGTTACAGATGTCGATGCATTCATTCTTTTAACCTTTATTTAAGATAAACTATTTGATTAAAACATAATTTGGAAACATATCCCAGCATCCAAACACACCTTTTTTTTTATCAACATTCAATTATTTGATTATAAACTTTCTTTAAATAGTTTATCGTACCGAATAATAAAACCATAATTTAAAAAAAAAACAACACAACATTTAAAATCTGCTTGCACAGTTTGGTAGGTTGAACTTCGGACTTCAGCAGGCCGAACTTGACCGGTAGTCCAAACTTCAACCACAGGCAGACTGCCTAAGGCTCTGCAAATCAGGGTTGAAAAATCACTAAATTTGGCAGGTCGTCATAGGGTAATCGGCAAGCCAAACAATTTCATTGGCAAACCGACCAATAATGATAGGCAAGCCGATCTGTTGTTAAAACAAAAATTTTTAATTTTAAACAAGTCTCAATATTTCAAAATGCGGAAGACAAAACATAGTTCAAATCTCCAAGAATTATTCAAATAAACATACTTAGATAAATAACGTACTCAGAAAACAAAACATAGTTATTAACTTTAAATTCTTCCTTTTTAGCATTTTTCTTTTTCAATCCATCGTGCATAGCTCACACGCCTGTTCTCGTCCTTCACCTATTCCAAAACCTTCTTACTCTCATCTACAACATGATGTAAAACTAAGTAAGCAAAAAGCTTAGTAAGTACATTTTCCATCTCACAACATAAAACATTTTATAAAAACATCATATCCATAATCATCATCATTATCATCATAAGAGTGCACTAGGCACAGTTTTGTATAGAATGTATCTTTCGTTAATATTAACCATATTAAAAACTTCATTCATTTTATCTTTAGGGGCCCAAGTGTTGCACCATATCATCATTGTAGGAGCGCCGTGGTGAGAGGAGAGGGGTAGCTAATCCCAAACCAAACACGACATCATGAACATAAACATAACATTACTTTGGGTGTGCAACACTTATTTAGGTGATACATGTATACATATTTATACTTTCATACTTTAAAATACGCCATCATTTAATATGCATAACTTTTGATAAATCAAACTTTCATAATAGAACATCAATAACACTGTCAAAGAATCATCATAGAAACATCATAAACATGAATTTAAAACTTTTCACAAACCACATCATATTGCAGGTGAGAATGTACTTATTTGATAAGCTTACTTTACTTAACCGTATCTTAGGTGACGTCGCCGCGGTCTTGATGTGCTCACTCCTTAGTGTGTTCATGTCATTCATTCATTTAAAATAAAAGTTAACATTTATTTTCAAGAAATCATTCTACACCACATAACATCTTCCAATTCCATATTGCATCACACATACATTCATCTCTTGAAAACATTAATTCATAATACGTTTCATTAACCCTTAAAACATTAGAACAAAACGATCAACACAATTGCTATCTGACCCTTATGAAATCATAGCTCAATAACTTAAAATTCATACACAATTTGAATACCAAACTTGGCAGGGACAAAGTTAACGTATAAACATATTACCATGATTTTTCGTTGGTCATAAAAATTCCATTTAATATCCAAAACAAGTCATACAACATACAACACTAAATCTGCCAGTAATAACAAAACAATGAGCAGTCCATACTTACATTCATAAAATAAATTATCTACATCCTAAAATAATTCCACAAAAATCTTGCATGCAATAGACACCAAGAACTTCAACATATCCAAAAATACCTTTAAATAAATTCCATACAATCAGAAACTTGTGTTTGAATTCAGAGACAAAAACAACTTTAAAGAATTTAGGCAGTGAGTTACATGCGATCATCATTCTCAAACAATTAAAACAAATTTATTTAAACTCTAAAATTCTTAATAACAACTTATTAACATACATTATAGTACCACAAAAATTCTCATCACCAAATAAAATCATTTGATCATATAAAAAAATCACACAACAAAAAGTCCAACAATTTCACTGATAGAGCAGTCTCAAAACCTAGTCTTAATAAAAATTCAATAACACATAAAATTTTCATCAAATCATCACCAAAATTTTCAGTCCATTACTTAACATATACATGAACATATTTGCCAAATTTCGTATAAAATAACATTCATGTGCATTATGAACACTTATATTTTTGTGCAACACAACCAATCAGCAACAATTTTCCATGAGTGGCAAAGAGAAGAAAATTCATATCTCAATATAGAAAATTCCAATGAATGTGAAATTTGGAGGAACATCACATAACACATACATGAACATCATACTAAAATTTCAGAGAAAATGGAAATTTTTAGACAAAGATATAGCTATCGGATTAAGGAGAAAAATACATTTCAGAAATGTCGAGAATGAACCCTTACCTCAAAACGATTCTTCTCAAGTTTCTTTTGAATTCTTCTATGCGTTAACCCACATTTTCATTCAAGTATTGCAAAAAATTAAGAAGAGAAGGGGAAAAGAGAATGTGTAGAGAAAGAGAGAGAGAATGTAACACCCGCCTATTTTTATGTAATGAATTACGTTAAGTTAGTAACGACGTTAATGATATTTTATTAATAACTTATGATATACGTAATGATATATGATGTTAATGTTACTAACTTTTATGTCAAGATTTATGACAGGTAATGACCACATGGAATCGTTGTGTCAAGTGTTCATGATTATTTTAATGTATGTTTAATTATGATGCATGATGAATTGAATGTTTTAATGTTTGGTATTTAAGGACAGTTCAGCAGGCCAAACTTTTAAGATCGACAGGCCAAACAGTCTACCCAAGACCGGTAGGCCGAAGAAATCCATCGGCAGGCCGAAGAAATCCATCGGCAGGCCGAACTTGGTGGAACTGGTAGGCCGAAGAGGAAAAATCGACAGGCCAAACACGACTGACGAACAGTCAGCAAAAATCTCTCCAAAATTATGGCTGAGTTAATTACGTTAATTGGATGATTTAATGTGATTAATTGGCATAATAATGGAATAATTTTGTCAGTTAAGGAAATTAAAAGGTTTGACTTTGCATTGATTTGTGTTATTTTAAATGGTTTCCTATTTTAAGAGGGCATAATATGGTAAGATGTGATGATTTGTTGACTTTCCTTCTTTCTCTCCTCTTTCCCACGCCAATAGCCACCCAACAGTCAGAAAATTCTGACTTAATGAAGGGAATTGAATTCCCATCAATTATGCTCATTATGTTAAAATTTTTAACGTTCCTTTTTCATCATTTTCTTTCTCATTCTCACGTTTCTCTCTCTCTCAAACTTCTGGGACGTTTTCTGATTTTCTCCTTTATCTCTTCTTCTCTTCTTCTCCATGAATTTTATCCTTCATCCTTTCAAAAATTTTCTGCAAGAATAATTGAAAGGAAAAGTCATATTTTGTTGGTTAAATTCAAGGGTTTTGAGAAGAAAATTTTCAAGGTAAGGACTCGTTTCTTGTGTTTTTGAAAAGAATTCTCCTTCTCAATCCATCTACAATATTCTTCTTTAGGTATTGTATTTATTTTGAATTTTTAATATGATATGCAAGTATGTGTTACGAAATGTTTTCCTAAGTTTCAAGTTGTTTCAACATTTTTATGATGAAACAAGAATTTTCTATCTTCTACCCTTCACAGTAAAATATTACTATTTAACTTTGATGCATAAAAAAAAATGTAATGATATTTAAGGGGTAAATATGATGTTTTTCAAGAAAATTGTCAAGAATGTGCATGTGTAATGTATGATGAATGTATTTTATGTTATGAAATTTTTATGAGATTACATTAAGAAGAAAACTATTTTAACAATGTTATTTTAGGAATTTTTGTTTATGAAATGTTATATATGTTTAATAAATGATTTTATGATAATGAAATAATTTTATACATGATAATAAGATGTTTGTATGAATTTTAAAATGTATGTATTTTAAATTATTCGAAAACATTTTCAAAAGATTTTCATGTTTATAATGTATGAAATGTTTTGATGATAATATTTAAGGAAGCATGTTATGAATAGTGTTTATATGTGTGATGGTAATGTTATGTTTTCACGATGATGATTATGATTATAATATGAGAAAAATATATGTATGAATGTATATATGAATATTATATGAACGAATGTTATATGAATGGATGATTTACGCTATGATGTTAAGTATTGATTTTATTATGTTTTAAATGAAAAAATGGCATGAACACACAAAGGAACGAGCACTTCGAGACCGCGACGTCGTCACCAAATCATTTTAAGGTTAAGTAAGCTAGCTGTTAAGGTAAGTACATTCTCACCTGCAACATGACCAGTTTTTACAAGATTTGATGTTATGTTCATAATGATATTCATGATGATTTTATGGATATTTTCATTAAGAATTTCTATGAAAGACTTTCATGATTTTAATTTATGCATGATGATTATGGCATGTTTCAAAGTATGAAAATTATGTATATATGTATCACCTAATAAGTGTTGCACACCAATGTTATAAAATGAAATGTTATGATGTCATGTTTGGTTTTGGATTAGCTACCCTTCTCCTTTCATGATGGCACGCCTATGATGATGTTCATGGTGCAACACTTGGGCCCTTAAGATAAAAATGGAATAAGTTTTAAAATGGTCAATGTAATGAAAGATATGTTCATATGAAATTGTGCTTAAGGCACTTTTATGATATGATGACGATGATGATGATGATGTTTATGTAATGTTTTAAATTGTGAGAATTATATGTACTTACTAAGCATTAGCTTAATCAAGTTTTATGTCATGTTGCAGATAAGGGTAAGAAAATCATGGAATAGGTGGAGGACATGGGAAGGCGTGTGAGCACTAAGCACGATGAATTGTAACCGGAAGCACGCCAAGAAGAACGTTCTTATGTTTTTACTTAAGTTATATAAATTTTGGCACATATTTTTATGTTAAGTTTTAAGAATACTTATACTATGGTTTTATAATTGATATTATCACTTTAAAGCTTTATGACCTTCCGCATTTTATATGAGAAGTTGGTTTTGTTTTAAAATTAGTTTTCTGATAATGTTTGGGCTCGGTCGGCCTACCGAACGCCTTTGCTCGGCCTGCCGAATTCTGAAGGTTCGGCCTGCCGATAATGTTTTCGGCCTGCCGAACGAAGTTAAGATTTTTAAACCAGTTTGCAAAGCCTCTGCCGGTCTGCCAGTTGAGGGAACTCCGGCCTGCCAATCATGTTCGGCCTGCCGAATTGTGAGAGTAAGCAAAATTTTAGAAGATGTGATGATTAAAGAGGTATGATGTGATGTTTTTACGATATATGATTTTACAACTTGGTTTGTTTATTTTTAATAAATTTCATGATTAATTTAAAGTATAACTGAATAAATTATGATATGGAATAAGTTAAACAATGTTATTTTAAACAATGATAAGTTATAAAAAAAAGTTAGATGTATGAATGGATCCTGGTTATGTATGTTTAACTACGTTTATATTTGAAAACATCGTATAAGCTATGTAATTACGTTTATGTTTAAGGTTTAATAAGTATGAATGTATGAATGTAACGATATCTGTGACGTCCGAATTAAGGGGCGTTTCAGAGAGAGTGTTTGAAAGAAATTTTTAGAGAGAGAGAGAGTGAAAAAATATCGTGAATGAAAATAATGTAAGGGGTCAAAATTCTCTATTATGTCAGAATTTTCCTAACTAAAATCGAGGTAAATTCATGTGGGAATAGAGAGAAATAGAAAAAGTCAAATGATTTGCTCCACTTACCATATTTCACAATTTCAAAAGAGGAAACCATATCAAATAATTCAATCATCAATGAAAGTCAAACATTTAATTACCAAAATTAAGGAAACAAACCAAAAATATGCTAATCAATCACAATTAACCATCCAATTATATCCGATCATCAATGTCACAATTTTAGGTGATTTCTACTGATTGCTCGTCAGTTGTCTTCGGCCTCTCGACTACTCAATTCGGCCTGCCAATCATATTCGTCGACCTGCCATTCCATGAGGGACAATTCAGGCTGCCGAACTTGAAGGATCGGCTTGCCGATCTGCCATATACACTACATATAACAAAATATTAATTTATTACAAACTTATTATCAAACGTACAACGTAATTGACATGAACACTTTGAGCACATCAATTTCCACGTGACTGTCACCTATCATAACACTTAAAATACAATAGTCAGTAACATAAAATTATATAGGAAATTTACTTAACATCGTTACTCATTTAGTATAATCTGTTACACGAAAATTTGGCGGATTTTACAATTCTCCCCACCTTATAAGAGTTTCGTCCACGAAACTCAGAATAGTTACGGATACTTTGTTATTGTGTCATCTTCATGATCCCATATAGCTTCTTCCACTTGGTGATTTTGCCATAAAACCTTGACCAAAGGAACTTCTTTATTCCTCAAGGTCTTGGTTTTTTTATCTAAAATCTCCACTGGCTTTTCTTCGTAGCTGAGATATCTCTTATTTTGATCACCTGTGCCTCAATCACATGCGTGGAATCTAGGACATACTTCTTGAGCATCGAAACATGGAACACATCATGCATAACTGACATTTCTGATGGCAATCTCAACTGATAAGCTACCTTGCGTATCCGTTTCACAATTTCATAAGGTCGGATAAATCTCGGGCTTAGCTTGCCTTTCCTTTCGAATCTCATAACTCCTTTCATTGGTGCAATCTTGAAGAAAACTAAGTCGCCTACAGCGAATTCTAAGGGCCTTCTTCTTTTATCAGCATAACTTTTCTGTCAGCTTTGGGCGGTCTTTATTCTTCTTCTTATCAACTTTATCATCTCGGAGATCTCATTAACAAACTCGTTCCTTTCATCGTCAATGCTTTTTATCAACTTCTTTTCACCAGCTTCATGCCAACATATAGGCGACCTACATTTTTGCGCATACAAGGCCTCATAAGGTGCCATTCGTGTTGGAAACAAAGTGCGCAGTAGAATTTTAAAAAAAAATTTCATCAGAGTAATTTTCAAAACACAAGTTTGACATGTTATATGTATAAATTAAACAGATCTTACTAACCTCAGAGTGCCAAAAGAACCTCCGCAACCTGTGTAGAGAAGTAATGTTCCAAAAGAGCCTCAACCAACTGGTCTTCTTTGCTATTCTCTATCCACAACCGGAGTGAGTGTGGGCTCACACGTACAGCTCTTCCACCGGTGACTCTCCTTCCAACCAATAGAGAGAACCCAAAGCTAGTGCTCGTGATTTGTGAACAAAAGCTCTCAGGGAGTTTTCAAGTGCTCACTAGAAGAGTATCACTCTTAATCTCTCAAATTGATCTAAGTAAATCATAAGACTCACTCCCTTTATATAGCTATTGGTCCTGGGGTCAGTCCATATCAGATTAGGTCTCAAAAACTTGAAATAGAATCAAGTTCGGATCAATATCTAATAAGATCCACGTGAAAACGCGTAATCTTATCTCCCGCTGATCGGCAGGCCGAACAGGTCAGTTCAGCAGGCTGACCACGTCATTCGGCAGGCCAAACTCCCGAGAAAAAATCTCCGCGAATCTTTTATTTTCCACCCGAGATTCTAAAGGATAAAGTCTCAGTTTTGATTCAAATAACTCAATAGAGAAGATATCTGATCAAAACAAACTTTATCAAGATAATCTCTAAGAAAATAAATCAATTCACAATAATTCTACAAGTTTATCTTGATCTAATTTATCCAAAATTAAATCAACCGATAAACAGACAAGAATTATCTGATCGCAATAATTCAACAAGTTTATCTTGAACTAATTTCTTACAAAATTAATTCAACCGATAAACAGACATGAATTATTTAATTCTTACAAATTTTAAACCAATCTGATAAATCCGACATAAGTCACCAATTATTGGAAAAGCACGCCGTGTCATTACAGGACTTTGTGAGCTAGCAAAGGGGACCAAAATGGACCTATAAAGTTCAAGCTCATGATAATTATGAAACCCAATATCCCAGATATATATTTCACAATTATCAACTCCAACGCTACTCCGCTAAAAGCTTGGAGCTACACTCTCGAACTTTATAGAATTACGAAGCTCGTGTAGCTAAGTCTCCATGACATATCATAGTGTATCATATCCCCATATGATCATCCATAATCGGCTTAAGGACAAGTTCTGTCTTACCTTCCCGATTATTTTTATCTTACGTTCCATTGTCTCACCATTAGAAAACTTACCATCCAAAGATAGTATACCATTCGGTTACACCTATGTATCCAAATGGTTGAGCGCTCTAGTTTTCCAATTACAGGACAACGCATATAAGAGGATATCATTACTCCTAAAGAGGAGCTATGGATTCCACGTCTATAAATAACAAGTCTATGCTATCAAGAGTCATGCCTCCAACATACCAGTATGCATACCACTATTGAGATGTGGGTGTCACCCTTTGGCACATCAAAAGACACAAGTCGAGACAACGGGCCCATTATTCATCTCAGGATTAAGATACAATACAAATGACTATCTAAAGTGAATCGATTTGCCGAGACAGAATTATTAATCCAAATCAATTCACTTTATGTCCCGATCCAACACATCGTCATCTATGACAACGTGCCAATGTTTCTATTCACGGAGTCCAACTCTGATGGTCAAGACAAACCATCTCCTAAAAGGGATATAGACAACATAACAATCTTTACATGAATAAAGCGCCTAACTTTATTCTCTCGATTGCAGATCATATGTTTTAGACCGTCACCTTAAGAATCATGTCTTCCACATAATCAGTCCATCATATGCCCAATTCTTAAGGTTTAGACTGGCAGTCTCAGACTACTGTTTGCTTATCATACATTCAACAAATATGAACGTAAAGAGGACAAGATTTGGTATATATAAATGAATAAATTCTTTATTGATAAAAATGTCTTCAAAAACGTATTACATTTTTACTCCTTAGGGCATACATGTCTAACAATCTCCCACTTGCACTAAGTGAGTAAATACAGCAAATTTCGCATCCCCATAGCTTCCACATGCCTCTCGAAGACTCTCCCAGTAAGTGTCTTCGTAAATGAATCAGCTAAATTGTCCTCTGACGCGATCTTGCACACCATGACATGCCCGCCCTCAACGAAGTCCTTTATCACATGATACTTCCGATCAATATGCTTACTCTTCTTGTGAAATCTTGGTTCCTTAGCATTAGCTACCGCCGCACTATTATCACAGTATAGTGATACCACTTTATCCATACCAAGAACTACCTCAAGATCCCCAAGGAACTTGCGGAGCCACACTATTTCTTTCGAAGCATCACTAGCCGCCACATACTCAGCCTCCATCGTTGAATCCAAAGTGTAATCTTGCTTCGCACTTCTCCAACTGATGGCACCGCCACCCAGAGTAAACACAAACCCCGAAGTCGATTTCCTAGAATCCAGACAGGATTGTAAATCCAAATCAGTGTATCCTAGAGGAGTTAAATCCTCACCCGAATACACAAGCATATACCCTCGAGTCCTTCTCAGGTACTTGAAAATATGCTTTACCACAACCCAATGGTACGGTCCTGGATCCGCCTGAAATCGACTTACAATCCTGACCGCATAGCTAATATCCGGTCGTGTGCAAAGCATGGCATACATGAGACTACCCACTGCCGAAGCATAAGGTACCTTCTTCATGTATTCTCTTTCTTCATAAGACTTTGGAGAGTCTTTCTTAGAAAAAGTAATACCAGACCTAGATGGTTGCCCACCTTTCTTGGAATCCTGCATTGCAAACCTCTTGAGAATTTTATCTATGCAACCGGCCTGAGACAAAGCTATCATTTTGTTCTTCCTATCCTGAAAGATCTGGATAACGAGAACAAAATTAGCCTCATCTAAGTCCTTCATGTCAAACTGCTTGGTCAACCATAATTTGACCGATGACAACGCCCCAACGTCATTGCCAATTAGCAGAATGTCATCTACATAGAGCAGTAGAAAAACCACCTTCCCATCCTTAATGTGTTTGTAGACACATGGTTCATCCACATTTTGTGAGAACCCATAAGTCTTGATCACTTGATCAAATCTTATGTTTCAAGAACGAGAAGCCTGCTTAAGTCCATAAATAGACTTTAGCAGCTTACAAACCTTACCCTCTTGACCCACGACCTTGAACCTGTCTGGTTGTTCCATATAAATGGACTCATCAAGATAGCCATTCAGGAAAGCCGTCTTGACATCCATCTGCCAAATCTCATAGTCGAGAGTGGCAGCTATGGACAAGAGAATCCGGATGGACTTAAGCATGGCTATAGGTGAAAAGGTTTCCTCATAATCGATTCCTTCCTTTTGCGTATAACCCTTAGCTACCAATCTAGCCTTAAAGGTTTCGACCTTTCCATCCACTCCTCTTTTCCTCTTGTAGATCCACTTACACCCTATGGGTTTTACCCCTTCGGGAAGATCCACAAGCTCCTGACCTGATTAGTCTCCATAGACTTCATCTCTATGTTCATGGCGTCTGTCCAGAGTGTTGAATCAACATCCTCCATAGCTTCTGCGTAAGTATAAGGATCCCTGTCATGTTCATCCGGTTCAGCCAGAAGACCTCCCCATTGAACATATACCTCTCAGGTTGACGCCTGATCCTCCCACTACGTCGAAGCCCCTGAGATTGTTGTTCAGGTTTGTTTGGTTTTTCTACACTGATCGGAATGGTTTTGTTTGGAACCTCCGGAGTGAACGGATCACCCCTTAACTCCTAAAGCACCACTTTGCTTCAAGGTTTAAAGTCATCCATGTAACTCTCCTCAAGGAAAGTTGCATTAGTTGAAACCACGACTTTATTTTCCTTTGGGTTATAAAAATAACCCCCTTTAGTCCCTTTTGGATATCCTACAAACACGCAAACTTCCGAACGTGCTTCCAACTTATTCGAATCCTTAAACAGGACATGAGCCGGACATCCCCATATGCGAATATGGTTTAAGGATGTCTTCCGTCTTGTCCACAACTCGTGAGGAGTTTTAGGGACCGATTTTGAAGGCACATTGTTCAAAAGATAACATGCGGTTTGTAGTGCATATCCCCAAAAGGATAAAGGCAATGATGAATAACTCATCATGGACCTAATCATGTCCAACAAAGTCCTATTCCTTCTCTCCGCTACGCCATTGTGCTGCGGAGTGCCCGGTACAGTCAAATGGGATAAAATCTCATTCTCTTACAAGTGTCCCAAGAACTCA
Organism: Artocarpus heterophyllus; assembly: GCA_025403435.1. Lineage (NCBI taxonomy): Eukaryota > Viridiplantae > Streptophyta > Magnoliopsida > Rosales > Moraceae > Artocarpus > Artocarpus heterophyllus. The sequence goes on along the minus strand of CM046348.1, from coordinate 30,301,185 downwards.
TCAGAAAGGTATTCCCCACCTCGATTACATCGAAGTGCCTTTATGGGTCTACCCAATTGCTTTTCCACTTCAGCCCGAAACTCCCTGAACTTATCATAAGTTTCACTTTTGTGGTGCATCAAGTATACATACCCATATCTAGAGTAATTGTCAATAAAAGTGACGAAGTACTCATACCCTCCTCGTGCCCAGATGTTCATCGGTCCGCAAACATCACTATGCACAAGTTCTAGAACCCCTTCGGCCCTATTGCCCTTAGACCCGTATGGTCTTTTGGTCATTTTACCCTCCAAACAAGATTCACATTGAGGTATAGATTCCACCTTTAAGTTACTTAAAGGTCCATCCCTTACCAACCTTTGAATCCTATTCAGGTTAATATGGCCAAGGTGCAAATGCCAAAGATAAGTCTTATTAGAGTGAGAAGTTTTAAGTCTTTTTGAGTTATTATCATTTATCTCAGCATTAAGCAATAAGTCCATCTTAGGTTTGATAAAATATAGATTATTTTGCATCCATCAAGAACAGATAAAAGATTTGTTTTTACGAATCACCACTTTTTCATTAAAAGATACCACGTAGGAGTCTTTAAATAAAGAAGATACAGAAATTAAATTCCTTTTAAATTTAGGAACATAAAAACAATCTCGCAAAATTAAATTCCTATAATTATCAAAGTAAAGATGGACTTCTCCCACTGCTTCCGCTGAGACCAAGGATCCATTGCCCATCTGAAGCGTTAAGTCTTCACATAGCAGACTTCTCGTTTCTTTGAATCCCTGTAGAGAAACACAAACATGATTAGTTGCACTAGAATCTATGACCCAGATGTCACTAGATTCCTCAACCAAACAAGTTTCTAAATATAGAAGATCACACCTACCTCCCTTGGAAAGGAAATCCTTGCAATGCTTCTTTATATGCCCGACCTTACCATAGAAGAAGCACTTAAGCTTCTTTGGGTTCTTCTTCTTCTTCTTCTTGCTCTTGGTAGCAGCAGGAATAGAAGACTTCCCACTCTTGGCCCGTTGCTTCTTTCCATTCCTAGAGTTAGGATTGGAACCAGAAGCAGCTACCATGTTGGCCTCACCACCAGTAGGAGACTCCCTGATCAGTAGTTCAAACTCCTGTAATTGTTTCATCAGTTCTGTCAAGGTCATATCCCGTCTATTACTTAAATTAAAAGTAGCTCTAAACGGAATAAATTCCTTAGACAGAGTCTCAAAGACCATAGTCATCTGAGTTTCAGCATCGATGTCAGCTCCATTGGTTTGAGCCTCAGCGAGGTAACCCATGACCAACATCATGTGCTCCTTTACAGATGTCCCCGGTCTTTGTCTACAGTTTAAGAGTTTTCGAAGCGCCCCTTGCCGCTTTGTTATGGCCTGGCCTCCAAACATGTCCTCAAGATTATCCAAGATCTGCTTCGCAGTCTCATAATCCTGATGCTGAGCCTGCAGCACGTTGTTCATGCTAGCCATAACATAGCAGCAGGCCTGATCATTAGCATCTTTCCAGCGATCGTACGCTTGGAATTGCTCATTACTTGAGTCTCCCGAAGGCTCGGGAGGACAAGGAGTTGTCAGTACATATTTCAGTTTCTCAAAGGATAGGACGATGTCCAGGTTCCGTTTCCAATCGTTATAATTCTCACTGGTTAATTGGTTTTTGTCAAGTATCGATGATAAAGTGTTTTTAGACATTTTCAATCTACAATAAAGAATCATATACCAAACATAAGCAAACATATATAATAATTTTGTAAGATAACACAATAATGTAAAATCATACAAATGTGCTTATGTGTCAAAACCTTGAAAATATCACAACCTTACAACGACAATTCCCAACTCAGAATTCAACAAGCTCCTAGGGGAGTCATGCCAAATTCAATCAGGAACACGGATCCCCTCCTGATTAATATATGCCATCCAGGACCCGTATGATCCAGCATATACTAGTAATTGTTTCTTTGGCCATTAATTTTATTAACAGAGCTCCTATGGGAGGTTAATAATAAAATTAACGTGAGTGTATAACCACCGTTTCAATATTTTATCCATGATTTATAATCACCACCTAGGGGTGTGCAACCATAAATCATACTAAAATACCTTATCCTTTCAGAGATCCAATCTAGTACATGATAGAAATCCCTTCCTAGGGGTCGAGACCACCATGTTCTTCCTATAGACCAACGATGGAGGCCTTAGGTCCTCTCTTCGAAAACCTTCTCCCACTCAATCTTTTGAAGTCAAGGTTTTATTTTAAAATTATGCATGAACAATTTTAATATGAGCGGCACTCCCTATCCTATATGACATGTTATCAATATACATGGTAAATCATATTATAATACAGACAAGCAAAGCAATCAAGCAAAGCTACAAGCAAAATAATAATAACCGTAATATTATGGTTCCACCCTAGAGAATAGAAAACTAAGATTACAAGAGAATAATCGAGACATCTATCGATTCTTCATCCTTGAATCCTCAAGCGGTATCCTTCTTCATGTAATATCCATCTTCAAGTTTTCAATCCCGTATGAATTGAATATTTCATATTTTCGGTCATATCTAAATTTAATGTTTCTCATAATCGTCTCAAAAATAAAATTAAAACTGCATCAGAAAAATTGCACCTTTTATGGACACTTGGCAGCTCTCGGTCGGCAGGCCGATCTGGGTGATCGGCCTGCCGATCATGGAGGTTTGGCCTACCGAACTGAAAGTTCGGCCTACCGGTAGAGCACTAAAATTTCTGCCCCACTGTCGGCCTGCCGGACCACACGTCCGGCCTGCCGATCTGTGACCTTCGGCCTGCCGAATTGTGAGGTTCGGCATGCCGATCGAGCAGAAAACCCTCATTCCAGAAAATACAATTTTAATGCAATTCATCAATTTTATTTTCAACAATTCAAAAACATAAAATTAGAGACTCAGGAAATACCTGGAGACATCATCATCAATCTTCTAGATCCGACATCTTGATCGGTCTTCTCTGAATAATTATTTAATTACAAAATTCTTACAAATTAAAAATTAAATAACAATTCCTAGACGGAGATGATAGTCCGCCATCTAATTACGTGAAAAACCTAAATACACATTCTAACCTCTAAGGAACCATAACCAATATTAATTAATTAATAAATATTCACCACATAATCCATGACAACATATATATTATATAGAAACATAGAGTGCCATCTCTCTATAAAATTTAATTCAAGCATAGAAGAGATTAAGATCACAAAATTTATGCATATAACATGATCACAAACTTGCAAATTTATGTAAAAATCTTGGCTATGATACCAATTGTTGGAAACAAAGTGCGCAACAGAATTTTAAAAAAAAATTTCATCAGAGTAATTTTCAAAACATAAGTTTGACATGTTATATGTATAAATTAAACAGATCTTACTAACCTCAGTGTGCTGAAGAACCTCCGCAACCTGTGTAGAGAAGTAACGTTCCAGAAGAGCCTCAACTAACTGGTCTTCTTTGCTATTCTCTATCCACAACCGGAGTGAGTGTGGGCTTACACGTACAGCTCTTCCACCGGTGACTCTCCTTCCAACCAATAGAGAGAACCTAAAGCTAGTGCTCGTGATTTGTAAACAAAAGCTTTCAGGGAGTTTTCAGATGCTCACTAGAAGAGTATCACTCTTAATCTCTCAAATTGATCTAAGTAAATCATAAGACTCACTCCCTTTACAAAGCTATTGGTCCTGGGGTCAGTCCATATCAGATTAGGTCTCAAAAACTCGAAACATAATCAAGTTCGTATCAATATCTGATAAGATCTGCGTGAAAATGCGTAATCTTATCTCCCGCTGATCGGTAGGCCGAACATTCTGATCGGCAGGCCAAACATGTCAGTTCGGCAGGCCGACCACGTCATTCGGCAGGCCGAACTCTCGAGAAAAAATTCTCGCGAATCTTTTATTTTCCACCTGAGATTCTAAAGGATAAAGTCTCAGTTTTGATTCAAATAACTCAATAGAGGAGATATCTGATCAAAACAAACTTTATCAAGATAATCTCTAAGAAAATAAATCAATTCACAATAATTCTACAAGTTTATCTTGATCTAATTTATCCAAAATTAAATCAACCGATAAACAGACAAGAATTATCTGATCGCAATAATTCGACAAGTTTATCTTGAACTAATTTCTTACAAAATTAATTCAACCGATAAACAGACATGAATTATTTGATTCTTACAAATTTTAAACCAATCTGATAAATCCGACATAAGTCACCAATTATTGGAAAAGCACGCCGTGTCGTTACAGGACTTTGTGAGCTAGCAATGGGGACCAAAATGGACCTATAAAGTTCAAGCTCATGATAATTATGAAACCCAATATCCCAGATATACATTTCACAATTATCAACTCCAACGCTACTCCACTAAAAGCTTGGAGCTGCACTCTCAAACTTTATAGAATTACGAAGCTCGTGTAGCTAAATCTCTATGACATATCATAGTGTATCGTATCCTTATATGATCATCCATAATCGGCTTAAGGAAAAGTTCTGTCTTACCTTCCTGATTATTTTTATCTTACGTTCCATTGTCTCACCATTAGAAAACTTACCATCCAAAGATAGTATACCATTCGGTTACACCTATGTATCCAAATGATTGAGCGCTCCAGTTTTCCAATTACAGGACAATGCATATAAGATGATATCATTACTCCTAAAGAGGAGCTATGGATTCCACAACTGTAAATAACAAGTCTACGCTATCAAGAGTCATGCCTCCAACGTACCGGTATGCATACCACTATTGAGATGTGGGTCTCACCCTTTGGCACATCAAAAGACACAAGTCGAGACAATGGGCCCATTATTCATCTCAAGATTAAGATACAATACAAATGACTATCTAAAGTGAATCGATTTGCCGAGACAGAATTATTAATCCAAATCAATTCACTTTATGTTCCGATCCAACACATCGTCACCTATGAAAACGTGCCAATGTTTCTATTCACGGAGTCCAACTTCGATGGTCAAGACAAACCATCTCCCAAAAGGGATATAGACAACATAACAATCTTTACATGAATAAAGCGCCTAACTTTATTTCCTCGATTGCGGATCATATGTTTTAGACCGTCACCTTAAGAATCGTGTCTTCCGCATAATCAGTCCATCATATGCCTAATTCTTAAGGTTTAGACTGACAGTCTCAGACTACTGTTTGCTTATCATATATTCAACAAATATGAACGTAAAGAGGACAAGATTTGGTATATATAAATGAATAAATTCTTTATTGATAAAGATGTCTCCAAAAACGTATTACATTTTTACTCCTTAGGGCATACATGTCTAACAATTCCAATCATCGCCTGATAGCTGTTGTTATAAGCAAACTCCACTAATGGCAACATTTTACACCAGCTGGTCTTGAAATCAAAATTACAGGCCCGAAGCATATCCTCTAAGATCAAGTTCGTTCTCCCTATTTGGTCGTCTGTCTGAGGATGAAAAGCTATACTGAAGTGCAACTTAGTCCCCATTGTAGTCTATACACTTCTCTAGAACTTGGAAGTGAACCTGCCATCACGATCAGAAATGATAGACTTAGGGATTCCATGAAGTCACACAATCTTCTTAACATAGAGTTTTGCTAACCGCTCCATAGAGTAACTGATCTTGATATGAATGAAATGTGTCATCTTTGTCAATCAGTCGACAACAACCCAAATAGCGTCATATCCATTCATAGTCCTAGACAAACCGGTAATGAAATCCATTGCAATATCCTCCCATTTTCATTCCGGTATCTAGATTGACTATAACTTGCCGCCAGGTCTCTGGTGTTCAGCTTTGACTTGCTGGCATGTCAAGCATTTCTTTACCTGCATAGCAACATCACGTTTCATTCCAAACCACTAAAAATTATCTGTTAGATCGTTATACATTTTTGTTATACCTAGATGAATTGAATAAGGAGTATCATGTATTTCTGCTAAAATCCTTCCCCTTAAGCCTTCATCGTTGGGAACACATAAGCTGTCCTTGAGGTATAGAGTTCCATCATCAACAATTCGAAACTCTTCACATTTCCTTTCCTTTAATTCCTGCTTAATCCTTGCGAGGCTTATATCTTCATCTTGCTTACTCCAAATCTCATCGTGCAACGTTGGAGCAAGAGTAAGTGCTGATAGTTGGCCTGATATGAGTTCTAAACTGAAGTCTAGAATTTCTTTCCTTAATGACTAAGACATCACTTGTAATGACATCAACGTGTCAACTGTCTTCCTACTTAGAGCATCAGCCACCCGATTAGCCTTTCCTAGATGATAAAGGATTTCACAATCATAATCCTTCACCAACTCTAACCATCTTTGTTGTCTCATGTTCAGGTCCTTTTGAGTGAAGAAGTACTTTAGACTTCGATGGTCGGTAAAGATCTTGCACTAGACCCCATATAAGTAATGTCTCCATATTTTCAGTGCGAAAACAACGGCTGCTAACTCAAGGTCATGAGTAGGATAGTTCTTCTCATAATATTTTAGTTGTCTCGATGCATAAGCAATTACTCTGTCATTCTGCATCAGTACAACACCAAGGCCCATCTTAGAAGCATCATTGTAAATCACAAATCCGTCACTTCCTTCAGGAATGGCCAATACTGCAGCTGTAGTTAACCGTTTCTTCAATTCTTGGAAACTCTTCTCGCATGCATCTGTCCATTCAAACTTCTTTCCCTTGCAGGTTAGATTTGTGAGTGGTGCTGCTATCTTGGAGAGATCTTCCACAAATCTTCGGTAATAACCAACTAGACCTAAAAAGCTCCTTATCTCACTTGCATTCGTCGGTTGTTTCCAGTTAAGAATAGCCTTTACTTTAGTAGGATCTACCATTATTCCTTCTTTTGTTATTACATGCCCTAGAAAAGACACTCTGCCGAGCCAGAATTCACACTTGAAAAATTTTGCATACAGCTTGTATCTCCTTAATGTCTCCAGCACAATTCTCAAATGCTCCGCGTGTTCTTCACTACTCTTTGCATAAATAAGGATGTCATCGATAAACACAACGATAAATTTATCAAGAAAATCCTTGAATACTCGATTCATCAGGTCCATAAAGGCTGCAGGTGCATTCGTTAGACTGAAAGGCATAAGCACAAATTCATAGTGACCATACCTCGATCTAAAGGCTATTTTTGGGATGTCTCCTTCTTTAATCTTCAACTGGTGATATCCTGACTACAGGTCAATCTTTGAGAACACAAATGCACCTTTTAATTGATCAAACAAGTCATCGATTTGAGGCAACGGGTATTTGTTCTTAATTGTTACCTTGTTCAGCTCTCTATAGTCGATGTAGAGTCTCATAAAGCCATCTTTCTTCTTAACAAATAAGATTGGAGCTGCCCAAGGTGAGTGACTAGGTCTAATGAAGCCTTTGTCGAGAAATTCCTTTAGTTGAGAATGAAGCTCTTTCAATTCTGCTAAGGCCATTCTATAAGGTGCCTTTAAAATTGGGTCGGTGCCTAGAGTGAGCTCGATCTTGAATTCAATTTCTCTATTAGGGGGTAAGCTTGACAAATCATCTGAAAACACCTCTGAAAATTGTTGTACCATTGCCACATCCTTAATCCTTGTCTTTTCTTCTTGACTTTTGTCCACAACGTTTGCCAAGTAACCCATGCAGCCGCTTGCTAACAATTTCCTTGATGTCATGGCTGACAAAAACATGCTTGGTTTCTTTCTGGACTAGCCCACATACACGAACTTTTGTTCACCTTTAGAATGGAAGATTACCTTTCATTTCCGGCATTCGATGATAGCATTGTACTTACTCAAAAAATCCATTCTAAAAATCATGTCATAATCATACATGTCGATCACAATAAGGTCGACAAAGAGTTCCCTTTCGAAAATCCATAGAGGAACAGTATGCAAACAATGCATAGATATCATCACTTCCTCAAAGGTTAGTGTCGTAGTGAATCCTTGTCTCATTGGTTCTAAATGAACCCCTAACTTCTTGGCAAAGGATGACGATACAAAAGAATGTGTGGCACCCTATCAAAAAGAACATGTGCATTAATAGAGAGACTTTAAATCTGACCTGTGACCACATTAGAAGCTTCAACAAGCACCTGTTCTTTCATCATGGCGTAGATATGGGTATTAGTAGGTGGGGCTTCAAGTATTCCCTGGCTAATTAACGGCCCTTCTAAGGTAGCTTGTGCCTGATGGAGTTGGGCTTGAGCATTCATCTGATTGGGGCAGTTCTTAGCAAAATAGTCTTCACATCCACAGATGAAACACTGGTTCATTCCCAAACGACATTCTCCTGGATGCATGGCTGGATTTGCCTAATATTGTTGTTGGACAGGCCACCATTGTGCCTCTTGTTGCCTTGATTCTATTGGTTTTGTGAATTGCCCTTCCTTTTGTTGTTCCTCCAATGTTGGTTGTTGTTGTTGTTGTTGTTGTTTCTATGTTAGGGGTGATTCTGGGTGCTTGCATTGTTTACTGGCTGACCTGACTGACGTTGGTTTCTTCTTAGCTTTGATAAATGAAATTCAGCATGTTGGGCCCTGAACACAACCTGTTCTTGGTTTTTGGGTGGGCTTGCTTGCCCCATCAACAATTGTAGCAATCTTTGGCTGGAGGACTCTGATCAGTCTTCTAGCCCTTTCACTCTCATCACTAATAATCCTGGGGCAAAGGTGAGCTAACTGATCAAATTTTGCCACCACATCTGCAACCGACATGTCCCCTAGCGCATGTTCTCAAACTCGTCATAGTGCATCCTAGTAATGTTCATGTGGAAGAACTTTGTGTTGAACTCATGAACGAAATTAGCCCATGTCATCTCATCGACATTCTTGCTCTGTTCAATTCCATCCCACCAAATCCTGGCCTCCATGGTGAGACAGTATGAAGCTTAGAGAACCGTCTCGTTATCTGAGAAGCCCATGAGTCCCAGAGTAGCCTCAATTGCTTTTAGCCATCCTTGAGCAACTAATGGATCCTTGGAACCTTCAAAATTTGTTGGCTTAACCCTCTTCCATCTGACTAGAAGTGGTTCTGATAAGCCGGTCTAGGTTCAACAGTAGGAGCTGGGACTTCATCTACTTGTGGTTGGGGAGGAGGAGGAGGCGGCATGTCGCTGCCTCGTTGTTCGCCGCCTTAACAATTGGCTCTCACTTCTGCAATGTCCCTTCTTTGTTCCTCAAGTTGCCTTTGCAGCTCGACGATCATCGTCATCAACGTTTCGTTAGTTTGAGTGCGTGTTTGCATTCTTCTACGGCCGTCCATTGATTTCCTAAAAGAGTTATGAATTTAGGAACAATCTTCTAATTTATGAGACAAGTTTTCACTACTAGGGCATTAATCAATAAACAACTAAATCTTATACTTATCATCAAACTTACATCCTTAACAATTAAATTAAAAATATACTTACTTGGAGGACTTGGACCGACGTGTGGCGATATGAATTGAAAACGAAAGTCCGCTCTGATACCAAAGCTTGTAACGCCCCCTTACGGATGTTACAAATGTCGATACATTCATTCTTTTAACCTTTATTTAAGATAAACTATTTCATTAACACATAATTTGCAAACATACCCTAGGATCCATGCATACCTTTTTTTATCAACATTAAATTATTTGATTATAAACTTTCTTTAAATAGTTTATCACACCGAATAATAAAACCATAATTTAAATAAAAACAACACAACATTTAAAATCTGCTTGCACAGTTTGGTAGGCCAAACTTGACCAGCAGTCCAAACTTCAACCACCGACAGACCGCCTGAAGCTCTGCAAATTAGGGTCTAAAAATCACTAAGTTCGACAGGCCGAACAATTTCATCGGCAAACCGACCAATAATGATCAACAAGCCGATTTGTTGTTAAAACAAAAATTTTTAATTTTAAACAAGTCTCAATATTTCAAAATGCATAAGACAAACTTTAATCCAAAACATAGTTCAAATCTCCAAGAATTATTCAAATAAATATACTCAGATAAATAACGTACTCAGAAAACAAAACATAGTTATTAACTTTAAATTCTTCCTTTTTGGCATCTTCCGTTTTCAATCCATCGTGCATAGCTCACATGCCTGTTCTCGCCCTCCACATATTCCAAACCTTCTTGCCCTCATCTGCAACATGATGTAAAACTAAGTAAGCAAAAAGCTTAGTAAGTACATTTTCTATCTCACACGTAAAACATTTTATAAAAACATCATAACCATAATCATCATCATTATCATCATAAGAGTGCACTAGGCACAGTTTCGTATGGAACGTATCTTTCGTTAACATTAACCATATTAAAAACTTCATTCATTTTATCTTTAGGGGCTCAAGTGTTGCACCATAATCATCATTGTAGGCGCGTTGTCGTGAGAGGATAGGGGTAGTTAATTCCAAACCAAACACGACATCATGAACTTAAACATAACATTACTTTAGGTGTGCAATACTTATTTAGGTGATACATGTATACGTGTTTATACTTTCATACTTTGAAATACGACATCATTTAATATGCATAACTTTTGATAAATCAAACTTTCATAATAGAACATCAATAACACCGTCAAAGAATCATCATAGAAATCATCATAAACATGAATTTAAAACTTTTCACAAACCACATCATGTTGCAAGTAAGAATATGCTTACTTGATAAGCTTACTTTACTTAACCGTATCTTAGGTGACGTTGCTACGGTCTTGATGTGCTCACTCCTTAGTGTCTTGATGTCATTCATTCATTTAAAATAAAAGTTAACATTTATTTTCAAGAAATCATTCTACACCACATAACATCTTCCAATTCCACATTACATCACACATACATTCATCTCTTGAAAACATTAATTCATAATACGTTTCATTAACCTTTAAAACATTAGAACAAAACGATCAACACAATTGCTATCTAACCCTTATGAAATCATAGCTCAATAACTTAAAATTCATACACAAGTTGAGTACCAAACTTGGCAGGGAGGAAGTTAACATATAAACATATTACCATGATTTTTCGTTGGTCATAAAAATTCCATTTAAAATCCAAAACAAGTCATACAACATACAACACTAAATCTGCCAGTAATAACAAAACAGTGAGTAGTCCATACTTACATCCATAAAATAAATTATCTACATCCTAAAATAATTCCACAAAATCTTGCATGCAATAGACACCAAGAACTTCAACATATCCAAAAATCACCTTTAAATAAATTCCATACAATCAGAAACGTGTGTTTGAATTTAGAGACAAAAACAACTTTAAAGAATTTAGGCAGTGAGTTACATGCGATCATCATTCTCAAACAATTAAAACATATTTATTTAAACTCTAAAATTCTTAATAACAACTTATTAACATTTAATCATATATTACAATACCACAAAAATTCTCATCACCAAATAAAATCATTTAATCATATAAAAATATCACACAACAAAAAGTCCAACAATTTCACTGATATAGCAATCTCAAAACCTAGTCTTAATGAAAATTCAATAACACATAAAGTTTTCATCAAATCAATACCAAACTTTCTAGTCCATAACTTAACATATACATGAACATATTTGCTAAATTTCGTGCAAAATAATATTCATTTGCATTATGAACAAAACTTATATTTTTGTGCAACACAACCAATCAGCAACAATTTTCTATGAGTGGCAGAGAGAAGAAAATTCATATCTCAATATAGAAAAATCCAATGAACGTGAAATTTGGAGGAACATCACATAACACATACATGAATATCATACTAAAATTTTAGAGCAAATGAAAATTTGTAGACAAAGATATAGTAGTCGGATTAAGCAGCAAAATACATTTCAAAAATACCAAGACTTAACCCTTACCTCAAAACGATTCTTCTCAAGTTTCTTTTGAATTCTTCTATGTGTTAACCCACAATTTCATTCAAGTATTGCAAAAAATTAAGAAGAGAAGGGGAAAAGAGAACGTGTAGAGAAGGAGAGAGAGTGTGTGTGTCTGAAAGAAATTTTTTTTGAGAGAGAGAGAGAGAGTGAAAAATTATCGTGAATGAAGATAATGCAAAGGGTCGAAATTCTCTATTATGTCAAAATTTTCCTAACTAAAATCAAGGTAAATTCATGTGGGAATGCAGAGAAATAGGGAAAGTCAAATGATTTGCTCCACTTACCATATTTCACAATTTCAAAAGAGGAAACCATATCAAATAATTCAATCATCAATGAAAGTCAAACATTTAATTACCAAAATTAAGGAAACAAACCTAAAATATGCTAATCAATCACAATTAATCATCCAATTATATCTAATCATCAATGTCACAATTTTAGGTGATTTCTATTGATTGCTCGTCAATTGTCTTCAACCTACCGACTACTCAGTTCGGTCTGCCGACGATGTAAGGTCCGGCCTATCGATCATATTCATTGGCCTGTCGTTTCGTGAGGGATAATTCAGCCTGCTAAACTTGAAGAATCGGCCTGTCGATCTGCCATATACATTAAATATAACAAAACATTATTTTATTACACACTTATTATCAAATGTACAACGTAAATGACATGAACACCTTGAGCACATCAATTTCCACATGACCGTCACCTGTGATAACACTTAAAAATACAATAGTCAATAACATGAAATCATATAGGAACTTTACTTAATGTCGTTGCTCATTTAGTATAATCCTTTATATGAAAATTTGGTGGGTGTTACAAGTTATGTATTTAATATTGTCGATGCCATGTGTACACACTATTGTGGGTCCGATGGAGCCTAATAGTGTTTGGTATTTAATATTTAAATTCGCTTTGTCTGCTTTCATATTTTAACAAATATCTTAAAAAGCTTTAAATATCCTACATTTTTATAATTAACTTAATACCTTTTAAAATGGCAGTTTTTATTAAAAAAACTTAATTTATTTAACCTAATTAATCTGCCACTTCACCTTTTGGATTTCGGGGCATGATAGATTTGTATCAGAGCCCTAGATTTATGAACCTTGGGAATTATGCACACATAGGTACGACGATGGAAAACCACTGATAGTCCAATTTTGTATTCAAAATTGAGAGAATGGCACAATGACATCATCCAACTGTTGCGGGTGCGAATTATGTAGATAAGGAAACCCTGATGGGGGCCATGCTCAGCCCCTTTTGACAGATAGCTGAGAGGGCTAGGCTCAAGGATTCTAAGACGAGTCGCCGACGTCAGTATTTTAAGGATTTTTGTCACACATCTATTCTGACTTTCTATGGGAATGGGGACCCGCAGATCGCCGAATACTGGTTAGATTCGATAGTGAAGCATTTGGACACTCTTGGGGTACCGATTGAGTATCGTGTTGATTTCACATGCTACAAGTTGGAAGGCAGTGCCAATACATGGTGGAAACAAGCAAAGCATCTTGAAAACTCTAGAACATCAATTGGGATAAATTTGAGGAGTTGTTTTATGAGCGCTACTTTCTGTTAGGATATAGGGATTAGAAGGTTACCGAGTTTTATCGATTGAAGCAGGGTGATATAACAGATTGTGAATATGAGGCAAAGTTTAATGAGTTAATCAAGTTTGCTTCATCCATTGTGGCTTCTGAGCTAGAGAAGTGCATTAAGTTCTAGGATGGACTCAAGGCATCTATTCGACAGTAAGTGGTGGCCTTACGACTCTAGAATTTCGGTGAGTTGGTATCATCAATAATCTCCGTGGAAAGTTAACATGCTCTTTATAGCAAGAACGAGGCAAGGACATCAACAGGACCCCAAAGAAGTAATAGGAGAGGTAGTAGCAACTGCCAAGCCCAGCTAAAGAACCAACAGGGAAATGCTAATAGTGGGAGCAATAGTTCGTTAGGCAGCAGGCGCAGCAACCCCTATAGTTTTTATTGTCATTATTGCCAGCGGCCGAGACATATCAAGAGGAATTGTCTAATCGAGAACGCTCGATAGTGATTCCAAGCCAAAGAGGGTGCAAACCGTCAGTTCCAAGGTCAGCCTCTAGCTCCACAGTAGCAACTTCCTCAACTACCGTTTCATCAGTCCACTCCACCGCAGATGCAGTACCCGACGTAGGGATATCAATAGCAAGGTTTCCAATGGAACACTCCATAGTATCGAGCGCCAAGTGCAGCTAGCGTGTAGTCCCATCCACCGCAGCAATATCGGCTGACTAATCTAGGACCTAGCAATGTCAACAGGGGAAAAGGGAAGTCTCCAGCCTAGGTCCACACCATGACATCAAGGAACTCAGACGCTCAGACCAGCAATGTTGTAGTTGATGGCATGACTTAGTTTTTTAGTCTTTAGCACATGTTCTATTTGATACTGGTGCCACTTATTCTCTCATTTTGAGTTCTTTTGTACATGTCTTGGTTTAGAAGTAGAGGAATTTGATCAGCCCTTGATGATTTCCTCACCCTTGGGGCGGGTGTATGTAAATTATATATGTAAATCCTGTAAAATAATGATTGGGAGTGAGACTCTAAAAAGTGATTTGATTGTAAACCCCATGAAATCATATAATGTAATCTTAGGAATGGACTAGTTGTCCATACTAGTTGTCCAGATATAATGCCCTAGTTGATTGTCAACTTAGGAAGGTAACCCTAGTATTTGATAAGGGGACAACAATCATATACCAGGGTGGTAATGATAGGGTAATGAGTGAGCGACTCATGAAACTGTGTCTTAGAGGACAAAAGAATCTGGCTTGTTATACACTTCTCCTAGATCTAGAAGAAAAGTCTAGTGCAATAGGGAAGAATATAGTGATACTAATGGTTAATGAGTTCGATGATGTCTTCCTTGATGAGTTACCAAGATTACCGTTGCACTGAGAAACCGAGTTCAGTGTCGGCTCTAATTTTCATAGCACCGCATCGTATGGCATCGGTAGAAATGAAAGAACTCAGGATACAGCTTTAAGAACTAGCAGATAAAGGATATACTAGAACAGTACGTCGCCATGGGGTGTGTTGGTTTTGTTCGCCAAGAAGCATGATGGTACCCTTAGGTTGTGTATTGATTACTTGCAGCTGAATCGGGTCACCGTGAAGAATAAGTACCCACTGCCCATGATCGATGAGTTGTTCGACCAGTTAGGAGGCTTTCGATATTTCTCAAAGATAAATTTACGATCTAGATACCACCAGCCCAGGATTAGGGAAGAGGATATTCCCAAGATAGCTTTTAGGATTTGGTATGGACACTTTGAGTTTCTGGTGACGTCATTTGGGTTGACAAATGCTCTTGTAGCTTTCATGGATTTAATGAACATGATTTTCAGGCCTTATTTAGATCAGTTTGTAATCGTGTTTATTGATAACATACCGATCTATTCTAAGACCTATAAGGAGCATGAGTAGCAACTTAGAATCGTGCTTTAGACTCTACGAGAGCACCAACTGTACGCCAAGAAGGAAAAGTGTGAATACTAGTTGACCGAGGTTAAGTTTCTAGGGCACATCATCTCTGAGTAGGGTATCTTAGTAGATCCGTCCAAGATCAAGGCTATAGTACAGTGAGAACGACCAAGGAACGTGGTCGGGTATTATAGGAAGTTCGTGAAGGATTTTTTTAAGATAGCGGCTCCATTGACGCAGTTGATCAAGAAAAATGTCAGGTTTGAATGGGATGAGGACTATGAATATGCTTTCCAAAAGTTGAAGACTCGGTTGACTACCACTCCAGTGTTGATTATTCTAGGTAGTAATGAGCCTTATGAGGTCCACATTGTATCGGGACGAGGACTCAGATGCGTGTTGATGCAATATGGACGAGTTCTAGCTTATGGGTCGTGATAGCTAAGGCCTCACAAGCAGAATTATCCCACTCATGACTTAGAGCTTGTAGCAGTGATTTATGCCCTAAAGATTTAGAGATGCTACTTGTGTAGGGCGACTTTCTAGGTTTTCTCGGACCACAAGAGCTTAAGGTATTTGTTCACATAGAGGGATTTGAATATGAGATAGAGAAGAAGGATGGAGTATATGGAAGACTATGACTTCACATTACAGTATCATCTGGGTAAGGCCAACGTAGTCATAGATGCACTCAGCAAGAAGTTTTTAGGATTTCTCGCATGCTTAGCACTCGAGGATTAGAGGAGAGATGCTAAAGTAAGTGAGTATAGGTTGCAGTATTACAATGGTGGCGATCAGGTTTTGGTGTACCACATGGAATCGACTCCAGCTCTTGTTCAGATGATAAAGCAGAACCAAAGACAGGACCAGCACCTTCAAGGGATATGGACACGGATCCAGACGAGGAGCAATTTGAAGAATAAAGGGTTCATGCAGATGGGTCGCTATAGTTTAGGGTGCGTTTGGCAGTTCTTGTGATCGAGCATGTGATGAAAGTTGTGATGAACGAAGCTTATAGATCTCAATTCGCTATTCATCCGGGAAGCATGAAGATGTACCACGACTTGAAGAGGCAATATTGGTGGAGAGGCATGAAAAGGGATGTCCAGGAGTATGCGGCCAAGTGCGTGACTTGTCTCTAGGTAAAAGTCAAGCATTAGAAGACCGTTGGTCAGCTTCAACCGCTTCTTATCTTGAGGTAGAAATGGGAGCATGTCATGATGGATTTCCTCATCGAATTATCAAAGACGGTGTAGAGACATGACACGATTTGGGTTATCGTCGATAGGTTGATGAAATTAGCACATTTCATTCCCTTCAGGTCGACGAGTTCTTGGAGAGCTGTACTTGCAGAATATACCGAGGTTGCATGGAGTTCCCTTGTCCATCACTTTCGACAGAGACACTCAATTTAACGCTAAGTATTGGAGAAGTTTTCAGGAGGCTTTAGCGTATATTTGAACTTCAACATGGCCTTTCATCCTTATACCGATGGGCAGTCTAAGCAGGTTATTAAGATTTTTAAGGATATGTTACATGTGTGTGTCTTAGACTTTGTCAAGAATTGGAAGAAATATTTGCATTTAGTGAAGTTTGCATATAACAACAGCTATTGGGCAAGCCTCGGGATGGCACCGCTCGAAGCACTTTATGGGCTGCCGTATCGATCACCAATGTGTTGGGTAGAGCTAGAAGACGGAATTGTTCTTGGACCAGATGAGATCTGTGATAGCAACGAGAAGGTCACCATGGTTCGTGATCGGTTGAGGGATGCTTAGAGTAGGCAAAAGAGCTACACAGACAAGAGACACCGACCTCTAGAGTTCAAGGTAGGGGATTTTGTTCTTCTAAAGGTTTCACCGCGCAAAGGCATATCACGTTTTGGTGTAAGTCAGAAACTTACACTGAGGTACATCAGGCCATTCGAGATTACTCAGCGTATAGGCATGGTCGCTTATCGCCTTGATCTTCCTCCCAAGCTCTCCCATGCTCATGATGTGTTTCAGGTGTCGATGCTTTGGAAATGTCCGCCCAAGCCAAGAAACATTATCTTGTTTCATGATGAGCAGGTTCAAAAAGACACGACTTACAAGGTGGTGCCAGTTTAGATCATCAATCAGAAAACTATAAGCTTGCGACGTCGTGATATACCACTAATGACAGTCATGTAGCAGCATCATGGAGCTAATGAAGCAGTTTGAGAATTGGAATCGACTATGAGAGAGTCGTACCCTTATTTGTTTTGTTTTTTATTTGACCTTTAATTTCGGGGATGAAATTTTCTTTAGGGGTGGAGAGTTGTAACACTCAGAAAATTTAATTGAGCATAATTAGTGTTTAAATGGTGGATTAGTATACCTTGATGTAAATTTGAACATAGTCTACATACTTTATGATATTTTAAATTTATCTCACTTTTAATTATTTCTATATTTTGAATTTTAAAAGACAACAATTTGCCAAATACCCGATACGTCCTAATTACAAAACTATGTGTTGGAACCTAGTTTTGCTTTGCAAAACCACCCCTCACCCATCTATTTATCTCCCTCTCTCACTCTCTCTCAAACACACTATCTCTCTTCTCTCTCTCTTACGCTGCCTTCTCTCCCTCTCTCTATTTTGACTCAAATTTTTGAGTTCAAGCTTGATTCTTAGCTAGATTGGGAGGCAAGGAACACGATTTGGTCTCCACAAACTCGATTTTAAGCTTTGATTCAAGGTTAGTTTATTTATTTTTCAAATTTCAAACTTTTAACCTAAATTTTTTAATTTCTTTGAAATGTTGTAATCCGAGTTTCTTGAGCTTAGAAAACCCTTAATCTAAGTTAGTAGAACTCAAATCATCAGAATCTAGGCTTGATTTCATGAAATTTGGATTAAATCAAGTTTTTCTCTTTTTCTCCATTTTCAAATTTCCTTGAAAATTTCTATGTAAATCTTGCTTAAATGTGTTTAAATGTGTTCTAGTATGTTTTTATCATTTATGAATGTTATAAATGCTCTAGGACTTAAAAAACAGGTTTAGAATTGATTTTGGGGCTTGGGGAGGCCGAGAATCGAAGTCTTAGACCTCCCACATTTTTCAAATTCGGTAGGTCAAACTCAATGTTTGGTAGGCCGGATTCATAGGTTAGGTAGGACGAACCCAGGCCAGTTTGGTAGGCCAGTCCTGGTTAGCCAACAAGTCGAACTGTAAAGTTCGGCAAGCCGACCGGACCTTGTGAAAAATAACTCTTTTCACTCATTTTTTGTCGTTTAAAACCTAGATCAAGATTTTTGACCTCATGAGATGATTTTGTGAACTCTAAAGGCATACTAAGATACCATAAGAAAGCTTAGGGATGTAAAATACCTTAGCTAGATATTGATAAACTTAGTTTCTATTTAAGGTTGTTTGTGGTTCTGTGGAGCTAACATATAGCGGGTCGGGACTACTGTGTTGAACATTGGTACAGGATATCGAGGTAGGACTTATATCCCTTCTCCTTGGTAGCCATATTTTTAAAGGGTTTTGACCACAACGCATTTCCTTTCAAATGTTTTCTAGAAACGAAGTTGATTACTTATTTTTATTATTGGCTAAATAATGAATGATCATAATGAATGTAATAAGAATATCTAGCAAATCAGACATAATAATGATATGACATCGGACCGTCGGTTAGTACCGTCCGAAATGATAAAATAGAGCATGATGACGTGTATAGAGATCAGGTCGTGGGAAGCACGACCTTGGAGACAGGTCCCGAAACTCAGTTAGGCTACTTTGGTGGTGATTCATATGGCTTTGCTGAAAACATGATAATGAGACTGTCTATGGATGAATAAATGATTAAACGGTATAAATAAATTCAATGAGCTTTAGTTAGTTATTTGTTTATCAATTTATCTTGTTTTATAGCTTTTTTAAAAAAAATGAATTATATGTTTAAATTAAATGTTTTCAAAAGCTTAGTCCTACTGAGCCTTTCGCTCATATTTTTCTTGTTTAAAAACCCTTCCCCCCTTTCTAGGTGGAATCCAGCTTACGGAAGATTGAAGAACTAGGAAGAAACTGCAGGATTAGGACATCATTGTCTAGGGTATTTATTTATAAATAAGGCATGTAATATATTAATTTATTTCCCTTTTGTTTGGACTATGATTATGTATTTAATATTGTTGATACCATGTGTACATACTATTGTGGGTCCGATGGGGCCCAATGGTGTTTGGTATTTAATATTTTAATTCGCTTTGTTTGCTTTCATATTTTAACAAATATCTTAAAAAGCTTTAAATATCCTACATTCTTATAATTAACTTAATACCTTTTAAAATGGCGGTTTTTATTAAAAAAACTTAATTTATTTAATTTATTTAACCTAATTAATCCGTCATGTCACTTCCTAGATTTTGGGGCGTGACATTAAGTTATAAGAAATTATATTTGTTTAGTTTTAAAAGATTAAGTTTTAAGAAAGCATTATGTTAGTTTGAAGATAATAAATTGTAAGTAAAATATATAGATAATTTTTAAAAGAGTTTTAAAGAGCATTTAAAATAGTATTTTATTTCAACATTTAATTTAAAATTGTTTTTAAAATAGTTTTATTTAAATTAAAAACATGTTTTAAAAGTAATAGTTTTTAGATAATTATCTTTGTGTTTAAAGGAAAAGTTTTAAGGAATTATTATGGTTAGGTTTTAAGAAGTTAATGTAG
The DNA here is from genome assembly GCA_025403435.1 of Artocarpus heterophyllus. NCBI lineage: Eukaryota > Viridiplantae > Streptophyta > Magnoliopsida > Rosales > Moraceae > Artocarpus > Artocarpus heterophyllus. The sequence continues at coordinate 30,281,075 of CM046348.1, read as the reverse complement.
TATGTATGTATAGAATTAAGTTCTAAAAATTATGATTATGTTAAAAAAATAATAATTGTTATCGTGTTACAATTACGTTTGAGAAATTAACATTACTATATTAGAGTTTTGAAATTAAGTTTTGAGAAATGATTAATTTTTAATTAAATAAATTGGAGGAAAAGAAAAATGTTTCACTTTGATTAAAACGATTAAAACTCTAAAACAAAATTCCAAAAATACACTTTAAAATAATTTAATAATTACTAGAAGTAACATACATAAATAAAATAATTTTAGAAGATAAAATTATTAAAAGTGATAAATTAATATTAAAGTTTCAATTTGGCACACTAATTTAATTAAGAGTAATTTACACCGCTGATCCTTTAGCTTTTTAATATGTGACACCTTTGTTTCTCTTATTTTAATTTTGACAAAACTATCCTTAAACTGTTAAAACCTTGGTAATTAAGCCTTTTCCCTCGATCTCTGTTAAATTTCTCATAGAATACATCACTTTCCATCACGTGTTGATGAAAAGACAAGAATGTCCTCACCTCACAACAACCAAAAATGAAAATCCAGCTTTCTTATTTTCTATTTTGGTTCTCTATTTTCTAAATCACAGATCCAGCTTTCCTCTAATTACACCCTCTTTCTCAGTATCCAAATTTAAATAGTGGGGAGAAAACTCTATGTACAAATTTTCTTGCACAAATTGAAAATCCCTCTTTATTTACATCTATATTTCAAGTATATGTCAATTTCTAACTCTTACAATCAAAACCCAAAGGAGAAGAATGCATGCAGCAACAGGTTTAGCTCAAGATCTTTAGAAAAATCTCACTCCGGCGAATATTCATCTCGGTCCATTTTCCTTTCCTCCATGTTCACTTCATGAGGGCACGAATGTCTTGTGGTAGCCATGGATGGTGTAGAGAAGGAAAAAGAAGAAGTGGGGGTTATCATTTGATTTGTAGGGCATCGAGATAAAGATGGAAGCAATAAAGAGTTGTTAAAATCATAGCCAAATAGCAAAGCACCTCATTTTGTTCTTTTAATTTTTTGTGAAACTATAAATTTTTATTATGTTACCAATATACCCTTCTAAATTAGACCACATGCTTGGCACATGATCAATTCTATGGGAAATTTAATGGAGATTAAAAGAAATGTCTTAATTGCTATGGTTTTAAGAATTTGAAGATTGTTTTGTTATTATTAAAAGAAAAGAGACTAAAGATCATTCACTGAAAAGTTAAAAAAGGACCAGATAAATTATTTAAAATTTCACAAACATAAATATTGGGAGTTGGAGACCCGGTCCATAAAATGCAAACTGAAGGCCCAATACAACACAGATTGCCCCGCCTGAACTATAAAAAATGATAATAGAGGTCTCGACGGGCACAGGTTACACTCGCTGTCGTCAGTGTTAGAATTCAAGCTCTGAGTAGAGAGAGAGAGGGGGAGAGAAATGTATGGAGCTGAGGACGAAGACGAGGGACGACGTCGTCAGAGGAAGCTGGAGGAAGCCCTCGAAGTCAAATCCCTAAGACGTATCATTAGCGCCTATCTCAAGTACTCTCTCTCTCTCTGATAGAGTAAAATTTCTTTGATTCTTAATCATAAACGCCTCTTATAGATTCTTCACCCATTTCGACGGGGTTCCTATTGGCCGTGTTTGAAATTCAATTGGCCTATTTGGAGAACAATATACACACACACACATATATTTATATATATATGCATATGTATATTGAAAATGATACGCTTGTTTCAGTCAAAGAGTTTTTTTTTTTTTTTTTTTTTTAACGTATAGCTACCCAGATGCTGCGGATGCGGATATCAAAAGATATGAAAGATCTTTCAAGAAGCTTCCACCTGCCCATAAGGTTTTGTGTTGTCTTGAGTTGATTTTTTTTTTTTTTAATTTATATATCTATTTGTCTGAATTGTGTTTCTTAGAGTTAATTCCTTGTCTCAAGTGCAATCTGAGAGTTTTAATTGGAGTGCTCCGAGTTGAAAAGGGATAATATTTGATTTGATTTGATTTTTTATTTGTTATTTTAGTTATTTACTTTTTTTCTAGTGCTGTGTGCTAAAAGTTCTTCAATGAATCAGAAAAGAAAGAAGCAGACTCTTGAAATTTTAATTCATCATTTTATCTCGGCTCGTTTGCGAAAACCAGACCGAACAAGCCTCATGGGCTTGACATGACTTGCGAAGTTTTTTCATAAATTACATAATTGCTAATACCTGTCTTACCATACATTGTCATATCTGGTATCCATAATAACATTACCATGGTATTTTTTTTAGCAAACTTAAAAACTGATAGGATTTGTTCTGGTTGAGAAAGCTTAATTTTCAGCTTTGTTGTGGGCTTTGGCGGATAAATCCTTCGCGGATTTTCTGTTCTCCTTGATTGTGCTAAATTGGAGGGATGTCACATGCAGACGGAGTTAATGGTTTTTTTATTTTTGTTTTTCCTCACTTTCCTTGCTCCTTCCTTTGTAATTGGTTTTTTCATCAATGAAAGGAGTTTTCTTGTAATTAAAAAAAAGAGAGATTTTTTTTTGGTGTTATTGGGTAGAATCCTTATAATTACAGGTTGCCACCGTAATCCATGGTAATCTTTACTCCAAGTCTCCATACAGGCAAGACTATTAGTAAATTAGAAAATGTTGCATTTGTGTTTGATAACATATGATAAAAGCTTGTGTCATCACGCTAATCTATCACAGAATTACTAATCACACAGTAACGTAATATTTTTCTTATACTTTTAAGTTATCTTTTCCTTCCAATATTTTTGCAGACTTTGTTATCCCACTATCCTTTGAAGTTGCAAAAGTTGACACAGTAAGGATCTAAACCCTTTTTGTTGCCCCTTTTTTTTCCTTTCTTTTTTAGATTCATATCCTTTTGCTTGATTTATTTTGGTTGTTGTCTATAAAATAAAAAAAAAGTATAATTCTTCAGTAACCATGACTATGTTATATGCAAGCTATCTGGAATATTTAGCGCAAAGAGAGTTTTCTCTTTCTAATTGTTTACTTAAATGCCTACTCTTAGGATTATTCTTGTATTTTGTTTTGTCCTCATATCCTTCGTAATTGATTTTATCATCCATGAAAGGCTATTTCTTATCAAGAAAAGAAAAGAAAAAAAAAAAAGAAAAGAAAATCTTTTGCACAACGAAGTTTGGAGTGATCAAACGATATTTTGAAGCTGTAATTAACTTGGCCTTTAATTTTGCAGATGTATTTCTGCAAATTCATATTTCATCTTTAGCATGCTTCAGGTTAGTTCCAAATCACTCTTTGACTTTTGTATTTCATCATTCTTTCCTGCTCGAAACGCCTGTAATTTGATATTTTGTTACTGAAGAACTTTGTCTCTTGTCAGAGTGTTGAGATAATAAGAGCAAGTCTCCAAAAATGGTTTAATTGGTGAGGGATATTCTGACCTTGTTTGTTTGTCTTTCAAAATTTTATTATTTGCCAGGCATTTGAACCCCCACTTGATATGAGCCAGGACATTGATATTTGTGAAAACCCTCCTCTTGAAGATGCTCCAAATGATCATTGCTTCTCTAGAGATGTTTTCTCTTGTCATTCTACGTCCACAAGTGGAAGATCGTGTTTCTCCAAATCAGATCAAGCATGTTGTGAGGAAGAGAGCAATTTATGCAAGTCTTCAAGAGGAGTTATTGCCAATAAGGTTCATGCAGCATTCATCCCTGCATTAGCTTTTCTGATGAATGAGAATTTAAGTTATGGTTCTTTCCTTCTATGTCCTTGTCATTTAGAAATTTGACCTCTGTAAATAACCACAGGAGCTGGAAAATGAAGAACAACGCGAGTCCATTACTGGATGCAAGAATCTTGGCAAGGAATATGATGACGAGACGGAAACTTGCTGGGGACATGACAGTGTTTATGCCAATGGAAATGTATGTCTTTCAGTTAACTTTTTGTTGCAATACATATAGTGCCTTCATTTTCTTGTACTTAGGAAAAAAAAGAAAAGTAGATTCTTGTAGATTGAATGGGTGTACATTTGTCTTGAATTAAATTTTTATTAGGGTTTTGTTCCTTCAATTCTTATCATTGATACTGATAGGTCGTAGATTGCATGCAAATGACCTTAATAATGCTTGTAGCGTTAGAATTCCTATAAATGTTCGTTTTTTGAATTTTTGGAACCCTACCTTTACTTTTAATTAATAACCTAGAAATGAAAAGAAGTTTTATGTATAGAATCTCTCGGTAATCGTAAAAACAGCAAAAGTCCATTTCTATTTGTAAATTTTGAGTTTGACTTTACTCTGTAAAAAAATTCAGGCAAAATGATAATAAACCAATGATTTTATTAATCAATAAAAGAAGTTGAATGCAAAACAACCAGATGGATGGGGAATTATCGAAAAGAAAAGAAAATCAAACATAAATCAATAAAAGAAGTTGAATACAAAACAATCAGATGGATGGGGAATTATCGAAAAGAAAAGAAAATCAAACATAACTCAAGAACTATACAATATAACAAAATTGAAACTAAACTACAGATATCTTCCCAACTCAACATAATCAAGGAGAGCGGGAAGTCCTTAAAAGAAGAATCTGACAACACCCAAAGAGACGCCAAAAACTTGGCTTTTTCAAAAAGATATTTAGTCAACTTCTTATCTTCAAAAATACGCTGATTTCTCTCCAACCAGATGACTCACTGAACATCCAGAATTATGGCCTTCCATATAGCCCGTAGTTTTTTGCCATTCCTAAATACAAAATATGATTCCACCAAAACAGTATTACTACTAAGACCATCTCTAATGCATATGCTAATAATACTTGCCTTCAAAAAGTGTATAATTAGCACATTTGACTTGCTATTCTATTATGTGTGCCGATACATAATGCTATTTCTAATGCTACATCTACTTTTTGTCATAATTATTAAGCCTTGAAAATTGTAACAGCAAACCTTTAATATAAAAAAATAAACCTTGAAAATGATAATGTTATTATGATTAAAAGAAAAAGTAAATATATAAAGTAATAGGAATCAAATGCCAAATTTGTCATATGCTAAATTTGATGGCAAATTTGCCATCAAGTTTAGCATATGGAAAATTTGGCATAAAAAAAGTCATTGCATTGGAGACTGCTCTTTACACTCAGCCAAAATTTGGCATTGGCACATAAATAGAGCATGGCATTGAGATGCTCTAAAAGGAAAAACCCAGCTGAGATTAGCACCCCTAAAGATGTTCCACCATAGAAAACAGATTGTATCACAATGAAGAAACAGTTGATCTATAGATTCTGCATTTGACTTGCACAAAACAGACCAACTGGGAGATAATGCTGAGTGAGGATGTTTCCTTTGCACCAAATCACAAGTATTCAGCTGTCTATGAAAAAATAACCAGGCAATAACCTTCACACGACAAGAAGCACATGATTTCCAAATTGAATTGAAGGACTCAAACAAAGGGACACCGGGACTTTTGATTAAGGATTGAAAATATGAACTGCATGGAAAACCATTACCATCACAAGACCACACTCTTTTGTTCGCAGAAGAAGGCCTTGGAGAAAAAAATCTCCAGAGTAGAAAGCATATCAGAAAGTTGGTCACATTCTATTTTTTGATAAAAGAATAATAAGCAATCAATCAAATACAAGGAAAGTTGGTCACATTCTTTGTCATTTAGCTTCCTCCTTAAACCAAAATTCCAATTCAAATTGGAAATTTCATCTGGAGTAGCAGCCTCATTTTGACATCCTGAGTTACAATTAGACAATGAAGTCTAGGAACAGTGGCCACAAAATGCATATCGCCACACCAAATATCCTCCCAAAATCTAAAATGGGCTCCATTCCCCTCTCTCCTAGTAACTCTCGCAAGAGAATTTTCCAACCCTTGTGAAATGAATTTCCACAGATACCTATGAGTACCTCTGATACAGAATCCCAATTGCTGGATCGCTAACCCTATTTACTTCTAATAACAGTGGCCCAAAGAGAGTCTTGTTCTGGAGGAAACCTCCACAGCCATTTTCCCAATAAACCCCAATTCTTTCTCAGCATATTCCCTATAATAAGGCCCCCCTCCCTTTTAATAAGAGATACCATTCTCCAAGCTACAAGATTATCCACTCGCCTACCCTCTTGGCTATCCTAAAGGAAAATTTCGTCATATTTTTGTAGTTTAGTTTTAGAATAATATATCTTTCTGTAGTTTGGTTTGGTTTTGCATTGTTTTTGGTTTTTTTTTTTTTTTAGCAGTTATTATTTGTGTGCAATTGATCCCAATCAATTACGTGTGTTATATTGGGATATTCTCTTGCTCTAAACATTCAGGTGTGCTTATCAAGTCACGAGTGGTTGGACCCATCTTTTCAGTTAGATGTTCCTTTAGTTGATGTTGACAAGGTATATTTATTCCTCTTTGAAATCTGAATAGATTTTAAATCTATATGTTTTATTAAAAAAAAAAAAAATCTGTTTCTTGTTGATGTTGAAATCTGTTTCTTGTTTCTCTTTCAAAAAAAAAAAAAAATCTATATTTTTTATAGACTTGCACTTTTCAAATACTTGGAATCGGTTCATTTTGTATTCTATACTAGTTAAATCTTGTTATGCGTATTAAGTAAAACTGATTGTCCTTCATGCTCATTATACATATCAGCTGTGTTGCTCTTTGTTATAGTCACAAGCAATGCATTTAATGGCCAAATTGGGTCTAAGGTGTTTTACGCCAGTGAGATGAGGTGTAAGCCTCACGTCAAAACGCTAAAAAATCATAAAACTAAGTATACATGGCAGGTTTATAGTTATAAAATACAATTAATATGTCCTCACAATGGAGACAAAAAAAAAAACAAAAAAAACAAAAAAAAAGTAACAAAACAAAACAAAAAAAAAAAACGAATGAAGAAAATATCTAAAGTAGATATAAAGTTTACTAGTCGCTCCAAAAAGCTAGAACTAAAGCCTAACACACAATAATTACAACATTTATCAGTCATTATTCATATTATCATGACTAATATGATATTGTAAGAACTTGAAATGTTTAACTGCTACCAAAGAACTAGTAATGTTATTAGAATACAGATTAAACAACTTAGCAAGATCTACAAAGTAAATGAAAAGAGTTATTGAAAAGGATCAACACTAGTCATTAAGTGTTGGAAGACTGAGTCAACTTTGTAATCAATTTGTATCATTTGTAATTGATATGTAATTACCATGATATTAGGTGTCAAAAGATTAGGATTAGCTCATAAGATTAGGGTCAGCAATTCTTTTGATTCTCATTAATATGAGGAATTTATTTCCTAAAATAAGCTGTCAAAGGACCTATAAATCCCTCTGTAATTTCCTAAATAGACTATGATGAATACAATTCATTTTCCCACGTTAGTCTTCTCTGTTTTTATGGTATCAGAGCAGAGTGAGAAACTCTGGGGACCAAACCTGTTCTTCATCACTTTTTCTCTCCTATTCTTCATCCGGTCTTTGCACCATATCTGAAGTCACATCCGAGTCAACCCATGCTTCATCATCTGACACCGAAACTCCTTGGATTCCCTCTTATAACCAGTCCATACAGATCACCACCTTACGCCTCAATGGAGAATTTTCTTCGATGGTCACAATATGTCTGCACGTACCTTAGGTGGAGAGGCAAAATCGGCTACATCACTAGAGATGCTAACAAGCCCAATGTGAAGGATCCAACCTTGGCCACTTGGGATGCTGAAAACTCAATGGTAATGACCTGGTTGGTGAATTCCATGGTTGAAGAGATTAGCGCCAACTACTTGTGCTATTCCACTACCAAAGAACTCTGGGATAATGTCTCCCAGATGTATTCTGACCTCGGGAATCAGTCTCAAGTCTATGAATGGACATTACAACTTGGGAAAATTCGCCAAGGTGAGGACTCTGTCACAAAGTACTTTAATTCCCTCAAGAGAATTTGGCATGATCTCGACTTAGTCAATGATTATGAGTGGAAATCACTCAAAGATTGCAATCACTACAAGAAGATGGTGGATGTCAATTGAGTCTTTAAATTCCCCGTTGGCCTAAATATTGAATTCGACGACGTACATGGTCGAATTATTGGATAGAATCCTTTACTTCCAATCAGTGAGGTATTTGCTGAAGTTCGCCACGAGGAAAGCCAGAGACATGTGATGTTGGGGAAGAAGACATCTAGTGCAACGAGACCTATGGAGAGTTTAGCCCTGGCAATTCCCAAAGCTCATGCTAGCTGCAAAAACACCCACAACCAGCATGGGAATGATGACAAGTCTCATCCACGTTGTGATTAATGTGGCAGACTCAGACACACTCGAGAGACATGCTACAAACTACATGGAAAGCCTTCAAACGGTAAGGAAAATGAGCCATCCGAGGATGGTAACCGTAATCTTCTTAGTGCTAATGAAGTCAAGGCTTGTCCTTTCAGTAAAGAGCAGTTAGATCATCTTCTTAAGTTGCTAAAATCCCATTCTTCACCCAATCTTTCTAGCGGTTCTATGGCGCACACATGTAGTAATTATGTGGCTCACTTCGGTAGTGATTCCTTAGCACTCTCCGTTCTTTCAAAAACTGGTTCTTGGATTATCGATTCAGGGGCTTTTGACCACATGACTGGTGCTTCTCATATATTCAACTCATATTCTCCTTGTTCTGGTGCCAAAAAAATTAGAATAGCTTATGGCAGTTTTTCACCTATTTTAAGCAAAGGGCATGTTAAAATTTCTAAAAACATTGTTCTCAAATATGTCTTACATGTTCCAAAACTTGCTTGCAACCTTCTCTTTGTCAGTAAAGTATTCCAAATTCTAACTGTTGTGTTGTCTTTTTTTCTTCTCATTGTGTCTTTTACGATCGGAGCTCGGGGAAGATGATTGGAGCTACTAAAGAAATAAATGGGCTATATTACTTTGATAAGATTGCCTTCGGTAATAAAAAAGCTTAGGGCTTAGGTAGTACTAGTTTAAACTTTGTTTATAATCAAATAATGCTATGGCCTAGAATACTAGGACATCCTAGTTTTCCATATCTTAAACGCTTACTTTTTGAATTGTTTAAAGGAATGGATTGTTCAATTTTTCATTGTGAAGCTTGTCATCTGGAAAAACATCATGTTCCATTTCCTCTAATACCTTATTTTGCTTTAAAACCTTTTATTTGTTTCATAGTGATGTTTGGGGCTCGTCTAAAGTAAAGACACTTTCTAGAAAAAAAAATGGTTTGTAACTTTTATCGAGGATAATACACGGTTGTGTTGGGTATATTTGTTAGGGAAAAAATCTGAAGTAGAACAACGTTTTAAAGATTTTTTCTATACAATCGAAAATCAGTTTCAAACGAAAATTGGCATCCTATGGACAGATAATGGAACCGAGTATTTTAACGATGGTTTGGGAAAATTTTTTTTTTTGGAAAAAGGTGTTATTCATCAATCCACATGTCGTGACACCACAACAAAATGGAATTGTAGAACGAAAAATAGACACTTGCTAGAAGTGGCATGTGCTATCATGTTTTCAATGAATGTTCCTAAGTACCTTTGGGGTGATGCGATTCTAATTGCATGCTGCTTGATCAACCGAATGCCATCATGAGTTTTGCAGTTTGAAAAAGAGTTTTCCCACATTTTGTTGAAGCTCGGATCTACCTTTGAAAGTTTTTGGCTGTACATGCTATGTTTCCATACTCAACAACTTTCGGTCCGAATTGGTTCCAAAATATGAAAAATGTGTTTTCATTGGATAGGCATCTAATAAAAAGGGTATAAAGCTTTAACCCGCTTGTAAAGAAATTCTTTAAGAGTATGGATGTGTCCTTTCTTGAAAACCAACCTTTTTTTCAAAAGAATTCTCATCAGGGGGAGAGTTTGAAAAAGGATAATTTTTGGGAGACTTTACCCCTGCCGGATGTTTCAACAACTGAGTCTGTCTTTGATCAACTCTGATAAACAAACTCAGGAGAAAGCCGTTGAGGATATGGAAAATCGTAACAATAATTTGCTGAGTGTTACTTTATCAAAGACAGGGGAAGAAGTACTACAAAAGGATCATGATAATCCTCACATTGAGCTTCAGGTTTATACTAGAAGGAAATTTCACTAAGATTCTACCGCACCAATTACTTCTCCAGCAGACGACCAGTCAAATTTGTCGAGCAATGATCCTTCCACTTAGAGTAATCCATCTTCTATCCCTATCATTTCTTCTTCTTCTTATTTGCCAATTTTACCTCCTTCAGATCTTGGTCTTCCAATTGCCATCAAAAAAGGAACCTGAACATGTACTAAACATCCTATTGCCAAATACTTATCCTATGAAAAACTTTCTAATAGTCAAAAGGCATATGTGTCTAGGATTTCTAACCCGTTTGTTCCAAGAACTGTTCAGGAAGCCTTAGATGATCCGAATTGGAAATGGGCAGTGATGGAAGAAACGAATGCTCTCAGGAAAAATGATACATGGAGTGTGGTTGACCTACCGATGGATAAGAAGACAGTTGGTTGTAAATGAGTATTTACTATCAATTGTAAAGTAGATGGGAGTGTGGGACGATACAAAGCAAGGCTCGTGGCAAAGGGGTTTACTCAAACCCATGGTATAGACTACCAAGAAACCTTTGCTCCTGTTGCTAAGATTAATTCCATCCCGATACTTCTCTCCTTTGCAGTTAACTCCAAATGGCCACTTCACCAATTAGATGTGAAGAATGCATTCTTGAATGGAGATCTGGAGGAAGAAGTGTACATGGATTTGCCTCTTGGATTTGAAGAACGACTTGGTAAAGGCAAGGTGTGTAAGTTGAAAAAATCCTTGTATGGTCTAAAACATTCTCCAAGAGCTTGGTTTGAGCGCTTTGGGAAAGTTGTCAAGATACACGATTTCTCTAAGCCAAGCCAACCACACAATGTTTTATAAGCACTCTAGAGAAGGTAAAGTTGCTATTGTCATTGTATATGTAGATGATATAATCATAACTGGAGATGATTTGGTGAGATTAACAACTTGAAGAATAAACTTGCTACTGAGTTTGAAATCAAGGACTTAGGTGCGTTGAAGTATTTCCTTGGTATGGAGTTTGCACGGTCCAAGGAATTCGCTCAGTGGCACATGGATTTTATAAAGTTCTATAAATTAGAAGAATATTGGAAGAATTGAAGGTTCCTATGCCACCACTTGTCGAGGTTTATTGCGACAACAAGGCTGCTATCTCAATTGCTCACAATCCTGTTCTACATGATAGAACGAAACATGTTGAGGTAGACAAGCATTTCATCAAGGAGAAATTGGATAGTGGGGTGATATGTATGCCTTACATACCAACTACTAGTCAAGTTGCAGACATCCTCACCAAAGGACTTCACAAAGTTCAATTAAAAGAATTTTGTTGGCAAGCTCGCAATGGATGATATCTTCATGCTTGAGGGGGAGTGTTGGAAGATTGAGTCAAATTTGTAATCAATATGTATTATTTGTAATTGACATGTAATTACCATTAATTAGGTGTCAAAAGATTAGGATTAGCTGTTAAGATTAGGGTCAGCAATTCTTTTGATTCTCTCATTAATATGGGGGATTTATTTCCTAAAATAACTGTCAAGGGACCTATAAATCCCTTTGTAATTTCCTGAACAGACTATGATGAATACAATTTATTTTTCCACGCTAGTCTTCTCTGTTTTTATTAATTAATATTAGGTAAAGATTCTAAGAGAGGGGGACTTTTTAGAGTTCTCAAGTTTCCACATTTTCCCTATTTTTTGGGTTGTTTTCAATGTTTCTTTCCAGCCCAAACATCTAAGAAAAAAAAAATCCCAAAGAACCTTTTAAAAACACTTAAGCTAAAGCTAAGTATCTTCACTCCAGCTTGAGAAGTGTTGGAAGATTCTAGAGTTCATTGCCTATTTTCTGTATTGTTTATGTAAACGCTATTTTAGCTGGTTAGATGGTCATTAGTAGATGGATTAATTACTTCGGTACTAGGTAAACACATGCAGAAAAGAGGAATCGTTTCCATTTTTTTTCATGCATTTTGTGTCTACATTTCAACACTTTTGTACTGGTGACGCTTATACTGCAAAATTCAAAATTAAGAATAACAGCATTGAAATATGGATTTTTTTTTTTTTCTAAAATGAATGATCGTTAAGAAACACATTAGAGCTGCAGTCTTTCTAACATATTAGAGACTCATTTTGTATGCCATAGAAAGAGTGGCAGCCTATATGGCTATGTGTTAACATTTGTTAGACACTGTTCTTTTGTTTCCTCCTTTTCCTATTTTTTTTCTGAAAAGATTGCCATCTATTTTGGAAATTATAATCTTCTTTTACTAAATTTTATCTTTTCTTCTTTCTTTTGGTAAGAGTCTTATTTATAACCCTTTTTTATTCTTCAGGTTCGTTGTATTATAAGGAATATAGTCAGAGATTGGGCAGAAGAAGTATAATACCAATTCCCATCTCTATTTAGATTACAGCTATCACTTACATTTTAGAAGGATTACTTATTTCTTCTAAGATTTTATTTAACGCAGGGGCAGAAAGAACGTGATCAATGCTACAAGCCTATCCTCGAAGAGCTTGATTCCCTTTTCCCTAATTGCCGTGAGAAAAGGTGCACTTAGTTTTGAGAAAAATCAGTTTGGTATCTTATGTTTTTTGTAAAAATCACTTCTGTAACCCTGTGTGTTATAATATTAAAATGGAACCCTGACAGTTTAAAAAAGGTCATCCCGATACTTGGGAACGCTTTTTGGGACATTCTGTTTGGTAGTGTTTTTAAAATGGGTGAAAATAGTTTTATTTTGAAAAATAAGAATTTTTGGAGAATTGTGTTGAGAGTGTTTTTGAAATTTTTACTTCAAAAAGCGTGCAAAAACATTTCCAAAATCTCCCAAAACAATAGCCAATGGGGAGTCTTTTCTACCTTGTTTCTTCTTTTTATTTAAAGGGTCCAAAACTGGGAAAACGCAAAAAAAAAAAAGGTAAATATTCTCCTTATTTGCAAATATGAAATACTCTCACTATTATTTTTTCTTAAGTTTAGACTAATTAAATGAAAACTGAAAAGGGTATGAAGCACATTTCATACTTAAAAAATCACTTTGGGGTATGAAAATGATTTATGTATGCATATATACATGCATATATTTATATATTTACATTAAACATGAGGTTACCCTTTTCTATATTATAAAAAACACAGGAGGTACAAAAGTGATTTTTTCCCCCATTGATTTTTGCTGTCGATTTTATTCCCTTATGGAATCTCTTAATATTCTTGTTTACATTTTATAACTGCTTCCTAGTATTAAAAATATAACCTGTTTACATTTTAATAATTTTTCAATAATTATCTAATATCTTTTGATAGCCCTCCTGCCTGTTTAGTTCCTGGTGCCGGGCTTGGACGGCTGGCTTTAGAGATCTCTCGTCTAGGTATGCATATAAGATCAGCTTGTCATTAATCCAATCACTCCTATGATTGTACTGAGTACACTTCTCACGTATTGAACAGGTTTTGTTAGCCAGGGAAATGAATTTTCTTACTATATGATGATATGCTCAAGTTTTATTCTTAATCAGTAAGTTTTCAAAATACCAAGGTCCAAGAGCTAATGATTTTTCAAACCATAGGTGAGGTATCTTTATGTTTCGCTTTACTATTGATGACTAATGGTTTTTCTTGGTCTGTTTAGTACTGAAGCAGCAGGAGAGTGGAAAATTCATCCTTGGATCCACAGCAATTGTAACTCACTTTCAGATAGTGATCAACTTCGTCCTGTCTCAATACCCGATATTCATCCAGCTAGGTATTCTTATTTACTTCAAAAAATTATATCAATTGGGACCTCTGTTTAGAGTTGCCCTCCAAATTGGTTTCCTGTGAAAGATGGATGTATTCATTGATATGTAACTTCCATTTTTCTTGAGCTTGTAGTATCAGTTGCCAGCCTATTAAGGAATACATCTCACTACTTCTAAACAAGACCTGTACAAAGTGTATTCTGAACATCCTATCCTGGAGCTGCTTTCTCTTCTTAATGTAATCAGATAACTTTGGGGGATATTGTGACATGGACCTGCATTCTTAAAACTGCCAGTTAGTTTGGTTAGTTAAAAAATGAAATTGCCAATTTTTGACATTTTGAGATATTGTAACTTCTTGAAAAGACATTGGCGCGATGATGCATTTGTGTAGAGAATTTGAGTGAACAGGGGATCTTATTGACCCAACGACTGATATTAATAAGTTAATGTTATGTGTGATTGATGTGGTTGTCTGGCATATGTGCTATCATGCATGATCTTTAGCATAAGCTACATTTTGGATGTTGCAGAAGCTAAAAGTGGCGTTGCTAGTAGTCTTTCGTTCCCTTCAAACAGAACAGCAAAGCTACGATTGACTTGTTGTGAAAGAAATTGGTCTCCACCATACCTTTATGATGGGATTTAATTTTGTCGAGTAATTGTTAAATTTGCTTAAGAAGTCAATCTTTTTGTTGTTATCATGAGACTTCTCTTATTTACTGAGACTGCCATTTTATTTTATTTATTTTTTGTACACGGAAGTTTGTCTTTCTGTTATAAATAATCATCCACGTGCCCATCGGAAGTAGTGCAGGGATCACCAAAGGCTTTTCCATGTGTGGTGGTGACTTTGTTGAAGTTTACAGTGATCCAAGTCAAATTGGTATGTTATCTCTAACTTATTCACATATCTAGGTCTATAAAGTACATATAGCATCATTGCGGGTGAGAAATAAATCCTGGCGATTAGCAGTATATATCTAAACAACTTTATGTTCCACCTGGTTTATCGCATTGAAAAGTCAATCATTTGTTTGTCTCAAGTGGTTGGAAACGTTTTTCAGCAGGAAAAAAGTGGTTGTAAATGTGCAATGCTCAATCTTAAGTTTCTTATGATGATAATGGAAGTAAAAGAATCTGTGTAATTTACCCCGTAAAGAATGAGGAAAGCAAATTTAGAGCATTCTAGCTCACACACACAAAAACCCTTAGGGTTTCAATTTTGACTATTATTACACTAAGCTGTATTTTTTGCTTTGATACCGGTGACAGTAACCTTGAAAGTTCAGTAAAATGAGGACGCCATCCACATCCATTATGCAGATACATATTAGGTCCGACCGCATTTTTCTATCCTGTTCCTTTCTCATTGAGAGTATCTATGCACTTCACAGGTATTTGGGATGCAGTTGTGACTTGCTTCTTTATCGATACTGCGCATAATATTGTTGAGTACATCGAAATCATATCAAAAATCCTCAAAGATGGTGGAGTAAGTTCCTAATCTGTTTTGATGAGATTTCCATTTTTCCTGTTGCCGAATACTGCCTTGCCTTCGTTGGTTCTAAATTGAATGGATGACTATTGACAGGTGTGGATAAATTTAGGCCCTCTACTGTATCATTTTGCAGAGACGTACAGTCAAGAAGATGTAAGCTTCTCTTTTGTTAAGTAAACCCTGTCCCATACCTTTTTCTGAAGGAAAATTTTTTCTCTGTTTCTGTTCTTGTTAGGAAATGTCCATTGAACTTAGTTTGGAAGATGTGAAGAGGGTTGCTTTGCATTATGGATTTGAGTTTGAGGTAAATCTTGTCAAACATATATTCTGTTTGCCTTGGTCTCTGATGTGTGAACGAATTTGAATAACCTTTGACTTGTTTCTTCCTGTAGAAGGAAAAGACAATCGAAACAACCTACACAACAAATCCTAAAGCAATGATGCAAGTAAGCTTCGTTTTTGTCTTATATTCTCAATTGATCGGTCAGAGTAACTTGGGACAGAAATATGCAATGTGATATCGCGTATTACAGTCTAAGCTGATCTGGTTCTGGCACTACCAATATCCAAAACAGTTTGATCAGAAACGATGCTACAAGTACAACTAAAGAATATGTCAAACTTGTAACTGAAATGAGGTTGTAAGAATTCTAAGTTAGCTTTCAGAATGTTGATTTTTCTTTCAATGCAGATTTGCTTATCGTTTATATGTAAAAAATAAAACAAAATCTGACAAGGGCTGATTCAGAGCTAAGATTAACTTCTAATGCAGATTTACTAAACATTTATGTGTAAAAAATGAAACAAAAATCTGACAAGGGCTGATTTAGAGCTAAGATGTACATGGGTTCACTTCCTATTAGCTTGTGTAAAGGAAAACTATGAAAGTGCATTAAGTTTGTTACGTCAAGATCTTAAAAGCTTTTTCGTCCTCTGTGCAGAACCGATATTTCGCTGCATTTTGGACGGCGAGAAAGAAGTCTGCAGTGGTGGGTAAAGAAGAAGCTCCTCACTAATGTGGTATTTGTTGTTCACATGACTTCAATCAAGTTCCTTCACTTCACAAGGTTTATTGTTGTTGTCAGAGAGCAATATGATCTATGATGCTCATACTGAGATTAGATGTGGTTATTCTTTAGTAAATGCATTATATGTTTGAACAGTTTGTGCATCGTTTTGACAGATTCAATGGCTTCTATTGGGTTTCCAAAAATACAAAAAAAAAAAAAGGAAAGAGAAAAGAAAGTGGCCTTTTTGGGTTTTCCATCATAGTTTTGTTGATTCTAACACATGCATCTTATATGTTTTTGAACTATTTGTTCCCCAGCATTAGGGGAAAAAAAGGCTCTCCCTCTCTCACATGAGATACACACAAGCACACGCCTGTTTGTGGATTTTGAAATTTTGGGCATTGTAGAACTCAAACCTTTTTTATTATTTAAAAAAAAAAAAAAAAAAAAAACTCAAACCTTTTTATCGGTGGAGACAAATGTGTATTTGTTACTACTGTCTTGGGTCCCGTTGACAAGGAACTATAACAATTGCTCTGAGATTGATGCATGGAATCAGAATTTAAGATAAAAAAATAAGTAGTGCATTGGTTCTGAAAATGAAAGTCTACGCGAAATCATACATTTATGAAGTATTTGTTCTCGGAATGGGGGATCAAGCCATTAGTTATATATATTGCCGGCTGAGAGCGGTTCTGTTTTCATCAGATTTCTCATATAATTAAAGTTAAGAGATTTCACCTGTGTAGTTCTTCTCTTGCCATCATGCGTGCTTGACTTGTGTTCTCAAGGCTTTCATCATCATCAACATTTAGTGGACATTTTGTTGTAAGCCATGGGCTAGAGTTATCTCTCTTTTGTTTTTTTCCTTTATTTGAATGTGAAAAATTAACTCACACAAATAAGATTTTAAACATAAGGTATTAGTTGTGTTTGAGAGAAGAGTTAAAACTGTGGTTAAAATCATACACGGTAATATGTGAGATTTATATTATAGTATATTTTTTGCTTTACACTATAATGTGTAAGATCTTTATACTTTTCGCCGTTGAAATTGTGTGGTTTTAATCATATTTACAAACACTCTAATTGTACATGCACACCCACTTTTTCATTTATTTTTTTTTACTAATATTTCAAAGCGTCGGAGTGTTTGGCAATGTTGTTTAGAAAATGTCGTTTCAACTTTAGTGTAAAGCTTTCATATCTACAATAAAATTGTTCTTATTTTTTGTTCTAATTACGTTTCAAAACACACTCATCATTTTCAAAATACAAACTAAAGGGCCAATCTTATTTTGTTTTTTACGATATTCAAAAGTAAAGCGGTTCTTTCTTAAAAAAAGCGTAAAGCTTGGTTAGTAAGCTTTAGTTTTGCTGGACCCTAGTTGGAATTTATGCATCGTTTACCAAAAGGCTGCTTGGTTTTCACTCATGACTCATGAGCGTTTTAAAAGACCAAAAGGTGTGTACACGTGCGCCTAGATTTCAAACCTTTTTAAGGGGAGATTTTCCACACTTTTTTGAGTTTTCACATTATTTGTAATTTTTTTAATTCAGAGGGCTTGGGATATGCTTAAGCTCCGGTTGGACAATGATTAGTGAACTTGAAAAAAATTAAGCAAAAAGGTAATAATAATAATTTTTTTAAATAAAGGTAATAATAGTTATTGAGTGCCTAGTTTTTCCTTGAAGTGACAATTAATCTAAATTCAGTGGATGCAGTCGAAATTCGGAGTTCCTTAATTTTGAGATAAAAACACACAAAATATTGAATTGGTTTATTTCTTTTTTTTTTCCTTTTGTAGGTGTCACCATCTGACTTGTCCTAAACAAGAATCGGATCCATTTTGCACATTAGAATATCCAAACTCCTTAAATTCTCTAAGGGTTCGTTTGGTAAATGGATTCGAATTAGTGATTTGATTTGAGTTAGTGTAACTTAAATTATGATTTGAGTTAGTGATTTGAATTATTATCCAAATTGATGTTTGGATGTGCATTAAGTTTTAATTTGAGTATGGAATAAAATTGAAATTTATGTTTGGAGAGGTTGTGAAAACAGTTTTTGATTTGTCAACAAATCTAATAAAATCTTAATGTAAATGATCTTAAAAAATATGCAATATCGATGTTAATTTATTCCTCTTTTCACTAGGAACACAATGAAAAAAGAATCATCTCAATTGAATAACAACTGAAGAAGTTATAATTTTTTTCTCAAACATAAGAGAGAGAATTTTAGTTTTTACTGTAGCAGAGATATCCTAGTATCAAAAGTTTAAGTGGAGTTAGAACTTTTAAAACTTGGATTCCTAATACTCAAAAGATTCAGATTTGGGGGAAAACAAATACGTATTTAAAAGATTCTTAATACTCAAATTCGAATTTGAGTCCAAAGAATCTAAAAAGTTCTTAAAACAAATGGACCCTTAGAAACAAATAACAGTAGTAACAATAATAAAGTAAAAAAATTGCGCCACAGGTCCTTATATTTTTACAACTATAATAATTGGATAACTATTTTAAAAATATTGAGATTTGGATCCTCAACGTCGGTTTGTCTCTCCATCCTTTTTACCTCCTTTTTATTAACAATAATGGCCTTGTTTGGTTTTGTTCTCAGAATTTTTAGAAATGTTTTTGCACGTTTTTCGAGGTAAAATTTTAAAAACACTCTTAGCATAATTTCTAAAAAAAAATTCATTTTTCAAAACAAAAATATTTTACCTATTTTGAAAACAATACCAAACGGCCCAAATATTTTTGCATTTGGGTCTCCAAATGACTTGTTATAAATGAGATGAAAGAACTTACAATAAGGTTAAATAAAATTGAAAGTTTGAAAATGTAAATGAGAATATTATGAAACTCAATATATACATATATATATATATGTTCAACAAATTAGAAAAAAAAGCTGAACATATATTTTATTTTCTTTATAGATAATGTATGTAAGGAATAAGGAACATCAAGAGTTTAGAAGAAGATCTTTTTAGTAAGCCTTGAAAAAGTAAACTATTGGTAGATCTCTAATTTTAAACCATGATATGTTAGACATGTATGCCCTAAGGAGTAAAAATGTAAGCTTTTGGAGACATTTTTATCAATAAAGAATTTATTCATTATACCAAATCTTGTCCTTTTTACGTTCATATTTGTTAAATGTATGTTAAGCAAACAATAGTCTGAGACTGTCGGTCTAAACCTTAAGAATTGGGCATATGATGGACGGATTATACGGAAGAGACGATTCTTAAGGTGATGGTCTAAATCATACGATCCGCAATCAAGGGAATAAAGTTGAGTGCTTTATTCATGCAAAGATTGTTATGTTGTCTATATCCCTTTTGGGAGATGGTTTGTCTTGACCATCGGAGGTGGACTCCTTGAATAGAAACATTGGCACGTTGTTATAAGTGATGATGTGTTGATCGGGACATAAAGTGAATTGATTTAGATTAATAATTCTGTCTCGGTAAATCAATTCACTTTAGACAATCATTTATATTGTATCTTAATCCTGAGATGAATAGTAGGCATGTTGTCTTGGCTTGTGTCTTTTGATGTACCAAAGAGTGACACCCACATCTTAATAGTGGTATGCATGCCGGTACGTTGGAGGCATGACTCTTGATAGCGTAGACCTGTTATTCATAGATATGGAATCCATAGCTCCTCTTTAAGAGTAATAATATTCTCTTATATGCGTTATCCTGTAATTGAAAAACTAGAGCGCTCAACCATTTGGCTACACAGGTGTAACCGAATAGTATACTGTCATTGGATAGTAAGTTTTTCGATGGTGAGATAATAGAACGTAAGATAAAAATAATCGGGAAGGAAAGACAGAACTTGTCCTTAAGCCGATTATGGATTATCATATGGGGATACGATACACTATTATATGTCATGAAGACTTAGCTATACGAGCTTCATAATTCTATGTAGTTCGAAAGTGCAGCTCCAAGCTTTTAGTGGAGTAGCGTTCGAGTTGATAATTATGAAATGTATATCTAGGATATTGGGTTTCATAATTATCGGGAGCTTGAACTATATAGGTCCATTTGGTCCCATTTGCTAACTCATAACATCCTGTAACGACATGGCGTGCTTTTCTAATAATTGATGACTTGTGTCGGATTTATTAGATTGGTTGAAATTTGGAAGAATTGAATCATTCATGTCTGTTTATCGATTGAATTAATTTTTTGATAAAATTGATTCAAGATAAACTTGTTGAATTATTGAGATCGGATAATTCTTGTCTATTTATTGGTTGATTTAATTTTGGATAAATTAGATCAAGAGAAACTTGTAGAATTATTGGGAATTGATTTATTTTCTTAGAGATTATCTATATAAAGTTGTTTTGATCAAATAACTTCTCTATTAGGTTATTTGAATTAAAATTGAGACTTTATCCTATAAAATCTCGGGTGAAAAATAAAAGATTCACGAGATTTTTTATTCGACAGTTCAGCTTGCTGATGGGGCCTGTTTGGCCTGCCGATCAAGTGGTTCGGCCTGCCGATCAATGAAGAATAAGATCACACGTTTCCACGTAGATCTTATCAGATATTGATCCGAATTTTGAGACCTAATCTGATGAGGACTGACCCTAGAACCAACCTCTATAAATAGAGAGTGATTCTCACAAGTTACTTAGATCAATTGAGAGATTAAGAGAGATATTCTGCTAGTGAGAATCTGAAAACTCCCTGAGAGCTTTTGTTCACAAATTACGAACACTTGCTTTGGGTTCTCTCAATTGGTTGGAAGGAGAGTCACCGGTGGAAGAGCTGTACGTGTGAGCTCACACTCACTTCAGTCGTGGATAGAGAATAGCAAAGAAGACCAGTTGGTTGAGGCTATTCTAGAACGTTACTTCTCTTCACGTTTTGCGAGGGTTCTTCGGCACACAAAGGTTAGTAAGATTTGATTAATTTATGCATATAGCATGTCAAACTTGTATTTTTGAAAATTACTCTGATGTAAAATTTTAAAATTCCGCTGCGTACTATTTTTCCAACAATTGGTATCAGAGTCATGGTTTTTACATAAATTTACGAGTTTGTGATCATGTTATATGCATAAATTTTGTGATCTTAATTTCTTATATGCTTGAATTTAATTTTGTAGAGAGTTGACACTCTAGGTTTCTATATAATTTTATGTTGTCATGAATTAATGGTGAATGTTTATTAATTAATTATGGTTGATTAAATTCTTATTTAATTATTTATTAATTAATTAATTTATACCGATTATGGTTTCTTAGAGGTTAGAATGTGTATTTAAGTTTTTCATGTAATTAGATGACGGACTATCATCTCCGTCTAGGAATTATTATTTATTTTTAAATTTGTAAGAATTTTGTAATTAAATAATTATTCGAAGAAGACAGATCTAGAAGACGAATCTAGAAGATAAATATGGCGCACACATGTATTTCTTGAGTCTCTAATTTTATGTTTTTGAATTGTTGAAAATAAAATTGATGAATTGCATTAAAAAATTGTATTTTTGGGAATGGAGATTTCTGCTCGGTCGGCATGCTTAACCTCACATTCGGTAGGCTGATGGTCGTAGATCGGCAGGTCGGACTGGTAGTACAGCAGGCCGTCAGTGGGGCAAAAATCAGGTGCCTCTGGCGGCAAGCCGAACTTTCATGAATCGGCAAGTCGATCTTCTTGATCGGCAGGCCAATGGAGCATGAACGGCAGGCCAATCACCCAAGTCGGCCTGCCGACCGAGGGTTGAAAAATTTTCAAAAAAGGTGCAGTTTTTTCCAATGCAGTTTTAATTTTATTTTTGGGACAATTCTGAGAAAACATTAAATTTGGATATGACCGGAAATAAGAAGTATTCGATTCATACAAGATTGAAGACTTGAAGATGTGTATTACATAAAGAAGGATACAGCTTGAGGATTCAAGGATGAAGAATAGATAATATATCTCGATTATTCTCTTGTAATCTTAGCTTTCTATTCTCTAGGGTGGAGCCATAATATTACTGTTATTATTATTATTTTGCTTGTAGCTTTGCTTCATTGCTTTGCTTGTCTACATTATAATATGATTTGCCATGTATATTAATAACATGTCATATAGAATAGGGATGTCGTTCATATTAAAATTGTTCATGCATATTCTTACAATAAAACCTTGATTTCAAAAGATTGAGTGGGAGAAGGTTTTCGAAGAGAGGACCTAAGGCCTCCATCGTTGGTCCATAGGTAGAACATGGTGGTCCCGACCCCTAGGAAGGGATTTCTATCATGTACCAGATTAGATCTCTGAGAGGATAAGGTATTTTAGCATGATTTTTGGTTGCACACCTCTAGGTGGTGATCATAAATTATGGATAAAATATTGAAACCATGGTTATACACTCACTCACGTTAATTTTATTATTAACCTTTCCTAGGAGCTTTGTTAATAAAATTAATGGCCAAAGAAACGATTATTAATATATGCTGGATCATACAGGTCCTGGATGGCATATATTAATCAGGAGGGGATCCGTGTTCCTGATTGAATTTGGCATGACTCCCCTAGGAGCTTGTTGAATTCTGAGTTGGGAATTATCATTGTAAGGTCGTGATATTTTCAAGGTTTTGACACATAAACACATTTGTATAATTTTTACATGATTGTGTTATCTTACTAAATTATTATTATATGTTTGCTTATGTTTGGTATATGATTCTTTATTGTAGATTAAAAATGTCTAAAAACTCTTTATCATCAATACTTGACAAAAACCTATTAACCAGTGAGAACTATAACGATTGGAAACAGAACCTGGATATCATCCTGTCCTTTGAGAAACTAAAATATGTACTGACAACCCCTTGTCCTCCCAATCCTATGAGAGACTCAACTAATGAGCAATTCCAAGCTTATGATCGCTGGAAAGATGCTAATGATCAGACCCGCTGCTATGTAATGGCTAGCATGAACAACGTGCTATAGGCTCAACATCAGGATTATGAGACTGCAAAGCAGATCTTGGATAATCTTGGAAATATGTTTGGAGGCCAAGCCATAACAAAGCGGCAATGGGAGCTTCGGAAACTCTTAAACTATAGACAGAGGCCGAGGACATCTGTAAATGAGCACATGATGTTGGTCATAGGTTACCTTGCTGAGGCTCAAACCAATGGAGACGACATCGATGCTGAAACTCAGATGACTATGGTCTTTGAGACTTTGTTTAAGGAATTTATTCTGTTTAAAGCTACATTTAATTTAAGCAATAGACGGGATATGACCTTAACAGAACTGATGAAGCAGTTACAGGAATTCGAACTGCTAATCAGGGAGTCTCTTGTGGGTGGTGAGGCCAACATGGTAGCTGCTTCTGGTTCCAATCCTAACTCTGAGAATAGAAAGAAGCAACAGGCCAAAAACGGGAAGTCATCTATTCCTGCTACTATCAAAAGCAAGAAGAAGAAGAAGAACCCGAAGAAGCTTAAGTGCTTCTTCTGTGGAAAGGTCGGGAATATTAAGAAGCATTGTAAGGACTTCCTTTACAAAGGAGGTAGGTGTGATCTTCTATATTTAGAAACTTGTTTGGTTAAGGAATCCAGTGACATTTGGGTCATAGATTCCTATGCAACTAATCATGTTTGGGTTTCTCTACAGGAGTTCAAAAAAACAAAAAATCTGCTACATGAAGACTTCACGCTTCGGATGGGTGATGGATCCATGGTCTCAGCGGAAGCAGTGGGAGATGTCCATCTTTATTTTGATAATTATAGGAATTTATTTTTGCAGGATTGTTTTTATGTTCCTAAATTTAAAAGGAATTTAATTTTTGTATCTTGTTTATTTAAAGACTCCTACTTAGTTTCTTTTAATCATAAAGTGGTGATTCGTAAAAACAAATCTTTTATCTGTTCTAGATGGATGCAAAATAATCTATATTTTATCAAACCTAAGATGGACTTATTGCTTAATGCTGAGATGAATGATAATAACTCTAAAAGACTTAAAACTTCTCACTCTAATAAGACTTATCTTTGGCATTTGCGCCTTGCTCATATTAACCTGAATAGGATTCAAAGGTTGGCAAGGGATGGACCTTTAAGTCACTCAAGGGTGGAATCTATACCTCAATGTAAATCTTGTTTGGAGGGTAAAATGACAAAAAGACCATACGAGTCTAAGGGCAATAGGGCCGAAGGGGTTCTAGAACTTGTGCATAGTGATGTTTGCAGACCGATGAACATTCAGGCACAAGGAGGGTATGAGTACTTCGTCACTTTTATTAACGATTACTCAAGATATAAGTATGTGTACCTGATGCACCACAAAAGCGAAACTTTTGATAAGTTCAAGGAGTTTCAGGCTGAAGTGAAAAAGCAATTGGGTAGACCCATAAAGGCACTGCGATCGGATCGAGGTAGGGAATACCTTTCTGATGAGTTCTTGAAACACTTATTAGAGAATGAGATTTTATCACATTTGACTGCACCAGGCACTCCGTAGCAGAATGGCGTAGCAGAGAGAAGAAATAGGACTTTGTTGGACATGATTAGGTCCATGATAAGTTATTCATCATTGCCTTTATCTTTTTGAGGATATGCACTACAAACCGCATGTTATCTTTTGAACAATGTGACTTCAAAATCGGTCCATAAAACTCCTCACGAGTTATGAACGGGTAGGAAGACATCCTTAAACCATATTCGCATATGGGGATGTCCGGCTCATGTCCTGTTTAAGGATCCGAATAAGTTGGAAGCACGTTCGAAAGTTTACGTGTTTGTAGGATATTCAAAAGGGACTAAAGGGGGTTATTTTTATAACCCAAAGGAAAATAAAGTCGTGGTTTCAACTAATGCAACTTTCCTTGAGGAGAGTTACATGGACGACTTTAAACCTCAAAGCAAAGTGGTGCTTGAGGAGTTAAGGAGTGATCCGATCACTCCGGTTCCAAATGAAACCATTCCAATCGGTGTAGAAAAACCAAACAAACTTGAACAACAACCTCAGGGGCTTTGACGTAGTGGGAGGATTGGGCGTTAACCTGAGAGGTATATGTTCAATGGGGAGGTCTTCTCGGCTGAACCGGATGAACATGACAGGGATCCTTATACTTACGCAGAAGCTATGGAGGATGTTGATTCAAAACTCTGGACAGAGGCCATGAACATTAAGATGAAGTCTATGGAGACTAATCAAGTCTGGGAGCTTGTGGATCTTCCCGAAGGGGTAAAACCCATAGGGTGTAAGTGGATCTACAAAAGGAAAAGAGGAGTAGATGGAAAGGTCGAAACCTTTAAGGCTAGACTAGTAGCTAAGGGTTATACGCAAAAGGAAGGAATCGATTATGAGAAAACCTTTTCGCCTATAGCCATGCTTAAGTCCATCTAGATTCTCTTGTCCATAGCTGCCGCTCTCGACTACGAGATTTGGCATGTGGATGTCAAGACGGCTTTTTTGAATGGCTATCTTGATGAGTCTATTTATATGGAACAACCAAATGGGTTCAAGGTCAAGGGTCAAGAGGGTAAGGTTTGTAAGCTGCTGAAGTCAATTTATGGACTTAAGCAGGCTTCTTGTTCTTGGAACATAAGATTTGATCAGGTGATCAAGACTTATGGGTTCTCACAAAATATGGATGAACCATGCATTTATAAACACATTAAGGATAGGAATGTGATTTTTCTACTGCTCTATGTAGATGACATTCTGCTGATTGGTAATGACGTTGGGGCATTGTCATCAGTTAAATTATGGTTGACCAAGCAGTTTGACATGAAGGACTTAGGAGATGCTACTTTTGTTCTTGGTATCTAGATCTTTCGGGATAGGAAGAACAAAATGATAGCTTTGTCCCAGGCCGGCTACATAGATAAAATTCTCAGGAGGTTTGTAATGCAGGATTCTAAAAAAGGTGGACCACCATCTAGGTCTAGAATTACTCTTTCTAAGAAAGACTCTCCAAAGTCTTATGAAGAAAGAGAATACATGAAGAAGGTGCCTTATGCTTCGGCAGTAGGTAGTCTCATGTATGCCATGCTTTGCACACGACCAAATATTAGTTATGCGGTCGGGATTGTAAGTCAATTTTAGGCGAATCCAAGACCGAACCATTGGGTTGCAGTAAAGCATATTTTCAAGTACTTGAGAAGGACTCGAGGGTATATGCTTGTATATTCGGGTATGGACCTGACTCCTCTAGGATATATTGACTCTAATTTTCAATCCTGTCTGGATTTTAGGAAATCGACTTCAGGTTTTGTGTTTACTCTGGGCAGTGGTGCCATCAGTTGGAGAAGTGCAAAGTAAGATTACAATTCGGATTCAACGATGGAGGCCGAGTATGTGACAGCTAGTGATGCTTCGAAAGAAGTAGTGTGGCTCCGCAAGTTCCTTAAGAATCTTAAGGTAGTTCCTGGTATGGATAAAGCGGTATCACTGTATTGTGATAACAGTGCAGCGATAGCTAATGTTAAGGAACCAAGATTTCACAAGAAGAGTAAGCATATTGATCGGAAGTATCATGTGATAAAGGACTTCGTTGAGGGCGGGCATGTCACGATGTGCAAGATCGCGTTAGATGATAATTTAGTTGATCCATTTACGAAGACACTTACTGGGAGAGTCTTCGAGAGGCATGTGGAAGCTATGGGGATGCGAGATTTGTCATATTTACTCACTTAGTGCAAGTGAGAGATTGTTAGATATGTATGCCCTAAGGGGTAAAAATATAATATGTTTTTGGAGACATTTTTATCAATAAAGAATTTATTCATTATTCCAAATCTTGTCCTCTTTACGCTCATATTTGTTGAATGTATGTTAAGCAAACAATAGTCGAGACTGTTGGTCTAAACCTTAAGAATTGGGTATATGATGGATGAATTATACGGAAGACACGATTCTTAAGGTGGTGGTCTAAATCAAACGATCCGCAATCAAGGGAATAAAGTTAGACGCTTTATTCATGCAAAGATTATTATGTTGTCTATATCCCTTTTGAGAGATGGTTTGTCTTGACCATCAAAGATGGACTCCGTGAATAGAAACATTGGCACGTTGTCATAAGTGACGATGTGTTGATCGAGACATAAAGTGAATTGTTTTGGATTAATAATTTTGTCTCGACAAATCGATTCACTTTAGACAATCATTTGGGTTGTATCTTAATCTTGAGATGAATAGTGGGCCCGTTGTCTTGGCTTGTGTCTTTTGATGTACCAAAGAGTGACACCCACATCTTAATAGTGGTATGCATGCCGGTACGTTGGAGGCATGACTCTTGATAGTGTAGGCTTGTTATTCATAGATATGAAATCCATAGCTCCTCTTTAGGAGTAATGATATCCTCTTATATGTGTTATCCTGTAATTGAAAAACTAGAGTGCTCAACCATTTGGATACATAGGTGTAACCGAATGGTATACTGTCATTGGATAATAAGTTTTCTGATATTGAGATAATAAAACGTAAGATAAAAATAATCGGGAAGATAAGATAGAACTTGTCCTTAAGTCGATTGTAGATTATCATATGGGGATACGATACACTATGATATGTCATGGAGACTTAGCTACACGAGCTTCGTAATTCTATGTAATTTGAGAGTGCAGCTCTAAGCTTTTAGTGGAGTAGCGTTGGAGTTGATAATTATGAAATGTATATATGGGATATTGGGTTTCATAATTATCAGGAGCTTGAACTATATAGGTCAATTTGGTCCCCTTTGCTAGCTTACAACATCCTTTACTGACACAACGTGCTTTTCCAATAATTGATGACTTGTGTCAGATTTATTAGATTTGTTAAAATTTGGAAGAATCGAATAATTCATGTCTGTTTATCGGTTGAATTAATTTTGTGATAAAATTGATTCAAGATAAACTTATTGAATTATTGGGATCGGATAATTCTTGTCTGTTTATTGGTTGATTTAATTTTAGATAAATTAGATTAAGATAAATAAATCAATTATTGTAAATGATGTGCCATATCAAAGAGTGTAACCATGGTTTCTTATTGGGATAACCCGACACATTAAATGACTGGGGCAGCAGAATCCCTATGCATGTTTTCCATTTTTTACTCAAAGTTTACTTCTTTTCAATTAATTTGACTTTAAATACAACCAGCAATTCTCCATTTTTCTACGGAAAAATAGTTTTAATTGGATGAAGAGTTCAATAGCCGCTAGTTTCAGGAAACACAATTCATACCTGCAGAATTTTATTTCATATCTGATACGAAAAACTAATTAACAAATTAAAAATTCTCACGATTCAAATAAAACGTTTTTGGCTACTAATGTAGTGATCAAATGCCACTGATTATAGAACATGATAAACCATTATATACCTTCTAG
Organism: Artocarpus heterophyllus; assembly: GCA_025403435.1. Lineage (NCBI taxonomy): Eukaryota > Viridiplantae > Streptophyta > Magnoliopsida > Rosales > Moraceae > Artocarpus > Artocarpus heterophyllus. Next base: position 30,252,353 of record CM046348.1, on the reverse strand, counting down.
GAACACATACCAAAAAGAATAAGTACGTCAATTATATGCACTAGGGATTGCCCAGATCACCAGAAAAGAAAAATAAAGGGCACTCTTATGCGATATGATACAAAGGACGACCATAAGAAGATGACAAGATGTTCAAGACTCACTTTCACGTGCAAAGGATCCAGAACCTCTATCACCAATAACGCCTGGGTGTCTTGGTCCTGTTACAGCTTTGTTCAACTGCATGACAGGGCAACAAAATCACAAATTGCAGACAGTTTAGACTATAATATTAGTTTTTTTCTTTTGAAAAGAAACAATTCTTTGATAAAATAAAATAAAATAAAGACAGCCTAAGATTAGAACAGTGAAAACAAAATAAAGCAGTTTAATTTAAGACATGACAACATCAAAGTTTGCAAACAGTTTAGACTATAATAGTAGTTTTTTTTTTTTTTTTTTTTTTTTAAAAGAAACAATTCTTCATTAACATAAAATAAAGACAGCCTAAGATTAGAACACTGAAAAAAAAAATAAAGCAGCTTAATTCAAGAAATGACAACATCAAATCTTGAAATAATAGGACTCGACTCGTGAATATTATAATGCACTACTCATATAAAGTAGATTCACTAATGTATTGTAAGATAACCTTTGCAAAAGTACTTGATCACCTATATCAGATAAACATCCCAAACCTGCACTCTAGAAACAGTAAAAGAATAATAATAAGTCAACACAAACAGTAGCACTACAAATGGAAACAAACAAATACAACACAAACTACAGACTAATCACGATTTTAGTTAAAAGTTAAAAATCAATTTATGTAAGTAGCATCCCTGATGTATTAGAACAAGCCAACAAGGTAGGTAGCATTAGATCACCCAACTAGGGAAGTGAAGTCCTACCCAACAACTAAATGTAAATAGTTGAATGAAACCAAGATAATTATTTTTTGAAGTCATATTCAACATTTTGTGCCAGTTAAACAAGGCGTTTAAAATAGTCACCCTGAGGAAGCTATAGCATATAATGAAACATAAACTATTCTTTTGAACTTTGAAACTCACTACTTTCAAAATTTTGGTTAAGTCCAAGGAAAACTGTCATGCTCAGATATTTGCATGCATAAACGGTTCATAGCTTGTGCCTTTGTTGGGATAATTACCCAGTTTGAGCAGCGATCTTAAGGGTCAAGATAACAGAATCATATTCGTATAAAGATAATGAAACATATATAAGAGCACTGACAAGAATTGTAAACTTATCAAGTAGCAAAAGTAACAAATACTGGCTTCATGGTCCATTCTAAGATTAGGAGCCTATCTACCTCTTCCCTCTCAAACACATGATACTCAGTATCAACAGATCCGAAAAGAGTCTCGTCATCCTCTTCTTCTTCCAGTCCCCCGAGCTCGACTTAGTCCACAGCATTTTGAGCCAAAAATTCATATCATGGCGCATCAAAGAAAGCATTATCTGCGTGAAACACAACATCTCAGGTGCAAATAACAAGAGCTACTCGTTAAGGTAAATATACATTATGCACGATTTAAGAGAACATTACACACCCCAACTATTCATATAAACTGACAGGACAATTCCCATATACCACTCACCTTCGAATTAAAATATCCAGAATAATTTAAACCTGAACTTAGCAAATAAGTAAACCCCAGAACAAGGGACGATAACCCCACCCAACCCAGTCCCCCAAACCACCAAGGGAAAAAAGGATAAAAACTTCAGATCAGTGATTTAAACCAAATATTTCTTTTTCTCAAAAAAATAAAAAGAAAGAAAGATGTAGATAAAGAGAAGTAAAATACAATGCTATAGCTATTCGTCAAAATACACAACTCAAAACCAAAACCATACTAGCCCGAAAATAAAGTGTAAATTCCAAATAAATCCAGGACTAAAACAACAGACTAACAAACAAAAACAGGTTGGTACAGCTAAGAACAGAGAAAATTCCTTTCAAAAAAGAAGAAAGAAGGAAAATTTCGAAAATAAAAGCCAGAGGGTATAAGGAAAAAAAAAAGGCGAAAAAGATAACAATAAATCAATATCAATATGAGGATTCTTCAGAATTCCGACGCCCCAAAGGAATCCCAAATCTTTGGTGGCTGAGAAAAGATAAAGTCGAACCTCATGCTTCAAGATGCTTTAAAAATTCCTCAAATTGACATAATAATAACAACAAAAACAACAATAATGAGAAGAATAATTAATATATTTAGAATTTCCTTAATAAAAAGAGAAAGCGAAAGCGAGAGATCTCGGAGGTGAAGGTTACTCGAAGAATTCTCAACGAAGTCTCTAAAATCCTTGCCATCAGATCTCTCCATATTTACAGACCCAGACTACAGAATCCTAGAATCCTCAGCTCAACCGAAATCGAAAAATCCTCTCAGCTCGCCGCTTCCGCTGAGCTTAAGAAATTGACACAACAAAATTTTCTAGGGATTTAATAAGAGGCCAAATTGGGGGTGATGAAACAGAAACGACATGAAATCACAACAACGAAGGTCACAACTCACACACACCCCTCTCCAGAGGGCTGGGAGAGAGAGAGGAGAGAGCTAAATGTAAGGCCGTGTTTGGAAGTTAGGTAATTACACAGAGAGAATTGAAGAAGACAACTTTTTTGCATTTACGGCACGTGCTTCGTCAGAGAACTACGCAAAGAAAGAAAAAGAGATAGAAAATGCCATTTCTTTGGCTTTCCTTTATTTATGAGTTATAATTTTATTTTAGAAAAATTTGTGAGCATATATCCTTAAACTTTCTCACTTACAATATTTAGGTCTTTATTTTCAAAATCCTAACATTTAGGTCTCCAAACTGGAGCCTCATATGAAGTGCATTTTTACTGTTAGATCTGTTAAAATCACATCACACTTTTTTATATGAATCTCATGTTGGAAAAATAGTACGCAGTGAAATTTTAAAATTTTACATCAGAGTAATTTCTAAAAACACAAGTTTGACATGCTATATGCATAAATTAACCAAATCTTACTAACCTTTGTATGCCAAAGAACCCTCGCAAAACGTGAAGAGAAGTAACGTTTCAAAAGAGCCTCAACCAACTGGTCTTCTTTCCTATTCTCTATCCACGAACGGAGTGAGTGTGGGCTCACACGTACAGCTCTTCCACCAGTGACTCTCATTCCAACCAATCGAGAGAACCCAAAGCAAGTGTTCGTGATTTATGAACAAAAGCTCTTAGGGAGTTTTTAGATTCTCACTAGCAGAGTCTCTCTTTTAATCTATCAATTGATCTAAGTAACTTGTGAAATCACTCCCTATTTATAGAGGTTAGTCTTAGGGTCAGTCCTCATCAAATTAGGTCTCAAAATTCATATCGGAATCAAATTTGGATCAATATCTAATAAGATCCGCGTAGAAACGCGTGATCTTATCCTTCGCTGATTGGCAGGCCGAACCATTTGATCGGCAAGCCGAATAGGCCCCATCGGTAGGCCGAACTGCCAAATAAAAAATATCGCAAATCTTTTATTTTCCACCTGAGATTCTATAGGATAAAGTTTCAGTTTTAATTCAAATAACCTAATAGAGAAGTTATCTAATCAAAACAACTTTATCTAGATAATCTCTAAGAAAATAAATCAATTTCCAATAATTCTACAAGTTTTTCCAAGGTTGAAGTTAAGCTGCCTCCTGTTCTATGGATTGTTAATTGAAAAGGAAAACAAAATTGAGTGACTAGTGATCTATGCTGATGCCATGCAGTCCTTTTTGGTAAGCCCAAAAAAAAAAAAACCCACAATAATCTGAGAGCTTTTCATTTTGTTATAAGCAATTTCTGCTTTGGGTTTTTTCTCCTTTGAGTTTATTAACTGTAAACCGAATTGGACATGGCAAATGGCAATCCATATTCTCTAGGTGCAGTTACATAGCTTTTTATATTTCCTTGGTATAAAGTAGGGTTACTTGTGTTATTATAATTACAGGCTATAGCAGTGTAACTTTCGCTTCTTTTTTTTTTTTCCTTTCTCTTTGGGGATCTAGTTTTGATAGCAAGTTAATGCTAGCATGCATAATTACGTATGTTCTTTAATTAATGGTCATTGATGGTGCTGCTGGTGTTTGTGATCTCTTATTCCGTTGAGATGGAATTTTCAGCTCATATTTTTGTGTTAATTTGTTATTTCTATGTTACCTAGTCACAATGCACATAACGCATCTGTTCTAGTTTACCTAGTCATTGTTAGAGAAGGAATGGATTTCTTGTAATATTAACATTCCTGGCTGCTTACTTTCTTATGCCTGCAAAATACATAAATAGGATTAGATTCTCAAATCCGTGTTGAGTAAATCAAAAAACATAATTCTATAATAGGAGTCTGTTAATAACTTAGGATTAAAATTATCTTATATATGACTATCGATCGATGTGATTAGAGCTTGTTCTATTTACGGAAATTATTTAGCTGTTCATATCACATCGTCCCAGTCCTACATAATCACATTATGTACAATGCACTTATTTTAATGACTTACTATATTAGCAGGTCAGATAAGACTGTTGCATTCTCAATAAAAATTACCTACGTAAGTAACACTCAATTAGAGATTCTACACTTTAATAGAATAATTAGTTGCAATAATTAATCATACATTAGTGACCATTTCAATTATTATCCTTAAATATTATCCTCTTGTGTATAACACTTATATACAAAATTTAAGGTTGCATAGATAATTATGGAATATTAAAGATGTTCATAAAGTATTCAAAATACGTGCACACAAAAATGATAAAAAATTCATTTATTTATTTATAAATATGTCTTTTACAAAATATCGCATGCTTTAAGGCATTTATTTTGACACCACCATCGTTCTGTCGTTGTCGCCCAATCACTTGTCGTCACGACTCATGGAGTTCTGCTGGAACTCATTCAATTTCTTCTTCTTCTTCAGTCCTTGGGTTGTTATTTGAATATATTGCTCTTGCTTCTTGAGTTGCTTGTGATCTTTTTTTAATTATTATTTTTTTTAATTTTTTAAAGCTTTCAAATGTTCCTTTGTTCCTAAAAAAGCTAATAGGCTTGTTTATTAGGCCACTGGTTGATTACTTTTTTATGGACTTGGATATTTAAAGTGTGGATTTTTGTATTGTTTTATGGGATTTATAATTAATAACTACTGTGCTAATTTTGGATATTTAACTTTGAAATTTGGATGTTTATTTGGCATGATATGGGACTTTGGATGTGGCGTGTGATTTTTATAGATGTTTCTTTAGCATCTTTATTGTTTTAACTTGCTCTAACTTTGGATATTTAACTTTGAAATCTGGATGTTCCTTTGGCATGTTATTGGACTTTGCATGTTGGTGTGTGATTTTTATAGATGTTTCTTTAGTGTCTTTATTGTTTTAACTTGCTCTTTTTTAAGGCTAACTTTGGATATTTAACTTTAAAATTTGGATGTTTCTTTGGCATGTTATTGGACTTTGGATGTTGGCGTGTGATTTTATAGATGTTTCTTTGGCGTCTTTATTCTTTTAACTTGCTCGCTTCAAGGTAAAATTAATGTGTATTAAGTACTTTGATATATTTGTCCGTATTTGTTAGGGTGGTCATGGGCTTGATCTTAAGACTCTCACTAAATGAGAGGGTTCAAGCCCGTTGCTTTACCCTAAGCCTGTTGTTATTAGGTGCTTCAACGGGACGCAAGGCTTCCGTTTTCAACTATGACAAAAGAAAAAAAAAAACAAAAAACAAAAAACAAAAAACCAAAAAAAAAAAAAAAAACTTTCCTTTCAACTGATTGCCTCTTTGCCTACGAAAGAAAAGTATTGCTCCACCCCATTTATATTTGCCGACAAAAAAAACTGTGCCAAAAGATCATGTTATCTCTCGAGATTATATAAGTAAAAAAGTTAATCACATTTAACATTTCAGCCTGATTCTTATTTTGTTCTGCTTTTGACAATCTCTTTTTTATTTTTTTGTTTTAAGTTTCCGAATACCCAACAAGTTTCTTGAAGCCTTTGGACGAGAAAAATGAATTGGTTGATTTATCTGGAGGTAACCGTTTTTTTTTCTAATATTGAATAGTAAGGAAACTCAGTTTATTGATCAGATAGTGTTTTAATGCATTTGCAAGTTCTTTTTGTTTATTAGTTTTAAGCTATTGGATGGGGCATTTATTTCCTTGCTTTAGAATTAACTGATAAAGCTTTATTGCATTTGCAAGTTCTCTCTGTTTTAATCGCCATGAAAAGGCTCATTTTTCCCTTTGCATTTTTCACAGAAAAAGAAAGATAACGAAAAAAAAGATATTAAATAGTAGTACACGTGGCAGGTTTTTATTTGAGATACAGGGAAGGAGACAGACAAAGTCTGTAGCTGCCTCTAAAGTCAGTGTAAAGCTGCCTACAGAGAGAGGGCTTCAGTTTTTATGTGCATAATAATGAAGATGAGATCAGTTGGTGACATGGGAAACCATGTCTTTAGCCAGAATCTGAAGATTACTCAGTTTGGAAAATTGGGTCGAATTGATGAAGCCATTAAAGTTTTCTCACAAATGAACCAAAAAAATACGGTGACTTACAATTCCATGATCTCTGCATATGCCAAGAATGGCAGGATCGTGGATGCACGCCAACTGTTTGATAAAATGCCACGAAAAAATTTGGTTTCCTGGAACGCTATGATTTCTGGTTACTTGCACAATGATAAGGTGGAAGAAGCCTACGACATATTTGGGAAAATGCCTAAAAGAGACCTTTTCTCATGGACTTTAATGATAACTTGCTATACACGTAATGGGGAGCTTCGAAAGGCTAGGGAACTGTTCAATCTCCTTCCCAATAAGCTAGACACGGTTTGTTGGAATGCCATGATCGCAGGTTATGCTAAGAACGGGATGTTTGATGAGGCAAAGAGATTATTTGATGAAATGCCGATCAAGGATTTAGTTTCTTGGAACTCAATGCTAGCGGGGTATACTCAAAACGGAGAAATGCAACTGGGGCTGCAGTTTTTTGAAGGCATGGCAGAGAGGAATGTGATTTCATGGAATTTGATGGTTGATGGGTTTGTTCAGGTTGGCGATTTAGATTCTGCCTGGAAGTGCTTTAAGAAGATTCCAGAGCCAAATGTTGTTTCTTGGGTGACAATGTTATCCGGGTTTGCCAAAAATTGTAGTATTACAGAAGCACAGAATCTGTTTGAACAGATGCCGAGTAGAAATGTAGTTTCTTGGAATGCAATGATTGCAGCCTATGTTCAAGATTGCCAAATTGATAAGGCTGTTAGACTATTTTCGGAAATGCCAGAGAGGGATTCTGTATCATGGACTACGATGATAAACGGGTATGTTCGTGTTGGCAAACTTGATGAAGCGTCGCAATTACTTCATCAGATGCCTTACAAAAATATTGCAGCCCAAACAGCAATGATTTCCGGTTACGTGCAAAATAAAAGAATGGACGAAGCTAATCAAATTTTTGATCAAATGGGCACCCGCGATGTTGTTTGTTGGAACACCATGATTGCAGGCTATGTTCAGTGTGGTAAAATGGCTGAGGCTCAGTGTCTGTTCAATGAAATGATGAATAAGGACTTTGTTTCGTGGAATACTATGATTGCAGGTTATGCTCAAGCAGGACAGATGGATAAAGCACTTCAGATATTTGAGGATATGGAAAAGAGGAATATAATTTCTTGGAATTCTCTGATCGCTGGTTTCTCGCACAATGGGCTATATCTGGATGCCTTGAGGAGTTTTATCATGATGGGTCAAGAAGGAAAAAGACCTGATGAGTCGACTTTTGCATGTGGACTTAGTGCATGTGCCAATATCGCAGCTTTGCAGATGGGCGAGCAACTTCACCAGTTGGTTGTGAAAAGTGGTTACGTAAATGATTTATTCGTGAGCAATGCGCTCATCACCATGTATGCTAAATGCGGACGGGTCTTCAATGCTGAACTAGTATTCAAAGATCTCGCAAACGTTGACATTGTTTCTTGGAATTCTTTAATTGCTGGGCATGCTTTGAATGGTAATGGGAAAGAGGCAGTTGATCTTTTTGAAGAAATGGTAATACAAGGGGTAACTCCTGATCAGGTCACATTTATTGGCGTGTTGTCGGCATGTAGTTATGGTGGGCTGGTTTCTCAAGGTTTGGAATTGTTTAAAAATATGACTGAAGAATACAGCATTGAACCTTTGGCTGAACACTACACATGCATGGTTGACCTCCTTGGCCGGGCAGGAAGGTTAGAAGAAGCCTTCAAAATGGTGTTAGAAATGAGAATCAAGGCAACTGCTGGGATATGGGGTGCGTTGCTTGGAGCAGCCAGGATACACCGGAATTTAGAACTTGGCAAATATGCTGCCGAGAAGCTTTTAGAACTTGAACCTCATAAAGCTTCAAATTATGTGCTCTTGTCAAATATTCATGCCGAGACAAGCAGATGGAGTGAAGTTCAAAGAGTAAGAATGATGATGGAAGAGAGAAGAACAGAGAAGCAACCGGGCTATAGTTGGATCGAAGTTGGAAATCAGGTACACTCTTATCTCTCTGGTAATCCAGCACAGCCTAGAATAGCTGAGATTTGCAGCGTATTAAAGACATTAACTGCAGTAATGAGAAACACAAGTTTTGTCTGATGTAGAATCTTCTCTTCATGACATCCTAGAATCTAACTAACTTTTTGCCTGTTACTAAGAAAGTTAAATGTCACTGATTCTCTTTCTTGTAAAATATTTAGCAACAAGGTTTTAAAAGGCGAAAACGGGAACCGAGGCGTTTTGTCTAATTGACTCGAGGCGTAAGCCTCGAGGCGGATTGAGGCGTAAGCCTCGAATGCAAAATAAAAAAAAATTCAGAAGGTTGAATAAAATTCATAAACATGCCATAAAACACACACTTAGTTCATCACAAAACCATAAGACACAATAAGAGAATGCATAAAACACATACAATATAATATGTATGCTACTGTTCTTCTAATATGGTTATAATTATATGGCTTTTATAGCACATAGGATAACTTTTTTTTTTTTTTTTTGAGAAAATGAAATAACTATAGATCTAAATGAATAAAAATCACTTATTGCACTCTTTATATAACTTTCGTTTTACTACAGTAGCTATAAGAGGGGAAAAAAAAAAAAAAAAAAAAACCCAACCTATGGTAGAAAATAAAAGAAAAAGGGGGAAAATAAACCTAAGGAGTGAGGGCTGAGGAGGTCAGAATCTAGAGGTGGCTGTTGTCGGTGGGCCATCGTTCTAGTCATTGCTCATAGGGCAGTGGACTTGAAAGTTGCAGGGGTTGATGATCAAGAAAGAGTCGATGATGAAGAAGGGGCAGATGATGAAGAAGTGTCGAAGAAGATGGTAGACTTAGGGTTTAAAAATCTATGTGCATATTTTTATCTGATTAAAGCCCGATTTTGATATTAGGTTGACTTTCTTTGAAAGGAAAAAAAAAAAGATTAGATTGAAAACTGGCTCAAAATAGCCTTCAATTTGAGGCTCACGCCTTATAAGCCTTGAGGCAAAAACGCCTCAGGGCGCACGCCTCAATGAAAAAAGACGTAAGCCTCGTTCAAGCCTTGAATTCAAGCCATTCAAGGCTTAAGCCTTGAAGCGCTGATCAAGCTCCTCAAACTGAGGCGAGCCTCGAGGCATACGCCTCGAACGCCTTTTTAAACCATGTTTAGCAATTTGACTTCTGTAAGGAAAATATATAATTCTTTTGAAATTTGTAATAAAATTGAATTCTTGATTGTGGCTTCTTCATGCAATTATGCATTGATGTTAATTAGTAGTACTTCATACTGTTTTAGAGTTCGATCTTTTATCATTAGACTGAACCATCCATATATAAGAAGCTTCTCCAAAACAACAGGAACCTAAAAATCCATCTCATTTTCTACCTTGGTATGTAATTCTAATAAAGAACATAACGATGCCACAATTTTTTGTGTGATATATACCGATGCTTTCATGTTATTTAGTTCTCATTTGAAGTAGAGTGTGAGATATGCAAGCGTAATTGCTCACTAACCATGCATTAGTTTCAAGTTTGTCTTAGAGAGCAATGCTAAAATCTTGGTATCTGTCTATATTTCTGCCTTATGTTAGGCCCCAATAATTCTTGTTCAAGCTTCTCTTGGAATAAAGTTCCAACAACCTTGAAGCATGGAGAGATTTGTGTTGCATTTCCAACAATTAACCTTGAGATAAGTCCATTACATACAATTATTAGCTTCTTTCAGCCTCAGTAAGTTCATGGTATAATAGCCCAGGCAAGTCTTAAGGTAATGGATTGGATAAACTCGAGTATTCCCATTTGTAATGACTTAAAGCCTCGTCAAAAGTAGCAATATGATTTACTATAGCCCTACTTGAGTATTCATTCTCTCTCCCAAGCATGTTTGACATATGGACGTGCCACATTTCAACTTATGTCGGTTTTTCTGGTTTAAAAAATAATGAGAAAGATCAAAACATTCCCTGTTCTATTTTCACTTTCTTGGGAAACATAAAGCCCGACTCAAGCAGATATTATTCTAGAAAATGAACTTGATCTCATTACCAGTTTTTGTATGAATATCTATGGTATTGTTTGATATATATATATATATGTGAATGATTGTGTGGTTTATTGTACGTGTGACTATATGGACTAATATGGACACAGCTGATAAAGCGGAAGTATAGGTAAATATTTGCACAACTGGCAGTAATCTGCATATACAGTGGAAGAATAAATTTTCAATGCTTTCTCTTTCTTTCTTTCTTTTTCTCTCTCTCTCTCTCTTGCTTTTTCTTTTCCTTCAATTTCTTTTTTCATTCTCTCTTTTGCTGCGTGGGGGAAAGTGCAAAGTTTCATAACTCACCTTCCAAAGCACTTGATGAACTAAAGGGGAAGGACTTCCAGCTATGTAATGCTGAGAAACCTTTCCCAGAATCCAATGGCTTATTTGGAAAAAAACCTGCCTTAAAAATTAGAATAATTTGTGGTCTCTATTGACCCATATCAGTAGGAGGACCATAGCCATTTAGATGTGACTTTTGCCATCTCCATGCAGTCTCTAAGCTCTCTTGAAGGTCTGTGTACCTTGCTTTCCAACCTAACTCCCGCAGTGTCTTGGAAGGATCGCTGTAAACTTCAGCGTAATCCCCAGGCCTGCGGTCGAGTAATTCGACCTTTATGTCCTTCGCTGTTGCCTTCTTGCATGCCTCCACAAACTCGTTTACTGATCTACCTGTAATAAAAAAGAATGTCAACAATCTGTTGGAGAACCATGGGAGATGAAGAAATATGTGTGCTAGGAAAAAAGAAAAGGTGGGATGAGAAAATAACTTTTTCCAGTGCCAACATTATCGATGCCAACCTTGCCAGATTTTGCATGGGCAAGAGCTTTCACATGAGCATCCACAAGATCGGTGACATCTATGTAATCCCTCACACAAGTACCATCAGCTGTTTTATAGTCTATTCCTTTCCCCTTGAACCAATAGATTCAGTTAGTATCATGCAAATGTCATTTCTCAATATGAAACCTAAGGACGAAAAGTACCTTAAGTCCAGGAATAATTCCTCTAGCTGCATCAAAGCAGGCACCAGATATCCGACCTCGTTCGCGTAGTTCAGGACGGGGAGCTTCTCCTAATCTTCCCTCTGGATCCGATCCAATCACGTTAAAGTATGTATCAGGATATTTTGACAAAAAAGCCAAAAAAAATTTTGAATTTGACAAATGGCTTCTTTTTTTTTTTGCATTAAAAAACATGTTTTTTTGTGCAATAAAACTGTTCTAGTTTTTTTACAAAAATATAAGAAAAAAACTTGTAGCAAAAAAATAAACCTCAACAGAGTGAAAAAAAAAACTGGAGCAATTTTCATATCTAAAAAGCTTGTTTTTTGATGTCCAAAAACTGCTAAAAAAAAAGGCCATTTTGCTAATTAGGCTTTTTTCTTAAAGCCAGATTTCAAATTCTCCTTCCTCAATTCAATTTTTTTTGGCCCTTTCTTCAAATTCTTTCGTAGTTTTTCCACTTGTAAGTTGGTAGTTACACTCACTCTAAATATCCATCCAAAAGAAGATTCTCTTTAAAAAGAGATTTTTAGATTAGCAGAATATAACAAACAAATAGTGAAGCAACAAAATGAGGAAAATTGAACTTCCACCAATCTTAAGATCATGATAGCCATGTCCGAATTTTTGGAAAAGTCCAGCATGATATCTTCAGCCATTTTCTTGGCTTTGTCATATGGATTAATTGGAACCTGCAACAGAAATTCAGTATCGAAGAAAGCCGTAGTTTTCATTTACTTGTGATGGATGTTCAACCAAAATTCACAAAGTCAGATTTATGAAATCCTCTATCGTTTTTTTTCCCCACCTGTTAAAATAACCTATACTTTCTGGGAAAGCAATACCAAAAGAGTGAATTCAAATTAAAAATAGGAACACAAATTCACGAAAATGAGAGCTACAAGTATCTCACTTGCTTAGTTTCTTCAGTGATGGGCATCTTTTTTGGTTTCCCATATGTTGCACAAGTACTGGAATAGATTAATGTCTTTACTCTGTGAGCTGCCATTGCCTCTAGAACTATAAGGGTATTTGATGTGATGTTGTGATAATATCTGCAATTGTAGAGAAAAATTCATATTTTTCATTGCATATCATTATTATGATCATTATTATTACTATTGCTATTTTAGCTTCCATCCTTTTGGCATTTAGACGACTACATAATGATCACTGAAATCAAATGAATATAAAAGGAGAAAATGATAACTGCAAAACATTTCAGTAGTGTAGAATTTCTAGTTCTAGAAAGCACAACAAAGAATTTATTAAGTAAAAAAAAAAAAAACCTGAGAGGGTCAGCTGTACTTTCTCCAACATACGCAACGGCTGCAAAATGCATCACTGCATCAAATGCATTTTCCCTAAAAACTTTATTGATCTAAAACCATCAATCAAGGACAACTACAATAAAAAAAATTAAAAAATTTTTAAAAAATATTGATTATATTATAAATTCACTCTCAAGGGAAAATAAACTTGGATACAGAATTTGCATCTCCCAGGTCAGCATAAATAAACTGAAGCCTTCCTGGCTGAGGATACAACTCTTGAAGAACTTTTAAGAGCACCTAGATTTCCTCTTGAAAGATTGTCCTGTCAAAGGTGAGTAGTACAAAATTTTAAATATTATTGTAAACTGGTAATCAGGTTTTAATGTTTATAAGCAAAAAAAAATAAAAAATAAAAAAAGTTTAAGATTATCTTGAGTGGAAAATGAAATATGTTGTATTATACCACAATGGTGACACGGTATGAGTCCTTCAAAAGCCGAAGTGCAGCATGAGAACCTATATAGCCAGCACCTCCAGTCACCAAAACATGTGTTACCCCTGCTTCCTTAATGGTGAACTAATTGGCATATAATTAACATACAAGTCAAAATCAAAAGTTAAAATGTAAATTTTTTAAAAAAAAAAAAGAAAAGAGAGAGAGAGAGAGAGAGAGGTGCTATCAAAAGATGTACCGATAGGGTTTTTTTTTTTTTTTTTGATACCCTTTCTTAGAATTTTTTTAATATATGTGTCACATCGGTCTATAAACTTGATAAATAGAATAAAAAGATAGAATTTATATTCTATTACATAATTCTTTTAAAATTTGTGTCACAATTTGTCTGGAAACTTGATTAAAGATTTGGATCATGAATTGCATTCTTCAAACGGAATCAAGGTTAATTAGTCTTTCCTAATCACCCAAATATGTAATGGTAAGTGCGATTTTTGAGATCGGTTCTCACAATTTTCTCTCAATAAACCTGTTTTCCATTAATCTACTGCAAATGAAATCAAATTTAGAAACTTCCAAAAAAAATTAAATCAAATTAGGAACACAGGAATAAATCAGAAACATAAACATACCAAGTTGGGGCTGTTAGGTGACTGTCTGAGTGAAAAAATGCAAAGGGATGCAAGGAAAACAGCCACAAAAATCCTTGCAGAAACATTGCTCTTCCTTTTCGTCTCTGCAAAATCCATGCCTGCAATGTCATGTATGTATGTATGTATGTATAATATATCAGACAAAGGAATGATAAGAAAAATTAAAAAACATTCAAAGATTTGATTTTAGAATAATAGTGTGACGACAAAAATATAATGGTTCAGTTACCTTTCACGTGTAGTCCTTTTAAGGTATACATCTAGCTACCATTATTTTTATGAAGTAATCTAGGGATTCTGAACCATCATAAATTAAAGGGTTTGTTTGATGTACAGTTATTCTTTGATAGCTAAAACGAAAAACTTAGGAAAATTAGAAAGAACCCAGATGATGAGAAGTAGTTGTTAAAAAATTCGTGTTGCCCACGTGATATGTGCTGCTCACGTGATACGGATTTGGCCCACGTGAGATTCAACTGTCTCTTGTAACGGTTGGTAATCGTTACACCCGTGTGATGGTCACGGTATTAAATTCTCTGGTCCCTGGGCATACTTTTCAGAACAACAAAAACTACACCATCAAGAGAGAATTGTGAGTGCCCAGAACATCAAAATACAAGAGCACTGTGTGCAAAAAAAAAATATTCGTGCAAAACAGAGCAATGGCTGGAGGTATTTATCGATCCAATACGCTTCCGTTTTCTGTATTTTATGGTTGTTATTAATTGCACAAACAACTCACATTTGGTATCCGAGCCTTATACCTCTGCCTTGATGTTCAAATTTTGAACGAAAATTCTGTTTTCCCACGGTTTTTGTACCGTGAATTGGACTTTGTTTTTCCTTGATATTTTTTCAATGTTACTGCTATAAAACCATTGGGTTAATGTTTTCTTGATGTTTTATGATGAAAAACCGAGGAATTCTACATGTTTTTCCGGTCTGTGCATGCCGGATTTTTGGCCGTGAAAAGCATATATTGATCAATATGAATACTTGGTTGATTATGTATTTTGAATTCATAAATCATCATATTATTGATTTCTGACCATTTTGGGATTTGGAACGCCTGAAATTGACGTCAGAGGGGAGAGAAACCGTCGGTTTTTCCGACGGGTCCGCGGGTCGCAGCCGGGTCAGAACGACCCGGCTGGAGGTTGAAGACGACCCATACGACATGTCGTTTTGCATTCGGCAGCAAAACGACCCGTCGTTTTAGCAGGCGCGAGAAACGACCTTCAGTGAAACGACGCCGTTTTTGGGGACTCCCCCCCCCCCTCTTCAGCGAAACAACGCCGTTCAAGGGACCCCCCCTTCAAATGAAACGGCGTCGTTTTGAAAAAAAAAAATAATAATAATAATAAATAAATAAATAAATAAATCCGAAAATCAAAAAAAAAAATTAAATTAAATTTTTGGTTTTTGGATATGCACATAATTCTTGCAATAATTTCATGGGAAATTCAATTTAAGCATTATGTGCTAAATATTTGTTATATGCATTGTTTTGAGTTTTATTATGCATGTTATTAAGTTAATTAACTCATTTAGCACAAATTAAGATTTTGTTCATAATTATTATATTGCCTATAGAACATGCAATTATCATGAATAATCGTGAACAAAATTAAATGTCTAAATGATCCATATAATTTTAAATAATTGGAGCTTAGCCACAGCAACTCTAATTATGTAAAATTATATATTAATTTGTTTAGGATCACTTTTGGTTAAAGGACATTTATTGTAATTAGTTGTATTTAATATAATAAATTTTATCCCACAGGAATTTTTATTATATTGATATAACTGATTAGGATAAAATATCAAATTATATTTTCTGATTTACCCACAGGGATTAGAAAAGGGAACATAATTTGATAGTTTTATCATACAATTAAATGAATCTAATTGAATTAGAACTTTAGCCCACAGGCAAGTTTTATGTCATAGATTCATGATATTATGCATGATTTACATTGGTAAAGCATGATTTATGTTTATTAGCCTCAATATTTTGATCATAAGCATGCTTATTTTAATTATGCAGTCATACAACCTGTGAATTTCTCTGATGTACGATGTGATATCCCTGAGCTGAAAGGGGATAACTACAAGGTCTGGAAGGAGAGAATACTCCTTCACTTAGGGTGGATGGACATTGATTATGCTATAAGGAAAGACGAGCCCGTAATAACTGATACCAGCACTCAGGATGAGATTGCTCTTTATGAACGTTGGGAGCGATCTAATCGCCTTAGCGTCATGTTCATAAAGACCAAAATCTCTGCTGGTATACGTGGTTCCGTCGAACAGTATGACAAGGTCCGGGCATTACTGAAAGCCATTGATGAGCAATTTGAAACTTCAGATAAGGCACTTGCCAGCACCCTAATCATGAGGTTCTCATCCTTAAGGCTCACCAGTGTGAGAGGTGTGCGTGAGCACATCATGGAGATGAGGGACATAGCGGCTCAATTAAAGAACCTTGAGGTGGATATGTCTGAATCTTTCCTGGTGCACTACATTCTGAACACCCTACCAAAACAATATGGGCCCTTTAAGATTTCCTACAATACACATAAGGACAAATGGTCAATAAATGAACTTCTGACCATGTGTACTCAGGAAGAGGGGCGGCTTGTAATGAAAATGGGTGAAACTGCACTTACAACCATGAAAGGAAAGAATCAGAATCAAGACCAACATCAGGCCAAGGACAAAGGGAAGAGTAAAATGCCTCTCAAAGCTGTCATTAAGAAGGAATCCAAGTGTTTCTTCTGTAAAAAGAAGGGACACATGAAGAAGGATTGCACAAAATTTCAGAGTTGGCTTGAGAAGAAAGGTAATTCAATCTCATTGGTTTGTTATGAATCTAATATGATTGATGTTGTTTATAACACATGGTGGATTGATTCTGGATATACAATCCATATTTCGAATACCTTGCAGGGTATGCGAAAACTAAGGAAGCCACTGGGAAGTGAGCTTAGCATCTCTTCAGGAAATAAGATGCGTTCATATGTGGAAGCCATCGGAACATGCACCTTAGTTTTAAGTAGTGGTTTTACTTTGGAATTGGATAAGACATTTTATGTTCCAAACTTTTCTAGGAACTTAATTTCTGTTTCCATACTTGTACATTTGGGATATTCCTTTATTTTTTTCAGACAAATGTTTCAGTTTATTTTATAAATTTGATCTTGTTGGGAATGGTATGTTGTCTGATGGTCTTTTCTCAATTAACTTGCAAAATGAACCACATCATACTGCTATGCATGTTCAATCTGGAATTAAACGTTGTGTTATAAATGAGGATTCCTCTATGTTGTGGCATCGGAGATTAGGACATATCTCCATTGAGAGAATCAAGAGGTTAGTGACTGATGGAGTACTTAGTACTTTGGATTTTACTGACTTCGAGACTTATGTAGGTTGCATTAAGGGAAAGCTAACCAACAAGTCTAAGAAAGGTGCCAAGAGGAGTTCAGAAATATTAGAAATCATACATTCAGATATTTGTAGTCCATTAATGGACTCATATGGTCCGAGATACTTCATCTCTTTCATAGATGATTACTCACGGTACATGTATCTCTACTTGCTTCATACAAAGGGCGAAGCATTAGATGCCTTTAAGGTTTTCAAGGCTGAAGTAGAGAAACAATGTGGAAAGCAAATAAAGATCGTGAGGACAGATAGAGGTGGAGAATATTATGGTAGATACACTGAGGATGGACAAGCTCAAGGTCCATTTGCAAGGTTTCTTCAAGAACATGGGATAGTTGCCCAATACACCATGCCTGGTTCTCCGGATCAGAATGGTGTAGCAGAAAGAAGAAACCGAACATTAATGGACATGGTGAGGAGTATGCAGAGTAACTCCAACCTACCTAAGTCCTTGTGGACTGAAGCTCTTAAGACGGCTGTGTATATATTGAACCGGGTTCCGACTAAGGCTGTCCCAAAGACGCCATTTGAGTTATGGAAAGGTTGGAAACCGAGTTTGCGACATATACGCGTTTGGGGATGTCCGTCTGAAGTAAGAGTATACAACCCACAAGAGAAGAAGCTAGATCCGAGGACCATTAGCGGATATTTCGTTGGATATGCCGAGAGGTCCAAAGGATATAGATTCTACTGTCCAACTCATAGCACTAGATTTGTGGAATCAAGGAACGCCAAGTTTCTTGAGAATGACTTGATTAGTGGGAGCGATCAATTTCGGAACATAGTTTCTGAAGGAGATCATACTGAAGCTCAACCATCTACATCAAGTGATAGGTTGATCATAGTTCATAGCACTCCTATAGTCCAACCGAGTGTTGTGCAACCGATCATTGAGGTTCCACAAATTGCTGATAATAATCTAGAAGGTCAAGTTGCTCAAGAACCAACGGAAACAATTGAGCAACAAGTTGGACAACAGATTCCTCAGGAAAATGTTGAACCAACATTAAGGAGATCTACTAGAGAAAGGAAATCGGCAATTTCTAGTGATTATGTTGTGTATCTACAGGAATCGGAGTACAACATTGGAGCCGAAAATGATCCCGAAACATTTTCACAAGCCATCAGTTGCCAAGAATCGAAACTTTGGTACGATGCAATGAAGGATGAGATGGATTCTATGGCATCCAATGGAGTCTGGGATCTTGTCGAGTTGCCTGATGGTGCAAAAGCCATAGGGTGTAAATGGGTCTATAAAACGAAGAAAGACTCATTAGGCAACATCGAAAGATATAAGGCAAGACTCGTGGCCAAAGGATTCACTCAGAAAGAAGGAATCGACTACAAGGAGACCTTTTCTCCTGTATCCAAGAAAGATTCTCTCCGCATCATCTTGGCACTTGTTGCTCATTTTGACTTAGAGTTACAACAGATGGATGTGAAAACGGCATTTCTCAATGGTGAACTAGAGGAAGAGGTTTATATGAAACAACCAGAAGGATTCTCCTCTAGTAATGGTGAGCAGTTAGTATGTAAGCTTAAGAAATCCATATATGGGTTAAAGCAGGCCTCCCGTCAGTGGTATTTGAAATTTCATGATGTCATCTCTTCATTTGGATTCGTAGAAAACATCATGGATCAATGCATATACCAAAAGGTCAGTGGGAGCAAAATTTGTTTCCTGGTCCTTTATGTGGATGACATTTTGCTTGCAACCAATGACAAGAGTATGCTAAATGAAGTGAAATAATACCTCTCTAAAAACTTTGACATGAAGGATATGGGTGATGTATCATTCGTTATAGGCATTAAGATATACAGAGACAGATATAAAGGCACTTTGGGTCTGTCTCACGAGACCTATATCAACAAAGTTTTGGAGAGATTTCGGATGAAAAATTGTTCACCAAGTATAGCTCCCATTGTGAAGGGTGACAGATTCAATTTGAATCAGTGCCCGAAAAATGACCTTGAAAGAGAACAGATGCACAACATTCCATATGCTTCAGCTGTTGGAAGTCTTATGTATGCTCAGGTTTGCACAAGACCTGACATTGCATTTGCTGTAGGAATGTTGGGCAGATATCAGAGTGATCCAGGATTAGACCACTAGAAGGCTGCAAAGAAGGTGATGAGGTACCTACAAGGAACCAAAGACTACATGCTTATGTATAGACGGACTGACAACTTGGAAGTCATTGGCTACTCTGATTCTGACTTTGCTGGCTGCATTGATTCACGGAAATCAACTTCCGGATACATTTTCATGCTAGCTAGTGGAGTTGTTTCATGGAGGAGCGCCAAACAAACCTTGACTGCTACTTCCACTATGGAGGCCGAGTTCGTATCCTGTTTTGAGGCTACCTCACATGGTGTATGGATCAAGAGTTTCATTTCTGGGCTTAGGATTATGGATTCTATCTCTAGGCCGCTGAAGATATTCTGTGACAATTCAGCTGCTGTTTTCATGGCTAGAAACAACAAGAGCGGTAGTCGAAGCAAACATATCGACATTAAGTATCTGGCCATATGAGAACGTGTTAAGAATAAAGCAGTGGTCATTGAACACATAAGCACTGAATTGATGATTGCCGATCCCTTGACTAAAGGCATGCCACCAGTAAAATTTAGGGATCATGTGGATAGAATGGGACTTGGTTCCCTTATGTAATTTTGAATTACTTGTTGTGAAACTCTATATTTATGATAATTTCTCTTTTCAGCTTCAATTAAGTGCGCAACTTTATTTATGAGAAATATCACTAAAGTTTAGGACCTAGAATAAACATGGGGTTTATTCATTAAGATAAGATAGAAAATCTAAGAAACAAGATATATTGTGATACATGGAAGATAATACTCGTTATTTAGAGGACCTGTCGCCATGATTCATGTATTTTGTTTCTCTTTATAGCAGTTGATGTAATACGTGAGCCAAGTGGGAGAATGTTAAAAAATTCGTGTTGCCCACGTGATATGTGCTGCCCACATGATACGGATTTGGCCCACGTGAGATTCAACTGTCTCTTGTAACGGTTGGCAACCGTTACACCCGTGTGATGGTCACGGTATTAAATTCTCTGGTCCTTGGGCATACTTTTCTGAACAACAAAAACTACACCATCAAGAGAGAATTGTGAGTGCCCAGAACATCAAAATACAAGAGCACCGTGTGCAAAAAAAAAAAATTCGTGCGAAACAGAGCAATGGCTGGAGGTTTTTATCGATCCAATACGCTTCCGTTTTCTGTATTTTATGGTTGTTATTAATTGCACAAACAACTCACAGTAGTTTCATAAGGTCTGATAATCAATTATATGTTTTAGTCTCAAACACACAAATTATAGGTAATGATCCTGCTATGATATTATTGATATCTTATATATAAAACCATTAAAGGTCAAAACTCAAGAGTCAAAAAGAAAAATTGAATATGGCAAGGACTCTGGACAAACATAAATACAAATAAAAACCATATACAGCAAATTATACAACCTTTGGAAGGATTTAAATAACCCGGAAAGAGAATGATTCATGAGAAAGTATAAGTACCTGAAATACCAGTAGCCAATATGGATTCTTGAATTGTGTCGAGAAAAAAAAGGAGAAATGTAATCCTTTGAGAATGTTTTGAGAATTTGGAAATGGAAGGAGAGACTAGTGGACCAGAAAATGCAAAATAAAAAAATAAACAAAGTCAACAAATTTCATCCGGAAACTAGTGAAAAGGAGACTAAATGTCTAGCATCAAACTGAGAAATTAAAGACATGACCTGGTCTTGGTCTTCTGGCTTTTGCGTTTAAACCGAGAGAGAAATAAGTGCATCATACATGTCCATAGAAATTAGAATACACGTCCATGCATGAACAACCGAAATTCTTTTTTTTTTTTTTTTTTTTTTTTTCTTTTCTCTTGTTCTTTTCCTTTTTTTCTTTTTTTTTTTTCATTTATTTTTAAAGCGTGCCCACGACGTTAGCTGGTTACTATGTCAAAAGGAGTGAAAAAAAATATGGTTAATTGAATTTAAAACACAAATAAAGACATCAAAAAACCAAAATTAATTGTTTACTTTTGTATGATCTCTCCCTTTATATTATTTTATTTAATGTTCTATCCTTTTCTCACCCAGTCTAACTTAAATACGTCCATATGCATGGGAAGAGGACAACATCACTCTAGCAACTTCCAGCCGTTTTCTCATATGGGTAGTCTTTTATGCCGGTAAAAAACGAAGTATTTATGTTATTTTTTTCCATCCTTATTCAATACAAATTGTTATTGTGATTACGCACGGTCGTAGAACGCGCAACAATAACTTCTAATTTAGTGGAATACTCCGGTGTGTCATTAACAGAAAAGAAAATAATCAAAATCAATGTTATTAAATACTATTTTTCTATTGCAAAAATGGGTTGACAGTAATTTTTCACCTGACTCCTTGTAGGATGTAAAGTTTGACTATCCGTCCTCAATTTTTTTTCTTTAAAAAAACTTTTTTTAACGGTATTAAAAATTATCACTTTTTTTTTTTATCTTCCATATGGATGTAGTTTACGCCTTATATAGCTTCTATTTGCTATTATCATTATGATTTTCCTTTTCGGTTTTTGCTCATAATCATTATTGTTTTCTAAAAATGACATATAAATTCTACACAAAGAATTACAAGGACATTAGAACGTTGACAAATGAAAATAGACAATAACAACATGTTATTAAACTGAAGGAAATACATACTACAATTTTTTTTTTGGGTGCATGCAATGCCTTTAAGCCGATAATAACGGTATAGTTCATTGACACAAAACGTGTTCGTATGATACATGTCAAACGCATATATATAGTCAGGATAAAAACGGCATTTTCAAAGTTGAGGGAGGTGGGTATTAATTAGTCAAGTTGGTCAGGTCAAAGGATATATTGTAGAAAGTATATATCATCCAAAATCCTTTCTTGAAGAGTTTAATCTTCAAGATAGGGACGGCACAACCTGCACGCATCGCTCTCGTCCTCAACCAGCTTAATTAATTTTCTTACAGTTAGGCTTCCATCTCTCAAATAGGAGGTATGGGGTCTATTTTATAGCCATTACTGTATATAAAAAGCTGGATAACCTCAAAAGCACAGACGTGTACTTTAACATGCCTGTGTGTCCGCTGGCCTTTTTCTTTTCACTTTTCCTGGCTTCTGTTTTCAGCCCTATTTGTCTGCTTCTTTATTAATTTTTTTCCTTTTTTATTAAAAAAATTCTGCGGCTTCCAATTTTTTCTTGGCTTTTGTTTTCAGACCCAGTTTGCTGCTTTTTTATTAATCCCCCTGTCTTCTTCTTCTTCTCGTTCCTTCTTCGCTTGGGGAACATAAAGCCAGCGTTGCTCTCATCCTCAATTAATATTGTTGATGCTTACCGTTGTCTGGCGTCGGATCAATACTCACATGCAGCTGCGCACGGTCTGTCCTCTCTTTGGGCTCGCCTCTGCCCGAAAGTGCACACCTGCAAGAGGAGGGATGCTTCAGAAAAGATAAAGGGGTTAGTCAATAGACAATGGCTCTCCGATGCCCAAGACAGGTATTGCTTGGCAGAGGTCGGCAGCTAGTTAGATGTGAAGAAGAAGTCTCTCTCTAGAATGCCATAAATACATCCTATTTATCGGCTACCACTTGGATCGGGTGTAAGATAGGTTTTGCCCACCACCTGGGTGTCACATCAAGGTGTGTCAGGCAGTAGGTAACAAGTGTCGCGCCCATCGCCCAATGGATTGGACTCTATCGGACGACAATGTATCTGCCTTGTGTTGGCCTATAATGGAGAGTAGCAGCCTATTTATGAGTAATGTTGGTCCGACCCGAGTTACCGTACATCCCGAGGTGGCAGCCTTCTTGGGGCGCACTCGGATGCCTGAGAGGCACCTCTGGAAGAAGTATAAAGCGTCGGGGGCCGATAGCAAGCTTCCTGGGGTCTGCCGAGCTTAATAGCCGATCACCAAAGTTAAGGTCCTCAGTGGTGGCGCCAAGCTTACTCTCAACATTAGCCCCCCAGTTCACCTGGTCTGTGTTCGGCCGCGTGGACTATGCCGAGTGGGTGAGGTCGGCTCAAAGGAGGAAAGCCAAACGACACTTAGAAGCCGGGTGAGGTGAAAAGACGCGCGGATCAGACGGGGGACGCGTGTCGCATCGCGGCCGTTTGCGCGCCTATTAGGCGTATTAATTGCACCTCCTGGGTTTTCGCGCTCGAGTTTCCCACCCAAAATGGCTATAAATAGGGCCACCCTCTTTGTAATTTGTACTTCATTTTTAGAAATTTTACGCCCGAAGAGTTTTAGCTGCCGAGCTCAAGTTATATAGCTGAGGATCGTATCTCCCGAGCTACCAAGAATTCTAGCAGGTAATTTCCCTTGAGTGAAAATGAGTTATTTGTCCGATTCCTAGAACGTAGAGGTTTTCAGGTCGGATAGTAGCGCGGAGAGTAGTAGCTCTTCTTCTACCCAATCCAACACCGAAGTGGCATCCCCAAGACGGGACGAGGCCGGCCGGCTGGAGCAAATTCTAAGGGTTGATTCCCAGACGGTACCCAAACAGGAGTTTTTAAACATGTTGGACGGGCGTAGGCTCATTAGGCCATCCATAGAGCAAGACCCCTATGTAGGGGCGGCTACAGCGGGCTCGTCCCGAGTTCTTCCAAGAGAGAGGGCCGAGCTTCAGGCCCGCGAGGATGCTCCGAGCACCTCTAGTCAGAGTGCTAGGGTCCCCGTCTAAGTCGCGGGGGTGATTACGGTTGACGTCTTCGATGAGGAGCATGCAGCCGAGGAGGCAAAGGCAGAGCAGCCGAAAATGGAGCAGGAGGTCCAGGTCACCCGCGTTCGGGGAGTGACGGCATATCGGGTAAGCCGACCTGGGCAAACCTCGACGGCGGGCTATACGAGTGCCATCACGGAGTTGCGGTTAGAGAACCTACGCGCCGAGTATGGCATCCCGGACGATGTGATTCTCACCGTCCCCGGTGAGGGAGACTCACCCTTAGACGCGCAGGAGGGATTCATCACGCTCTACGCCGAGTTCTTTAGGGCTGGGTTGCGTCTACCGTTGCACCACTTTCTTCGTCGGGCACTCAACGACTTCAACGTGTGCCCGGCCCAATTGAACCCGAACAGCTATAGGTCGCTGATCGGGATGTACATTCTATGGAAGTACCACCAGAGTACAGAGATGCTGCTAGAGGCCTTCAAACAAGTATTCAAGATGAAGAAGCGTCCTCGACAGTCCAGCTGGTACTATTTCACTGGCTTTCTGAAGGATTTTATCTTGGGCAACCCCGACTCGGACAAATTATGGAAGTACGAGTGGTTCTACACCGGGGGGAACTTTCTAGCATGAGCCAGCGAGGCCGTCCCCGAGGATCAGCAAGTGCCGAGGTCGTTCGAGCAGGGGCACGTCTGGACTAAGCATCCTTGGGCACCGAGCTGCGTTACTAGGGCAGTGGACGAGCTGTTCGTGAAGCCAAAATTGACCAGAAAATAGTCCTTCCTTCTGAGGAAGGACACTTTATCCGGTTACGACTGGTTTGGGGAGTCAAGCAGTCTTCCCCGAGCTGTCCGTCCTGCCCGCGCGACCGGGCAGGTTACAATTGCTCGTCCGAGTGAAGCGGACGTTCCGGGGCCAAGCACTTCCTGGTCCGGGTGGCCGACGAGGGAGCCTTCTACGTCCAGTTCCGAGAACTCGTCCAGTGGCTCCTTCGATGCGGGGCCACCTGTAGCCGACGAGGACCTCGAGGACGTGATTAGGTTCCTATACCCGTCTCACCAACTCCGGATCGGAGGTCAGCCCGGAACTTTATTTTTTAATGTCATCATTTCTTACCCCGACCTCGCTTTGACTTTGCATTTCCTTTTGCAGAAATGACGGCACCGACCTCCCACGCTGACAGACGCGCCCAGATGGCGAGTTTAAGGAAGCAGAAGGGCAAGGCAGTCGACACCGAGAAAAAGCGTAAGCGGACGCCGAGGCCCGAGCTTCCACCCCGTACCGGGAAGGTCTCCACTTCAGTCCCGCCACCTCCGCCACAACCGACCAGAGCCTCGCTAGAGGGCACTCCAGCAGGCGAGGCTGCCAGAGGCTCGTCCGAGGACGTGAAGAGAAGGCGTCCAAACTACCGTGGCGTCGTTCTGGAGCGCCTCGGAGATGCGGTTTCTCAGGATGATTTCTTTAGGAACATCCGAGGGGAGGACTTCTAGAGTCTCTGCAACACGGCCTTCCGAGCCGCCGCCTCTGTAAGTATTCAAGCTTACCAATAGTCAGATTCTTTTATCATGTTGCCAAGGACTGACTCCTTTGCTTGCAAGTGAGCGCCGTTCTGCACATGGTGCACTCCACCGGGATCAGGGAGGTCCACAAGGAGAAGGAGATGCACAAGAAGACCTTCCTCCGGATGCAGGATTCCGACAAGAAGCTCAATGATAAGAGCATTGAGCTGGATCGAGCGAAGGAATCCCTCTCACGAGCTGAGGAGGAAGCCCGGAAGGCTAAGGCCGAGGCCCAGGAGGCAGCGAGGCAGCTTAGAGAGGCGGAGGATAGAGCTGCATGGCTTGAGGGGCAGCTCACAACCCTATAAGTGGAGCACCAGCATCTTGTTGCCAAGCTCCCTGGTCGCCTGGCCGGTGCGGTCGAAGAATTTAAAACATCCCTGGAGTATGCCGACCTCTACTACCACGGCATGATAGACCTCTGCGAGTACCTGATCGAGAAGCACCCCGAGACAGCGGGATTCGACTGGTCGGTGATCGTTGAGGCCGACCAAGAGGATGCCGAGCAACAGCGGGGTGAAGAGGACGAGGTCGTCGTGGTAGATGGTGATGACGACAAGGATGAGCAGAGCACCGTAAGGGGCGGAGGCGAGAACGCGGCTGGGGGCGAGACCCAGGCCGATTAAACTTGTATTTTTATTATTATATATATATATATTTTGCCCTTTTGTATTCGGGCTCGGGAGGTGCCCGGTTTCCTTGTACCTCCCTAATAAATAAAGACTTCCCGTTTTGCTCATATTGGATTCTTGCGTGTAGTTTTGTTTTGCTTTACATTCCACATTATTTTTCAAGTGCCAGCGTCCTCGGGTTAACAGTCTTAGCTTTAGGTGCACCTCGATGCGAGGTATTTTACAGGCATCCGGTTATTGTCATCTAGTGTCAAGTAGCCGTTATTGTCCAAGTTAGGTGCTTCTCGGGGAGGATCTCGGGTTAAAAACCGGCTATCTCAACAGCCATAGAGTTGGCTCGAGTTTACCTTGCCCGCTCAGTTAATTCGAGCATGTAAGTTTCAATCTCGGCCCGGTGTCGAGTTGTCCGAGCAGAGGTGAATAGCACCTCTGTTCTCAGTTAATCCGAGTAGTTATCCTTCTCTGCTTGGTTGATTAATCCAAGCAGGTTTAGGTTTCTAATCTCGGTCGGGTAGAGCATAGCGTGTATGACCACCCTTACCCTGTTGCCCCCTTAGACTTGCTTAAGCTTTAAAGAAGCTTTACAAGTGTAGGACTCGTCAGGCACAGCACTGCGCCGAGCAACTTAAAGGGTTTTCTGTACGGCGATAGACCTATAATCGGTATACCGACCAGCCCCCCAGCCTGGTTTAATAAGGATGACACTCCCTTGGTGGGAGTTATTGTCTTGTCCTCCGAGCTAGAGTTGTGGCATCTTAGATTTACTTTTCCTTTAAACACATTACTCAGGTGGAATGGTATAGGAAAGTTGTGCTCCATTAATGTGATATGTACATAGATTTTTCTAGCCCTGTTCAGCAGGTCTAGTTACAAAAGAATTGTGGCTAGAGGTCAAAAGGGAGTCTGACTCTGAATTTTAACAATAAAATCTTTTTAAGAGCTCGGCATTCCATGGATGTCCGAGCTGATTCCCCTCCATGTCGGTCAACCTGTACGTGCCTGGTCGTACGATGTCTTCGACTCTAAACGGACCTTCCCACTTCGGACCAAAAGACCCGAGGCCGGGTTGTTGAACCGTGACCTTCTTCAACACCAAGTCACCAACCTTAAAGCTTCTAGGCTGAACCCTTTTATTGTAATACCGAGCTACCACCTGATTTCAAGCTACGTTACGAATCGCTGCTCGGTTTCTTTTTTCCTCTAGCAGGTCGAGCTCGGCCATCATCAGCTCTGCGTTCAGAGTCTCCTCATACTGTTCAACTCTAATGCTCGGTAATCCCACTTAGGCTGGAATGACAGCCTCTGTCCCATAAACGAGGGAAAAGGTGTTTCGTCGGTCGCTATTCGGGCAGTTGTTCGGTATGCCCAGAGCACCTGGGGTAGTTCATCAATCCACGCACCCTTAAGCCCCTCAAGTTTTTTCTTTAGGTTATCTTTGATTGTCTTGTTGACGGCCTCAACCTGGCCGTTACTCTGTGGATAGCTCGGGGAGGAGAAGACCTTCTTAATGCCGAGCTTCTTGCATAGACGACGTAAACCTGAGGATTCAAACTGCTTAGCGTTATCAGTCACAATAGTGTGCGGGATCCCAAACCGGCAAATGATGTTCTTCCACACGAAGTGGGTACACTTGGCTTCGGTCATGTTGGTACAAGGTTCAACTTCGATCCACTTCGTAAGATAGTCAATTGCCACGATGCAGTACCTGAATTACGATCGGGCCGTTGGGAGGGGTCCGATCAAGTCGATGGCCCACTTTGCGAATGGCCATGCCGAGGTTACTGGATTGAGGGGCTCGGCGTGGGAGCCGAGAATTCTAGCGTACTGTTGGCATTTGAGGCATTTCTGAGCAAAGTTCCCACAGTCTTGCTGCATGGTAGGCCAGTAATATCCCTACCGAATGCACTTTTGGGCCAAAGAGCGTCCTCCGGAATGATTGCCGCATAGGCTTTCGTTGATCTCGCTCATCAGATAATCGGCCTCCTTGGGGTCCAAGCATCTCAAGCATGGCATAGTGTAGCCTTGTCGGTATAACTTCCCACCGATCATCGAATACCGGGCCGAGCCATTACGTACCCGACGTGCTTCCTCTCGGTGATCGAGCAACTCGGCTGTGGTCAGGTATCAGATGATCGGGTCCATCCAGGTACTTCTCAGCTCCTCGGCCAGGCTCATGACCTCCTTAACTATGCTTGGTTCGGACAGTCTTTCGATGGGGACCGATGTCAAGTCACTCCACCCAATCCAGAAGCTAGTCGGGCTAGGACGTTGGCTTCTACGTTTTTCGACCGGGGGATCTGCTTAAAAGAATAGGACTTAAATTGTCCAAGCAGTTATTTTGCTTCCTTTAAATATGCCGCCATCGAGTTTGCTCGGGCTTGAAATCCTCCGGTGAGCTGCTACACCACCAGCATTGAGTCACTGTAGATGGTGAGGTGGTCGACGTCGAGATCTCGGGCGATTCGGAGTCCGGCTAGCAGAGCTTCGTACTCCGCCTCGTTGTTAGAGGCCTTGAAGTCGAACCGGAGGGCATAGATGACCTTGTATCCGTCCGGGCTCGTTAAAATCAGCTCGGCCCCCGATCCATTGAAGCAGGTAGAGCCGTCGACGTGCAGTTTCCAGTCCAGCTTGGGGGAAAGGCCTTGTTCACTGTAGCCAGCTGTATCGGGCTCTTCAATGGGTGACTTCTCAACTTGTGGAGTTGCCTTGCCGGCCTCCGTGAATTCGACAATGAAATCCGCCAAGACTTGAGCTTTTATTGCTGTTCTCGAAACGAAATGCACATCGTATTGGCCTAGCTCAACCGATCATTTGGCCATTCGGCCTGATATCTCTGGGCTCTAGAAAACCTGCCGGAGAGGGAACTTGGTCAGGACCTTAATGGTATGGCCTTGGTAATATGGTCGCAACTTTCGGACCAATATTATTAAGGCGAAAGCCAGCTTTTCCAATGGTGGGTACCGCTCCTCGGTACCTTGGAATGCGTGGTTGGTATAATAAACGGGTCTTTGGATCCTGTCTTTGTCTTAGACCAAGACCGAGCTAACAGCTTTCTCTGACACGGCTAAATAGGCGATTAAAGCTTCGCCGGGCAGAGGTTTGGATAGGAGCGGGGGCGTAGCCAGGTAAGTCTTTAAGCTTTGAAAGGCTTCTTCACACTCCCTGCTCCACTCAAACCTCCCCTTAAGTGCCTTGAAAAAAGGATGGCACTTGTCGGTAGCCCGAGAGACAAACCTTGACAGGGCAGCCACCATGCCAGTAAGCCGTTGTACGTCCTTCACAGTTCGAGGAGAATGCATGTCGATAATTGCTTGGGCTTTCACCGGGTTGACCTCGATTCCTCGTTGATTGACCAAAAATTTGTGAAATTTGCCCGAGCTGACGCCGAAGGCGCATTTCGCCGGGTTGAGTTTCATCCCATATTCCCGGAGAATGTTGAAGCTAGCTCGGATGTCGGCCATGTGGTATTTTGCTTGGACAGATTTTACTAACATGTCATCCACGTAGACCTCCATAGTTTTCCCGATCAGCCGAGCAAACATCTTATTGACGAGGCATTGGTAAGTAGCCCCGGCGTTCTTCAGGCCAAACGGCATTACGACGTAACAGTACAGGCCCTGGTCGGTAACAAAGGAGGTTTTGACTTGGTCTTCCTCGGCCATCCTTATCTGATTGTACCCAGAGTATGCATCCATAAAACTTAGAAGCTCGTGGCCGGCTGTGGCATCGACGAGCTGGTCAATCCAAGGAAGTGGGAAGCAGTCCTTTGGGTAGGCCTTGTTGAGATCGGTGTAGTCAATGCAGACCCGCCATTTGCCGTTCGTCTTCTTGACGAGGACAACATTCGCTAACCATTCTGGGTATTTGACCTCTCTGATGAATCCAGCCTTGAGGAGTTTTTGGACTTCATCGTTGATTGCAGCGTATCTCTCCGGGTTAAAGGCCCTTCATTTTTGTATCACCGGCCTGTGGCCAGGTTGGACGTTGAGCCGATGGCTGATAATGCTCGGATCAATGCCGGGCATGTCCTTATAGGACCATGCGAAAACATCACGATATTCGAAAAGAAGGCATTCTAGGTCGGTCCGGATCTCAGGTCGCAGCTGTGATCCAAGTTGGACTGTGCGTTCAGGCCTTTTAGGGTCCAGGGAGAACGGTACTAAGTCTTCGACCGGAGTGGCCCTTACCTCTTCCTCGGGCAACCTGGGGTCCAGGTCTGCCAACATCTTCGGCCCCTGGTCGGTTGGGAGATCGATCTCGTCGACTGAATAGACGGCCAGGACGCCATGTTGTAGAGCTGAGGCTGCTCGAACAACATTAGCGTAACAAGTCTGGGAGTCCGCCTGGGATGAGCGTATCATTCCAACGCCACCGTCGGTCGAGAATTTCATGGCCAGATGGTATGTTGAAACAATGGCCTTCAAGCCGTTCAGCGTCGGCCGACCGATGATGATATTGTACTGGGAGGGTTTGTCGACAACTAAAAAGTCGACTACCCGAGTGATCCTAGCGGCTCCTTCTCCGAAAGTTACCGATAAACTGACTTTCCGGTTGCTCATACACATTCCCCAGCAAAGTCGTAAAGCGGGGTCCGGACTGGGACCAAGGGGGCGTTGCTTATCTTCAGTCTGTCAAAGGCCTGTTTGAAGAGGATGTCTGCCGAACTGCCGTTATCGATTAAGACACGCCACACTACATTGTTGGCGATGGGTAGTTCGCATACCAAGGCATCGTTGTGGAAGTGCATCAATCGATCCGTTTCCTCCTCGGTGAAAGTGATCGGGGTGTCTTCTTGACGACATATCTTATTGATGTGCTCGGACATGTTTATGAATTCACCCCGCTCGATCCGCCGAGCTTCTCTGACTTAAGATTGTTGCCCACTCGACGTGGCCCCGGTAACAGGCCCACCGAATATCATGTGGACAATATTCAGGGGATCTGGGGTGTTCCCATCGTCGCTCCTGAGTCAGTTTTGTACGTCTCAGCCCAACGAATCGTTCCTTTCAAAAACGGACCTCGGGGTTATAACCCGCTCCATAAATTCCTGTAAAAGACCTTCCCGGACCAGTATTTCTATCTGGTCCTTCAACTGGATGCATTCCTGAGTAGTATGCCCCACATCCTTATGGAACTCGCAAAACTTTGACTGATTCCGCTTCACCCTGCTCCCTCGGAGCTTGGGCGGTGGTGTTAGCAAATTTTTGCCACTAACCTGGGCGAGCACCTCGTCGATGGTCGCCACCAATGGTGTGTAGCTTTGAAACTTACTAGTCGGCTCCTTTGGCTTCTCGGATTTCTCTTTCTTTTGCTTTTTAGCATGCTCGGCGCTGCTCTGTTCCGGCCCCTTTTTATGCTTCTTATCCTTCTTTGTTTCGCTCGGGCCAGCCTCTTCTCGACGGCTTTTCATGTATTCGGCAGCGTCCGCGTGTCTCTGGGCATACCCGAGCATTTCGAAAAATGTGCTCGGCTGCTCAAAGGCCAAGGACTAGGTCAACTTTTCGTCTCGGAGACCCCCTACAAAAATGTGCTTTAGGGTCTCGTCTTCGACGTGCTTAACCTCAAGAGCTGCCCGGGTGAACCGGTTAATGTAATCCCTGACGCTGATGTCTCCCTGCTTAACAGCATACAGGCATGTTATCTCTTTCCTCCGCGTTTTGGTGGTGGAAAATGTCGAAGAGAAGGCGTCGGCCAGATGCCGAAAAGAAGAAATTGATCCAGGCTCAAGTCATCGGAACCACTGTCGAGCGGGGCCGGTGAGAGTGAGTGAGAAGGCTTTGCACATCACCGCGTCGCTGGCGTTCTGGAGTAGCATGTGTCCCCGAAAGAGTTCGACATGCTCATCAGCATTTATGGTCCTATCATAAGACTTGATCTGCGGGACCTTGAACTTTGACGGCATGGGCGCCCGCATTATGTTATCCGGAAAAGGTGGGTCCTGAGCTCCTGTCTCATCTAGACCAAATCTACAATTCCGGATCTCGTCGATTTGTCGCTGCAGTGCCCGGAACTGACGGCTATTGGTGTATTCAGGTAGTTCGACCCTATAGGGTACTTCGCCCTCAAGACGGCCTCCAGCTCCAGCGTGGCGGTTTCTGTTTACTCCCTGAGACCCGAGCCGGTCAAATACTGAGGCTCGGGAACCTTGTGGTGAGGGGGCACAGGCTGCTTGGCGCCCAAGACGGCGTTCCTGAACTATCCTATTATCAGCTGGGATTCCTCCGGTGGATCCTACAGACTGCTCAGATTGGGCTTCTTCAAGGTTGGCTACACTTCGCTCTATCCGACCCCCAGCCTGGTCAACCTGGGCTAGGGGTGGCAGGGCTGGTGCTCCTTGACGCTGAGCCTGCTGCGCAAGCTGTTGAGTCAGGATCCGGACCGCGTCTGTAAGTTCCCGGATCGGATCTTGGGCGGCCGGGGCATCCATCGGCTCTGCCCTTGCTGTGCTTCCTTGCCCCCCGGACTGAGATTTCGCGGTCCGAGGACGGCCCCTAGGCCGGTCCGAGGACGGCCCCTAGGCCGGCCCGTGGCTAGTTGCCTATTTCTCGCATCGCCCGACCCCTCTTGTCGGGCTGTGTCATCTCTGGCGTTACCTCGAGTCGTCATCTCGGGAGTCAGAGGTGATGTAGCTAAAGTTGGGATCAAGGCGTAGGTGCCCTCCTTCTAGCGCCAAAATGTTGATGCTTATCGTTGTTCGGCGTCGGATCAACACCCACGTGCTGCTGCGCACGGTCTGACCTCTCCTTGGGCTCGCCTCTGCCCGGAAGTGCACACCTGCAAGAGGAGGGATGCTTCGGAAAAGATAGAGGGGTTAGTCAATAGACAAGGGCTCTCCGATGCTCAAGGCAGGTATTGCTCGGCAGAGGTCGGCAGCTAGTTTGGTGTGAAAAAGAAGTCTCTCTTTAGAATGCCATAAATGCATCCTATTTATAGGCCACCACTTAGATCGGGTGTAAGATGGGTTTTGCCCACCACCCGGGTGTCACATCAAGGTGTGTCAGGCAGTAGGTAACAAGTGTCGCGCCCATCACCTAATAGATTGGACTCTATCAGACGGCAATGTATCTGTCTTGTGTTGGCCTATAATGATGAGTAGCAGCCTATTTATGAGTAATGTTGGTCCGACCCGAGCTACCGTACATCCCGAGGTGGCAGCCTTCTTGGGGCGCGGCCTAGGATCCCTGAGAGGCACCTCGGGAGGAAGTATAAAGCGTCGGGGACGACCACCAAAGTTAAGGTCTTTGATGGTGGCGCCGAACTTACCCTCAACAAATATCATGAAGCCCTCGAACGCTTGAACATCTGCAACAAGAAAACGTCCCCAAGGTTCCTTCTTCTTCTTCTTCTTCTTCTTCTCTTTCAAGGTTTTCTTTTCTTTTCTCTTTCTCTTTCTGTTGCAGCTTCTTCTTCTTCTTCTTCTTCTCTCCTATCTGCCAAAAAAAAAAGTTGCCAATTCCCCCTAAGGTTTTCTTTCTTCTTTCTTTCTGTTTCAGTTTTTTCTTCAGAACCAAACGAGATTTCTCATCCTAATTTTGGGTACTGAAGACGGAGAATAAGCAGAGAAAGGAGGAGAAGCAGCGCCAAAACGGTGAGTTTTGGAGGTATAAGACTGATGAAAATTTCGTTCATGTGTTTTGTCCTGTGCTGTTTTTTTTTTAAAAAAAATTTTATTTCTTCTTTGCTTTTCTATCACGTCTTATCTCTTTCTATTTTTTTTTCCTTTAATTTTGATGGTAAACGCATTCACATCACACCTTCTCCTAAAGCCTATGGAAGAGAACATGATGATGTTTTGAATTTAGTTTAATTTACATCCTGTACACAACTTATCAAGCTCCAACTTTGACTCTTTATTCTCAGTGTCAATTTCTCTCTCTTCCTTATGTCACTCCAGAAATCAATCTCTCTCTCTCTCTTATTTTCAGTTTCTCGCTCATATTTTTCCTTGGATTGTGTATTACAGGCATAGATTTTTGAAAAAGGAAAAAAAAAGAAAAGAAAAGAACTCCCTCCCTCTCTCTCAATGTATTTTTTGAACAACTCTAATGTTTTTTTATCAGGTGTGGTTTCTAATGGTAAGGAAGTTCCACCGAAATACAGCACGGTTCAGTTCACCTTTCCTGAGATCAGCACCACTATCAACGAGAAGATATACAAGTATTTCTTTTGAAATCTTCAAATCGTGAGGTTTTTTGTTTCGTTTCTCACCCCATTTCTTTTCCCATTTTTTCCGTTGATTTTTGGGGGTTTTACTGTTTTCATTTCGCTTGAATTTACTTTAGGATGCCGTTTGGTTTCATACTAATGTGTTTCACTAATAATCTTTTTTTTTTTTTTTAATTTTATTATTTAGTACCCTGTAGTCATATAACTTGGGTTGGTGTTAGATTTGGTCTTTCAAGTTTTGAAACTTAAAGCAAACCAAGATATGAAGTTTATGGTATTTGTTTGGTTAGGCTAAAACACGATATTTTTTTCTGACAAAATGGCGTCAAAAAACATGTTGAGCATGAGAAGATATATCAAAATTTTGTTGCATATGTGAATTTGGTCAGTAGGAGATGGGTAATATATATGATTTTTGCAGCTATTAGTGTTTCATATTCTTCCTTACTTTAATTACTCAACTCAGATAGAACATAACTTTGCTGTTTGCTCTCTGATATTCCAAAGATTATTATTATTATTATTATTGGTATTACTATTTTGGTGATCCGACTTTCTTGTGCCATTTGTTATGCTTTCAATAGGTTATTGAAGTAGAAGGTCTAAACACGAATATTATGGAAGGGTACTCATCCTTAACATTTCTTCTTAGACACGTGTATTCTACGCTCTGTGTTTCATAAGGCAATTGCCTTTTATTATTTATTCTTTTCTTTAATCGTTTCCATTCCGGCCAACAAGGGAAACAATCCTAAGTCAATGCGTCTGAGCAAAGTAGTACACGTGAGAGGCAGCAATTGGAGATTTGACCCGAGTTGAAGAGCTGGGGGGACGTGGCGCGATCAACTTTTGACAAGCGTGTGGTGCGCGGGACCTTTCTGGAACGCGAAACACCCGAACGAGAACGTTGTTGGAGACTCTGACGAGATGGAGCCCAATTTTGATAATGGTGTGTTTAATCAGGTTATTGTAAGAGAAGTAATGGATTTCTTGTAATATTAACATTCCTGTCTGTATATTTTATTATTTTATTATGCGTTTAAAATACAAAAAATAAGATTAGATTTTTGAATCTATATTGAGTAAATAAAAAAATATAATTCTATAATAGGAGTCTCCTAATAACTTAGAATTAAAATTATCTTATATATGATCATCGGTCGATGTAATTAGAACTTGTTATATTTAACAGAAATTATTTAGCTATTCATATCAAATCCTCCCAGTCCTCCATAATCACATCCAGTCCTCCATAATCACATTATGTACAGTGCATTTAGTGTAATGACTTATTACATTAACGGTTTAGATAAGAACGTTTCATTCTCAATAGAAATGACCTGAATAAGTAAAACTTAATTAAAAATTTCACAATTTAATAGAATAATAAGTTGCAATAATTAATCATACATTAGTGACCATTTCAAGTACTATCCTTAAATATTATCTTCTTGTGTATAACAATCATATACAAAATTTAAAGTCACGGAATATTAAAGATATTCATAAAGTATTTAAAATATATGCATACAAAAATGATAAAAAAATTACTTTATTTATTTATAAATATGTCTTTTACTAAATGTCAAATGCTTTAAGGCATTTATTCTAATACCGTTGTCACTCTGTCGGTGTCGTCCAATCACTTGCCGTCGCGACCCAGTGAGTTATGTTGTAACCCGTTCAATTTCTTCTTCTTCAGTCCTTGGGTTGTGATTTGAATATATTGCTCTTGCTTCTTGAGTTGCTTGTAATCTTTTTTTAATTATGTTTTGTTTTATTTGTTAAAGCTTTCAAATGTTCCTTTGTTCCTAAAAGTGCTAATAGGCTTGTTTATTACGCCACTAGTTGATTGCTTTGTTATGGACTTGGATATTTAAATTGTGGGTTTTTGTATTGTTTTATGGGATTTATAATTAATAACTACTGTGCTAACTTTGGATATTTAATTTTGGAATTAGGATGTTTCTTTGACATGTTATTGGACTTTGGATGTTGGCGTGTGATTGTTATGATGTTTCTTTGGCATTTTTATTGTTTTAACTTGCTCTGACTTTGGATATTTAATTTTGAAATTTGGATGTTTCTTTTGCATGTTATTGGACTTTGCATGTTGGCGTGTGATTTTTATAAATGTTTCTTTAGTGTTTTTATTGTTTTAACTTGCTCTTTTTAAGGCTAACTTTGAATATTTAACTTTGAAATTTGGATGTTTCTTTGGCATGTTATTGGACTTTAGATATTGACGTGTGATCTTTATAGATGTTTCTTTAGCGTCTTTATTGTTTTAACTTGCTCGTTTCAAGGTAAAATTAGGGTGCTTGTGGGCTTGATCTTAAGACTCACACTAAATGAGAGGGTTCAAGCCTGTTGTTTTACCCTAAGCCCGTCGTTATTAGGTGCTTCAACAGCACGTTAGGCTTCCATTTGCAGCTATGACAAAATAAAAAATAAAATAAAAAAAAGCAACAACAAACTTTTCTTTCAACTGATCGCCTCTTTGCCTACAAAAGAAAAGTATTGCTCCACCCCATTTATATTTGCAGACAAAAAAAACTGTGCCAGAAGATCATGTTATCTCTTGAGATTATACAAGTAAATAATTTGCCTGTACTTTCGCTTTATCAGCTGTGTCCATATTAGTCCATATAGTCACACGTACAATAAACCAAATAATCGTTCATATATATATATATATATATCAAACAATACCATAGATGTTCATACAAAAACTGGTAATGAGATCAAGTTCATTTACTAGTATAATATCTGCTTGAGTTAGGCTTTATATTTCCCAAGAAAGTGAAAATAGTGTTGGGTTTGGTGCCCTAAAAGCTGTGACATTGTACATATTGTTAATAAATAAATAAAATGACATTTATTATTATTTTGGTTGATTATATGTATTATGAATACATTTATAAACATCAAGAAAATTCCATGATTATTTATGTGACTATAAATTTAGCATATAAGTGTTATTTGCTTGGGGATAAAATTTATAGATAATAATCTAAATAGTCCGTAATAATTAATTAAAGTTTGGGATCTTTAATTAAAAATTACAAGTACGGTCCAATCTCATCTAAAATGAAATAGTCATTATCCGGACTATTAATGTAGAGACATTGGGTTGGAGGTACTTTATATAATGAGATTATATAGGACTGGACCAGATAAATTATGAATCTCTAATAATCATCCGTTACAAATAGAGTATTCAAATTTATCACTATGATGATCATATATTTGACAGTCTTAATCCTGAGTATTTATTAGACTCCTATTTATTACATTATGTTTTTTGACTTGCATGGTAAGATTTGTCTAAGCACAGATTGTAACTTAGCATCTTGGAAACATAAAGTAATAAATGGCTGGGAATAATATTATACAGATATGGAATCCATTCCTTCCCTATGGAAGTTAGAAAAATAGTTCTCTTGAGTGATAATTCAAGGTTTGAACAATAGAGCGCTCGTTCATAATAAGATTATGAATTAATTGTTCATTAGAGAATTATTGGAACTCAAGGATAAAGAGGTAATAAGAGAGGTAAACGGAAATTGAACCTAGCTCTTATTATGAACTATTTATGGAGGACTGACTTATATGTAATGATTATATCAATGGACTACTCGTTTATTTTCTTTGAGTAATTCTACTATAATCTCAAGAGTTCAGTTTCAGGTTTTCAGTGGAGTAATACTAAAACTAATAAATTTGGCACATTAATTAAAGAGTTTGATTAAATGTCAAATTTATTGGAGCTTGGGTTATAGGTCCATAGGTCCCCAATACCACCTCTGTAACACTATATTGGATTTTGCATAGAATGAATTATACATGTTTAATTTAGAATTTTTGAATTCTGAATTAATTTTTCACACTTGAATTATTAACGTGACATAGAAAAATGTTCTCTGTGACACATAATGTAATGTGATAAATGTTGTCACATTTAACTGAGCATTAGTTAATTAATTGATTATTGTTAAAATCTATTCTTAAATAAATGTGATTTATTTTTGAATCTAGATTTGGATATATATATATATGGTTTTGAACCAAATCTTTTTATATATATTTATAAGATTTTATAATATATTAATATATATATATATTAATATAATATTAAAAAAAAAAAAAAAAAAGAAGAGGAAAGCCGTGAAGTTTCACGCTTTCCCCACACAACACACACACATATATATATATTGACCATTTCGGTCAAAAAGTCAAAAGCAAAAAAAAAAAAAAAAGAAGCCAATTGCTTTCTTTATTTCACGGAAACTAATATTCATATACATATGTATGTGTGGAATCCGGAAAGAAGATCCGGGAGAAACAAACGGGAAAAGAAAGAAAAGAAGAAAAGGAAAGGAAAAGAAAAGGGAAAGAAAATTGACTAATGGCTCAGTTATAAAAAGGAAGAGATAACAGTTATCTCAGTAATTTTTATTCACATAGTTTTTAGAGAGAAAAACTGAGAGTTCTTCTCTAAAGAAAAAGGTCTGCTATCTCATGTGTTGAGTACATAGCAGATTCAGAAAAGTGTGAGGATAATTCATTCTTGCAGTTTGACGCCCACTCGTCTTTCCATTGGTGTGGAGGCCTGGTTTGGAAGATCGTGGTGTCAAAGAGGAAAGCTAGGATACCCTGATAGTCTTCAAAAGGTTAGTAAAAAATTCCTAAAGCTTTCTGTAATTAAAATTATATATCTATTCCCGATAAAACAAAGTTTTCAGAAAATTTTTGTTTGTCAACGATCCGTTCCTTCCGCTGCATTTCATGTTTTAATTCCAACAAATGGTATCAGAGCAGGTTATAGCATATATAATTTTAATTAAACATGATTTTATTTTGATGATATCATGTTTTTGATGCATGTTTGTGGGCACTTTGCACCTTTATTAATTTTTATTCATGTGATGAATGGTTGTTTAATGAAAGGATTTTTGGTCGTTAATTATATGGTCCTTTTGGATTAATAATTTTTATTTTCAGTTTGATTAGATCAATCTGTGTAAACCCATAAAGGGTTATAGGCTTTTTGTAATTTATTATCATTATTTTTTCTTCTCTCCTCTCTTTCACTTGCTACACGTGGAGCGATGAAGAAAAAGATGTCCATTGGATTTTTTGGCCCAGTTGAGAACTATGGGCCTATCAGATTTCAAAGGCAATCCAGCAAATCGTTGCACAATAAACCATTTGATGAAGACCACAAAATTGGAGCAGGGAATTATGTATAAATTACAAGAAGACCCCTGTAATTTTATTTTTTTTTATTTTTATTCTTTGGGTTGTAATTTTAATTATCCAAAAGGACCCGGTCAAAAATTCATTGTTTATTTTCATTTTTATTTTCATATGATGATTGAGATAACATGTTCATGCATGATAACATGTCATCTAGGAAAGTGCCCACTTATGGTTATTGTAACATGACATGCATACACTTAGCATATTATTTTTATAAAGGAGTTTATAAAATGAATTAATATGTG
Organism: Artocarpus heterophyllus; assembly: GCA_025403435.1. Taxonomy (NCBI): domain Eukaryota; kingdom Viridiplantae; phylum Streptophyta; class Magnoliopsida; order Rosales; family Moraceae; genus Artocarpus; species Artocarpus heterophyllus. Next base: position 30,212,342 of record CM046348.1, on the reverse strand, counting down.
TTAGCATTAATTTAATAAGATTAAATTAATTGGGTTGGTTTTATAGAAACTTAATTTATTAATCAACCAAATAATGTGAATTTAGTTTTAACAGTTAAGACTTGGTAAAATTCACATTAATTCTAAGTTATCTAATTTTAAATTGTTTAATATTTGGTAACTTAGACAATTCATAATAAATTTAGATTTTTAGAAAATCTGGTAATTTATTTAAGTGTAAATAGAATGAGATTCTATTAACACATAATATAATCTAGTAATTAAAAATTATTTTTAACTACTAGAATTATGAAACATATGATGTTTTATAAGATAAAACACATCTTCTAAAATAATGAGTGGGAGAAGGTAATATGACAATATAACCTGCGGTCTCCACTATTAGTACAACACCGTGAGATTTAGGTGGCGCCTCGCGACGCTTTGATTTCGTCCTCCCTACGGAGGGTGTCCATTTAAATCAATATCAAGGTTGGCTTCCTTAAGATAGGATTTTATAATGTATTTCAAAATTGACCTACCCTACGGCGGCAATTTTGAGTTAAGTTGTTAAAATCCAAAATAGTGGGTTACACTCATAAAGACATAATTAAATTGTTAATTATATCTTGACCAAAATAAACGGTTATTAATAAATATAGAAAATATGAGATATTTTGAATATATTTATTAATTGAGAATGTCTCAATTCAATTCATAAATAATTTGACCTACCCTACGGCGGCACTTTATTTATTAAAATTGAATAATCGTGGAATTAGTAAAATATTTTTTTGTGTTTTTCATATGCATCATGCATCACGTTTACTATTCCAAAACATATATTGATGTTTATGCAACCATTTTAATTTCTGCTATTTTATTTATTTATTACAGCGACAATGTCTAATCCAATCATCGCAATTCTCTCAAATGAAAAATTAACCGGAGATAATTTTGTCAAGTGGAAGAGTAACATGAACATTGTACTAATTTGCGAAAGTTACAAGTTTGTCCTGACGGAGGAATGTCCTCCAGAGCCTGCTTCCAATGCTCCTCGTAATGTACGGGAAGCATATGATCGTTGGATCGAGGCAAATAATAAGGCCCGCTGTTTTCTTTTGGCTGGGATGTCTGATGTGCTTAGGATGAAGCACGAAAGCATGGAGACCGTTTATGAGATAATGCAGTCTCTGCAAGACATGTTTGGTAAACCTTCTGAAAAGGCACGCCACGAAGCCGTTAAGGCAGTAATGAATACAAAAATGAAAGCAGGGATTTCAGTCAGAGAACATGTTCTCAACATGGTTAACTATCTCCATGAGGCCGAGGTCAACGGGGCTATGATAGATGAAGCTACACAGGTGGGGATGATTTTAGAAACCCTCTCCCCTGCGTTCCTTCAGTTCAAAAGCAACTATTTCATGAACAAGCTGAAATATAACATGACTGAGTTGCTTAATGAGCTTCAAACCTTCGAGTCTATTTCGAAAGAAAAGACTAAAGAAGCTGAGGCAAATGTTGCAGAAGCTCAACCTTCCTCTTTTGCCCAAAAGAATAAGAAGAGGAAGGGGACTGAAGGAAGTGGTAAGTCTAAGAATGGAAGGCAACCTAAGAAGAACAAAAGCAATAACAGCAAAAGGAGCTCCAACCAAAAGAAGCCTAAAGGAAAATGTTTCCACTGCAGCGTAGTTGGGCACTGGAAGAGAAACTGCAAGAAGTATCTTCAGGAGCTCAAAGAAAATAAGAACAACGGTAAATCAGATTTACTCGTTTTAGAAGCATGTTTAGTTGAAGATGATTCTTCACCTTGGATAATTGATTCAGGGGCAACTAACCATGTTTGTTCTTCTTTGCAGATGCTTAGTTCTTCAAGGGAGCTTGCCGACGGGGAACAAACGATGAGAGTGGGAACGGGAGAGGTTGTTTCGGCAAGAGCAGTGGGAGTTGTTAAACTTTATTTTAGAAATAAGTTTTTAATTTTAGACAATGTTTATTACATTCCTTGTTTTCGCAGAAATTTGATTTCTGTTTCCAGGTTGTTTGAACAAATGTTTAATGTTTCTTTTAATAATAATTATGTTAATATTTCTAGAAATGGTTTGGATATTTGTTCTGCACATCTAGAAAATGGGCTTTACACCTTAAGGCCCAACGAAAAAGCACTGCTCAATACCGAAATGTTCAAAGTTGAACAACCTAAACCCAAGAAGCAAAAGATTTCTTCTAATAATGAAACATACCTATGGCACCTTCGATTAGGTCATGTCAACCTTGACAGAATTAACAGACTGGTAAAAGAGGGTCCTTTAAAAGAGCTAAAAGTTAGTTTTCTACCAGTTTGTGAATCTTGTCTTGAAGGTAAAATGACTAAGAGGCCTTTCTCTGCAAAAGGCGAAAGGGCCAAGGAACCACTTGAGCTAATACATTCAGACGTCTGTGGTCCAATGAATGTACAAGCTCGTGATGGTTACGAATATTTCGTCACATTTATTGACGATTATTCAAGGTATGGTTACATATACCTAATGCAAAGGAAATCTGAAACTTTTGGAAAGTTCAAAGAATTCCAAGCGGAAGCTGAAAAGCAATTAGGTAAGACGGTGAAGAGTCTTCGATCTGATCGAGGAGGAGAATACCTTGATACTGAATTCAAGGATTATATGATAGAACATGGTATTCTATCACAACTCACCGCACCTGGAACACCACAACAAAATGGTGTTACAGAGAGAAGAAATAGAACGTTGCTTGATATGGTGAGATCCATGCTTAGCTACTCATCATTACCCACTTCATTTTGGGGATATGCACTACAAACTGCAGTATATCTTCTAAACATAGTTCCATCTAAGTCTATTTCAAAAACACCTCTAGAGTTATGGAATGGTTGCAAACCTAGTATGCGACATATCCGTATATGGGGGTGTCTAGCACATGTGCTGAAAGGTAAGACTGGGAAGTTGGAACCACGTTCTGAAGTATGCTTATTTGTGGGATACCCAAAGGGAACGAGGGGAGGTTTGTTTTATAGTCCACAGGATAAGAAAGTATTTGTATCGACAAATGCCACTTTTCTCGAGAATGATTATATGACAAACTATAAACCTCGTAGCAAAATTGTACTTGAAGAGTTACTTTCTGATCAGATCAGACCGCAACCGACAACTGTTGTCGAAGGACAAAATGAGGAGGCCACATCTTCCTATCAGAATGTCATACCACCTCGACGTAGTGGGAGGGTTGTGAGACCACCTGCTCGCTACAGGGAACTTGGAGAAGCAAATGTTGTTATCTCTGATAATGGTGAAGATGATCCATTGACATATCGTGATGCAATGGAAGGTTCTGAGAAGGAAAAATGGCTGGAGGCTATGAACCTTGAAATGGAGTCCATGTACTCCAATTCAGTCTGGGATCTTGTAGACCTACCTGAAGGGATAAAACCCATAGGGTGCAAATGGATTTACAAGAAGAAAAGAGGAGTGGATGGGAAAGTTGAGACTTTCAAAGCTAGGCTTGTGGCAAAGGGTTATACCCAAAAAGAGGGAGTTGACTATGAAGAAACTTTCTCGCCTGTAGCTATGCTTAAATCCATTCGGATTCTTTTATCCATTGCTGCTTGTCTTGATTATGAGATATGGCAAATGGATGTCAAGACTGCCTTTTTGAATGGCTATCTTGAGGAAAGCATCTATATGGTGCAACCAGAAGGGTTTGTAGTTAAAGGTCAAGAGCAAAAAGTTTGCAAGTTGCAGAGGTCCATCTATGGACTCAAGCAAGCTTCAAGATCTTGGAACTTGAGATTTGATGAAGCGATCAAATCTTATGGTTTCAATCAAAATATTGATGAACCTTGTGTTTACAAGTACATCAAAGAAAAGAAGGTGGTCTTCTTGGTTCTTTATGTAGATGATATCCTACTCATTGGGAATGATGTAGGAGTATTATCTGATGTAAAGAAATGGCTCGCCAGCAATTTCCAAATGAAAGATTTAGGAGAAGCAAGTTATGTTCTTGGAATTCAACTCATAAGAGATCGCAAGAACAAACTGTTGGCGCTGTCTCAGGCATCGTATATCGATAAGGTGCTTACCAGATTTTCGATGCAAAACTCCAAGAAAGGTAATTTGCCTACACGTCATGGAGTTTATCTTTCAAAAGAGCAGTGTCTTAAGACACCTCAAGAGGAAGAAAACATGAGACGGGTACCCTATGCATCTGCAGTAGGAAGTCTAATGTATGCCATGTTGTGTACTAGACCTGACGTTTGCTATGCGGTGGGTATAGTCAGTCAATATCAATCTAACCCAAGATTAGATCATTGGGTAGCGGTTAAACATATTCTCAAGTATCTTAGGAGAACGAGAAACTATATGCTAGTTTATTCTGGTGAGAATTTGATTCCCATTGGATACACTGATTCTGATTTTCAATCAGACAAAGACACACGTAAATCTACGTCTGGATCAGTGTTTACTTTTGGTGGTGGAGCCATAGTTTGGAGAAGCATCAAACAATCTTGTATTGCTGATTCAACTATGGAAGCAGAATATGTGGCTGCTTGTGAAGCAGCTAAAGAAGCTGTTTGGCTCCGTAAGTTCTTAAATGATTTGGAAGTAGTTCCAGACATGGATAAACCACTTATACTGTATTGTGACAATAGTGGTGCAGTGGCAAATTCAAGAGAACCTAGAAGCCACAAAAGAGGAAAGCATATAGAAAGAAAATATCATTTGATTAGAGAGATAGTGCATCGAGGCGATGTGGAAGTTGTGAAGATAGCGTCGGAAAACAACCTTGCCGACCCTTTCACCAAGACGTTACCTGCAAAGAGCTTTGAGGGACACTTGGAAGGCTTAGGTCTTAGAGACATGTCTCACCTGCTTTAGGGCAAGTGGGAGATTGTTGGGTTTGGTGCCCTAAAAGCTGTGACATTGTACATATTGTTAATAAATAAATAAAATGACATTTATTATTATTTTGGTTGATTATATGTATTATGAATACATTTATAAACATCAAGAAAATTCCATGATTATTTATGTGACTATAAATTTAGCATATAAGTGTTATTTGCTTGGGGATAAAATTTATAGATAATAATCTAAATAGTCCGTAATAATTAATTAAAGTTTGGGATCTTTAATTAAAAATTACAAGTACGGTCCAATCTCATCTAAAATGAAATAGTCATTATCCGGACTATTAATGTAGAGACATTGGGTTGGAGGTACTTTATATAATGAGATTATATAGGACTGGACCAGATAAATTATGAATCTCTAATAATCATCCGTTACAAATAGAGTATTCAAATTTATCACTATGATGATCATATATTTGACAGTCTTAATCCTGAGTATTTATTAGACTCCTATTTATTACATTATGTTTTTTGACTTGCATGGTAAGATTTGTCTAAGCACAGATTGTAACTTAGCATCTTGGAAACATAAAGTAATAAATGGCTGGGAATAATATTATACAGATATGGAATCCATTCCTTCCCCATGGAAGTTAGAAAAATAGTTCTCTTGAGTGATAATTCAAGGTTTGAACAATAGAGCGCTCGTTCATAATAAGATTATGAATTAATTGTTCATTAGAGAATTATTGGAACTCAAGGATAAAGAGGTAATAAGAGAGGTAAACGGAAATTGAACCTAGCTCTTATTATGAACTATTTATGGAGGACTGACTTATATGTAATGATTATATCAATGGACTACTCGTTTATTTTCTTTGAGTAATTCTACTATAATCTCAAGAGTTCAGTTTCAGGTTTTCAGTGAAGTAATACTGAAACTAATAAATTTGGCACATTAATTAAAGAGTTTGATTAAATGTCAAATTTATTGGAGCTTGGGTTATAGGTCCATAGGTCCCCAATACCACCTCTATAACACTATATTGGATTTTGCATAGAATGAATTATACATGTTTAATTTAGAATTTTTGAATTCTGAATTAATTTTTCACACTTGAATTATTAACGTGACATAGAAAAATTTTCTCTGTGACACATTGTTGGAAACAAAGTGCGCAGCGGAATTTTTAGAAAATTTTCATCAGAGTATTTTCCAAAATACAAGTATGACATGTTATATGTATAAATTAAACAGATCTTACTAACCTCAGTGTGCCGAAGAACCTCCGCGACCTGTGTAGAGAAGTAACGTTCCAGAAGAGCCTCAACCAACTGGTCTTCTTTGCTATTCTCTATCCACAACCGGAGTGAGTGTGGGCTCACACGTACAGCTCTTCCACCGGTGACTCTCCTTCCAACCAATAGAGAGAACCCAAAGCTAGTGTTCGTGATTTGTGAACAAAAGCTCTCAGGGAGTTTTCAGATGCTCACTAGAAGAGTATCACTCTTAATCTCTCAAATTGATCTGAGTAAATCATTAGACTCACTCCCTTTTTATACCTATTGGTCCTTGGGGTCAGTCCATATCAGATTAGGTCTCAAAAATCGAAACAGAATCAAGTTCGGATCAATATCTGATAAGATACGCGTGAAAAACGCGTAATCTTAGCTGTCACGGTCGGCATGCCGAACTGTGAGATAGGCAGGCCGAACTGGCCAGTTCGGCAGGCCGAACTTTCTGATCGGCAGGCCGAACTGCCGAGAAAAAATCTCCGCGAATCTTTTATTTTCCACCCGAGATTCTAAAGGATAAAGTCTCAGTTTTGATTCAAATAGCCCAATAGAAAAGATATCTGATCAAAACAAACTCTATCAAGATAATCTCTAAGAAAATAAATCAATTCAAATAATTCTACAAGTTTATCTTGTTCTAATTGTCCAAAATTAAAACAACCGATAAACAGACAAGAATTATCCGAACGCCATAATTCAACAAGTTCATCTTGAACTAATTTCTTACAAAATTAATTCAACCGATAAACAGACATGAATTATTTGATTCTTATAAATTTTAAACCAATCTGATAAATCCGACATAAGTCACCAATTATTGGAAAAGCACGCCGTGTCGTTACAGGATTTTGTGAGCTAGCAAAGGGGACCAAAATGGACCTATAAAGTTCAAGCTCATGATAATTATGAAACCCAATATCCCAGATATACATTTCACAATTATCAACTCCAACGCTACTCCACTAAAAGCTTGGAGCTGCACTCTCGAACTTTACAGAATTACGAAGCTCGTGTAGCTAAGTCTCCATGACATATCATAGTGTATCGCATCCCCATATGATCATCCATAATCGGCTTAAGGACAAGTTCTGTCTTACCTTCCCGATTATTTTTATCTTACGTTCCATTGTCTCACCATTAGAAAACTTACCATCCAAAGATAGTATACCATTCGGTTACACCTATGTATCCAAATGGTTGAGCGCTCCAGTTTTCCAATTACAGGACAACGCATATAAGAGGATATCATTACTCCTAAAGAGGAGCTATGGATTCCATATCTATGAATAACAAGTCTACGCTATCAAGAGTCATGCCTCCAACGTACCGGCATGCATGCCACTATAGAGATGTGGGAGTCACCCATTGGTACATCAAAAGACACAAGTCGAGACAACGGGCCCATTATTCATCTCAGGATTAAGATACAATACAAAAGACTGTCTAAAGTGAATCGATTTGCCAAGACAGAATTATTAATCCAAATCAATTCACTTTATGTCCCGATCCAACACATCGTCACCTATGACAACGCGCCAATGTTTCTATTCACGGAGTCCAACTCCGATGGCCAAGACAAACCATCTCCCAAAAGGGATATAGACAACATAACAATCTTTACATGAATAAAGCGCCCAACTTTATTCCCTCGATTGCGGATCATATATTTTAGACCATCACCTTAAGAGTCGTGTCTACCGCATAATCATCCCATCATATGCCCAACTCTTAAGGTTTAGACTGACAGTCTCAGACTACTGTTTGCTTATCATACATTCAACGAATATGAACGTAAAGAGGACAATATTTGGTATATATAAATGAATAAATTCTTTATTGATAAAAATGTCTCCAAAAACGTATTACATTTTTACTCCTTAGAGCATACATGTCTAACAATCTCCCACTTGCACTAAGTGAGTAAATACTGCAAATTTCGCATCCCCATAGCTTCCACATGCCTTTCGAAGACTCTCCCAGAAAGTGTCTTCGTAAATGGATCAGCTAAATTGTCCTCTGACGCGATTTTGCACACCGTGACATGCCCGCTCTCAACGAAGTCCTTTATCACATGATACTTCCGATCAATATGCTTACTCTTCTTGTGAAATCTTGGTTCCTTAGCATTAGCTACCGCCGCACTGTTATCACAGTACAGTGATACCGCTTTATCCATACCAGGAACTACCTCAAGATCCCCAAGGAACTTGCGGAGCCACACTGCTTCTTTCGAAGCATCACTAGCCGCCACATACTCGGCCTCCATCGTTGAATCCGAAGTGCAATCTTGCTTCGCACTTCTCCAACTGATGGCACCGCCACCCAGAGTAAACACAAACCCTGAAGTCGATTTCCTAGAATCCAGGCAGGATTGAAAATCCGAATCAGTGTATCCTAGAGGAGTTAAATCCTCACCCGAATACACAAGCATATACCCTCGAGTCCTTCTCAGGTACTTGAAAATATGCTTTACCGCAACCCAATGGTTCGGTCCTGGATCCGCCTGAAATCGACTCACAATCCCGACCGCATAGCTAATATCCGGTCGAGTGCAAAGCATGGCATACATGAGACTACCCACTGCCGAAGCATAAGGCACCTTCTTCATGTATTCTCTTTCTTCATAAGACTTTGGAGAGTCTTTCTTAGAAAGAGTAATTCCAGACCTAGATGGTTGCCCACCTTTCTTGGAATCCTGCATTGCAAACCTCCTGAGAATTTTATCTATGTAGCAGGCCTGTGACAAAGCTATCATTTTGTTCTTCCTATCCCGCAAGATCTGGATACCGAGAACAAAATTAGCCTCACCCAAGTCCTTCATGTCAAACTGCTTGGTCAACCATAATTTGACCGATGACAACGCCCCAATGTCATTGCCAATTAGCAGAATGTCATCTACATAGAGTAGTAGAAAAACCACCTTCCCATTCTTAATGTGTTTGTAAACACATGGTTCATCCACATTTTGTGAGAACCCATAAGTCTTGATCACTTGATCAAATCTTATGTTCCAAGAACGAGAAGCCTGCTTAAGTCCATAAATAGACTTTAGCAACTTACAAACCTTACCCTCTTGACCCGCGACCTTGAACCCGTCTGGTTGTTCCATATAAATGGACTCATCAAGATAGCCATTTAGAAAAGCCGTCTTGACATCCATCTGCCAAATCTCGTAGTCGAGAGCGGCAGCTATGGACAAGAGAATCCGGATGGACTTAAGCATGGCTACAGGCGAAAAGGTTTCCTCATAATCGATTCCTTCCTTTTGCGTATAACCCTTAGCTACCAGTCTAGCCTTAAAGGTTTCGACCTTTCCATCCACTCCTCTTTTCCTCTTGTAGATCCACTTACACCCTATGGGTTTTACCCCTTCGGGAAGATCCACAAGCTCCCAGACCCGATTAGTCTCCATAGACTTCATCTCAATGTTCATGGCCTCTGTCCAGAGTCTTGAATCAACATCCTCCATAGCTTCTGCGTAAGTATAAGGATCCCTGTCATGTTCATCCGGTTCAGCCAAAAAGACCTCCCCATTGAACATATACCTCTCAGGTTGACGCCCGATCCTCCCACTACGCCGAAGCCCCTGAGGTTGTTGTTCAGGTTTGTTTGGTTTTTCTACACTGATCGGAATGGTTTCGTTCGGAACCTCCGGAGTAAACGGATCACCCCTCAACTCCTCAAGCACCACTTTGCTTTGAGGTTTAAAGTCGTTCATGTAACTCTCCTCAAGGAAAGTTGCATTAGTTGAAACCACGACTTTATTTTCCTTTGGGTTATAAAAATAACCCCCTTTAGTCCCTTTTGGATATCCTACAAACACGCAAACTTCTGAACGTGCTTCCAACTTATTCGGATCCTTAAACAGGACATGAGCTGGACATCCCCATATGTGAATATGGTTTAAGGATGTCTTCCGTCTTGTCCACAACTCGTGAGGAGTTTTAGGGACCGATTTTGAAGGCACATTGTTCAAAAGATAACATGCGGTTTGTAGTGCATATCCCCAAAAGGATAAAGGCAATGATGAATAACTCATCATGGACCGAATCATGTCCAACAAAGTCCTATTCCTTCTCTCCGCTACGCCATTCTGCTGCGGAGTGCCCGGCGCAGTCAAATGGGATAAAATCCCATTCTCTAACAAGTGTCCCAAGAACTCATCAGAAAGGTATTCCCCACCTCGATCAGATCGAAGTGCCTTTATGGGTCTACCCAATTGCTTTTCCACTTCAGCCCGAAACTCCCTGAACTTATCATAAGTTTCGCTTTTGTGGTGCATTAGGTACACATACCCATATCTTGAGTAATCGTCAATAAAAGTGACGAAGTACTCATACCCTCCTCGTGCCCGGATGTTCATCGGTCCGCAAACATCACTATGCACAAGTTCTAGAACCCCTTCGGCCCTATTGCCCTTAGACCCGTATGGTCTTTTGGTCATTTTACCCTCCAAACAAGACTCACATTGAGGTATAGATTCCACCTTTAAGTGACTTAAAGGTCCATCCCTTACCAACCTTTGAATCCTATTCAGGTTAATATGGCCAAGGCGCAAATGCCAAAGATAAGTCTTATTAGAGTGAGAAGTTTTAAGTCTTTTTGAGTCATTATCATTTATCTCAGCATTAAGCAATAAGTCCATCTTAGGTTTGATAAAATATAGATTATTTTGCATCCATCCAGAACAGATAAAAGATTTGTTTTTACGAATCACCACTTTTTCATTAAAAGATACCACGTAGGAGTCTTTAAATAAAGAAGATACAGAAATTAAATTCCTTTTAAATTTAGGAACATAAAAACAATCTTGCAAAATTAAACTCCTATAATTATCAAAATAAAGATGGACATCTCCCACTGCTTCTGCTGAGACCAAGGATCCATCGCCCATCCGAAGCGTTAAGTCTTCACGAAGTAGACTTCTCGTTTCTTTGAATCCCTGCAGAGAAACACAAACATGATTAGTTGCACCAGAATCTATGACCCAAATGTCACTGGATTCCTCAACCAAACAAGTTTCTAAATATAGAAGATCACACCTACCTCCCTTGGAAAGGAAGTCCTTGCAATGCTTCTTTATATGCCCGACCTTACCACAGAAGAAGCACTTAAGCTTCTTTGGGTTCTTCTTCTTTTTCTTCTTGCTCTTGGTAGCAATAGGAATAGAAGACTTACCACTCTTGGCCCGTTGCTTCTTTCCATTCCCAGAGTTAGGATTGGAACCAGAAGCAGCTACCATATTGGCCTCTCCACCAGCAGGAGACTCCCTGATCAGCAGTTCAAACTCTTGTAACTGTTTCATCAGTTCTGTCAAGGTCATATCCCGTCTATTGCTTAAATTAAAAGTAGCTCTAAACGGAATAAATTCCTTAGACAGAGTCTCAAAGACCATAGTCATCTGAGTTTCAGCATCGATGTCGGCTCCATTGGTTTGAGCCTCAGCGAGGTAACCCATGACCAACATCATGTGCTCCTTTACAGATGTCCCCGGTCTCTGTCTACAGTTTAAGAGTTTCCGAAGCGCCCCTTGCCGCTTTGTTATGGCCTGGCCTCCAAACATATCCTCAAGATTATCCAAGATCTGCTTCGCAGTCTCATAATCCTGATGTTGAGCCTGCAGCACGTTATTCATGCTAGCCATAACATAGCAGCGGGCCTGATCATTAGCATCTTTCCAGCGTTCGTACGCTTGGAATTGCTCATTAGTTGAGTCTCCCGTAGGCTCGGGAGGACAAGGAGTTGTCAGTACATACTTCAGTTTCTCAAAGGATAGGACGATATCCAGGTTCCGTTTCCAATCATTATAGTTCTCACCGGTTAATTGGTTTTTGTCAAGTATCGATGATAAAGCGTTTTTAGACATTTTCAATCTACAATAAAGAATCATATACCAAACATAAGCAAACATATTTAATAATTTAGTAAGATAACACAATCATGTAAAATCATACAAATGTGTTTATGTGTCAAAACCTTGAAAATATCACAACCTTACAACGATAATTCCCAACTCAGAATTCAACAAGCTCCTAGGGGAGTCATGCCAAATTCAATCAGGAACACGGATCCCCTCCTGATTAATATATGCCATCCAGGACCCGTATGATCCAGCATATACTAATAATCGTTTCTTTGGCCATTAATTTTATTAACAGAGCTCCTAGGGGAGGTTAATAATAAAATTAACGTGAGTGTATAACCACCGTTTCAATATTTTATCCATGATTTATAATCACCACCTAGGGGTGTGCAACCATAAATCATACTAAAATACCTTATCCTTTTAGAGATCCAATCTGGTACATAATAGAAATCCCTTCCTAGGGGTTGGGACCATCATGTTCTTCCTATGGACCAACGATGGAGGCCTTAGGTTCTCTCTTCGAAAACCTTCTCCCACTCAATCTTTTGAAGTCAAGGTTTTATTTTAAAATTATGCATGAACAATTTTAATATGAGCGGCACTCCCTATTCTATATGACATGTTATCAATATACATGGTAAATCATATTATAATGCAGACAAGCAAAGCAATCAAGCAAAGCTACAAGCATAATAATAATAACCGTAATATTATGGTTCCACCCTAGAGAATAGAAAAAATAAGATTACAAGAGAATAATCGAGACATTTATCGATTCTTCATCCTTGAATCCTCAAGCTGTATCCTTCTTCATGTAATATCCATCTTCAAGTCCTCAATCCCGTATGAATCGAACACTTCATATTTCCGGTCATATCCAAATTTAATGTTTCTCAGAATCGTCCCAAAAATAAAATTAAAACTGCACCAAAAATTGCACCTTTTCTGGACACCTGGATGCTCTCTGTCGGCAGGCCGATCTGGGTGATCGGTCTGCCGATCATGGTGGTTCGGCCTGCCGAACATGAAGGTTCGGCCTGCCGGCAGAGCACCAAAATTTCTGCCCCACTGTCGGCCTGCCGGACCGTACGTCCGGCCTGCCGATCTGTGACCTTCGGCCTGCCGAACTGTGAGGTCCGGCATGCCGACCGAGCAGAAAACCCTCAATCCAGAAAATACAATTTTAATGCAATTCATCAATTTTATTTTCAACAATTCAAAAACATAAAATTAGAGACTCAGGAAATACCTGGAGGCGCCATCATCTATCTTCAAGATCCGACTTCTCGTTCCGTCTTCTCCGAATAATTATTTAATAACAAAATTCTTACAAATTAAATAATAATTCCTAGACGGAGATGATAGTCCGCCATCTAATTACATGAAAAACCTAGATACACATTCTAACCTCTAAGGAACCATAACCGGTATTAATTAATTAATAAATAATTAAACAACAATTTAATCAACCATAATTAATTAATAAACATTCACCACATAATCCATGACAACATATATATTATATAGAAACCTAGAGTGCCATCTCTCTATAAAATTTAATTCAAGCATAGGAGAGATTAAGATCACAAAATTTATGCATATAACATGATCACAAACTTGCAAATTTATGTAAAAACCTCGGCTCTGATACCAATTGTTGGAAACAAAGTGCGCAGCGGAATTTTTAGAAAATTTTCATCAGAGTATTTTCCAAAATACAAGTATGACATGTTATATGTATAAATTAAACAGATCTTACTAACCTCAGTGTGCCGAAGAACCTCCGCGACCTGTGTAGAGAAGTAACGTTCCAGAAGAGCCTCAACCAACTGGTCTTCTTTGCTATTCTCTATCCACAACCGGAGTGAGTGTGGGCTCACACGTACAGCTCTTCCACCGGTGACTCTCCTTCCAACCAATAGAGAGAACCCAAAGCTAGTGTTCGTGATTTGTGAACAAAAGCTCTCAGGGAGTTTTCAGATGCTCACTAGAAGAGTATCACTCTTAATCTCTCAAATTGATCTGAGTAAATCATTAGACTCACTCCCTTTTTATACCTATTGGTCCTTGGGGTCAGTCCATATCAGATTAGGTCTCAAAAATCGAAACAGAATCAAGTTCGGATCAATATCTGATAAGATACGCGTGAAAAACGCGTAATCTTAGCTGTCACGGTCGGCATGCCGAACTGTGAGATAGGCAGGCCGAACTGGCCAGTTCGGCAGGCCGAACTTTCTGATCGGCAGGCCGAACTGCCGAGAAAAAATCTCCGCGAATCTTTTATTTTCCACCCGAGATTCTAAAGGATAAAGTCTCAGTTTTGATTCAAATAGCCCAATAGAAAAGATATCTGATCAAAACAAACTCTATCAAGATAATCTCTAAGAAAATAAATCAATTCAAATAATTCTACAAGTTTATCTTGTTCTAATTGTCCAAAATTAAAACAACCGATAAACAGACAAGAATTATCCGAACGCCATAATTCAACAAGTTCATCTTGAACTAATTTCTTACAAAATTAATTCAACCGATAAACAGACATGAATTATTTGATTCTTATAAATTTTAAACCAATCTGATAAATCCGACATAAGTCACCAATTATTGGAAAAGCACGCCGTGTCGTTACAGGATTTTGTGAGCTAGCAAAGGGGACCAAAATGGACCTATAAAGTTCAAGCTCATGATAATTATGAAACCCAATATCCCAGATATACATTTCACAATTATCAACTCCAACGCTACTCCACTAAAAGCTTGGAGCTGCACTCTCGAACTTTACAGAATTACGAAGCTCGTGTAGCTAAGTCTCCATGACATATCATAGTGTATCGCATCCCCATATGATCATCCATAATCGGCTTAAGGACAAGTTCTGTCTTACCTTCCCGATTATTTTTATCTTACGTTCCATTGTCTCACCATTAGAAAACTTACCATCCAAAGATAGTATACCATTCGGTTACACCTATGTATCCAAATGGTTGAGCGCTCCAGTTTTCCAATTACAGGACAACGCATATAAGAGGATATCATTACTCCTAAAGAGGAGCTATGGATTCCATATCTATGAATAACAAGTCTACGCTATCAAGAGTCATGCCTCCAACGTACCGGCATGCATGCCACTATAGAGATGTGGGAGTCACCCATTGGTACATCAAAAGACACAAGTCGAGACAACGGGCCCATTATTCATCTCAGGATTAAGATACAATACAAAAGACTGTCTAAAGTGAATCGATTTGCCAAGACAGAATTATTAATCCAAATCAATTCACTTTATGTCCCGATCCAACACATCGTCACCTATGACAACGCGCCAATGTTTCTATTCACGGAGTCCAACTCCGATGGCCAAGACAAACCATCTCCCAAAAGGGATATAGACAACATAACAATCTTTACATGAATAAAGCGCCCAACTTTATTCCCTCGATTGCGGATCATATATTTTAGACCATCACCTTAAGAGTCGTGTCTACCGCATAATCATCCCATCATATGCCCAACTCTTAAGGTTTAGACTGACAGTCTCAGACTACTGTTTGCTTATCATACATTCAACGAATATGAACGTAAAGAGGACAATATTTGGTATATATAAATGAATAAATTCTTTATTGATAAAAATGTCTCCAAAAACGTATTACATTTTTACTCCTTAGAGCATACATGTCTAACACACATAATGTAATGTGATAAATGTTGTCACATTTAACTGAGCATTAGTTAATTAATTGATTATTGTTAAAATCTATTCTTAAATAAATGTGATTTATTTTTGAATCTAGATTTGGATATATATATATGGTTTTGAACCAAATCTTTTTATATATATTTATAAGATTTTATAATATATTAATATATATATATATTAATATAATATTAAAAAAAAAAAAAAAAAAAAGAAGAGGAAAGCCGTGAAGTTTCACGCTTTCCCCACACAACACACACACATATATATATATTGACCATTTCGGTCAAAAAGTCAAAAGCAAAAAAAAAAAAAAAAGAAGCCAATTGCTTTCTTTATTTCACGGAAACTAATATTCATATACATATGTATGTGTGGAATCCGGAAAGAAGATCCGGGAGAAACAAACGGGAAAAGAAAGAAAAGAAGAAAAGGAAAGGAAAAGAAAAGGGAAAGAAAATTGACTAATGGCTCAGTTATAAAAAGGAAGAGATAACAGTTATCTCAGTAATTTTTATTCACATAGTTTTTAGAGAGAAAAACTGAGAGTTCTTCTCTAAAGAAAAAGGTCTGCTATCTCATGTGTTGAGTACATAGCAGATTCAGAAAAGTGTGAGGATAATTCATTCTTGCAGTTTGACGCCCACTCGTCTTTCCATTGGTGTGGAGGCCTGGTTTGGAAGATCGTGGTGTCAAAGAGGAAAGCTAGGATACCCTGATAGTCTTCAAAAGGTTAGTAAAAAATTCCTAAAGCTTTCTGTAATTAAAATTATATATCTATTCCCGATAAAACAAAGTTTTCAGAAAATTTTTGTTTGTCAACGATCCGTTCCTTCCGCTGCATTTCATGTTTTAATTCCAACAAATAGAACAGGGAATGTTTTGATCCTTCTCATTATTTTCTTAAACCAGAAAAACTGACATAAGTTGAAATGTGGCACGTCCATATGTCAAACATGCTTGGGAGAGTGGATGAATACTCGAGTAGGGCTATATAGTAAATTATATTGCCACTTTTGACGAGGCTTTAAGTCATTACAAATGGGAATGCTCGAGTTTATCCAATCCATTACCTTAAGACTTGCCTGGGGTATTATACCGTGAACTTACTGAGGCTGAAAGAAGCTAATAATTGTATGCAGTGGACTTATCTCAAGGGTAATTGTTGGAAATGCAACACAAAACTCTCCATACTTCAAGGTTGTAGGAACTTTATTCCAAGAGAAGCTTGAGCAAGAATTATTGGGGCCGAACATAAGGCAGAAATATAGACAGATACCAAGATTTTAGCATTGCTCTCTAAGACAAACTTGAAACTAATGCTGGCTAGTGAGCAATTACGCATGCATATCTCACACTCTACTTAAAATGAGAACTAAATAACATGAAAGCATTGGCATATATCACAGAAAAAATTGTGGCATTGTTATGTTCCTTATTAGAATTACATACCAAGGTAGAAAATGAGATGGATTTTCAGGTTCCTGTTGTTTTGGAGAAGCTTCATATATATGGATTGTTCAATCTAATAATAAAAGATTGAACTCTAGAACAGCATGAAGTAATACTGATTAACATCAATGCATAATTGCACAAAGAAGCCTTAATCGAGAATTCAATTTTATTAAAAATTTCAAACAAATTATATATTTTCCTTACAGAAGTCAAATTGCTAAAAATTTTACAAGAAAGAGAATCAGTGGCATTTAACTTTCTTAGTAACAGGCAAAAAGTTAGTTAGATTCTAGGATGTCATGAAGAGAAGATTCTACATCAAACACAACTTGTGTTTCTCATTTCTGCAGTTAATGTCTTTAATACGCTACATATCTCAACTATTCTAGGCTATGCTGGATTCCCAGTTAGATAAGAGTGTACCTGATTTCCAACTTTGATCCAACTATAGCCCGGTTGCTTCTCTGTTTTTCTCTCTTCCATCATAATTCTTACTCTTTCAACTTCACTCCATCTACTCGTCTCGCATGAATATTTGACAAGAGCACATAATTTGAAGCTTTATGAGGATTGAGTTCTAAAAGCTTCTCGGCAGCATATTTGCCAAGTTCTAAATTCCGGTGTATCCTGGCTGCTCCAAGCAACGCACCCTATATCCCAGCAATTGCCTTGATTCTCATTTCCAACACCATTTTGAAGGCTTCTTCTAACCTTCCTGCCTGGCCAAGGAGGTCAACCATGCAATGTAGTGTTCGGCCAAAGGTTCAATGCTGTATTCTTTAGTCATGTTTTTAAGCAATTCCAAACCTTGAGAAACTAGCCCACCATAACTACATGCCGACAACATGCCAATAAATGTGACCTGATCTAGGGTTACCCCTTGTATTACCATTTCTTCAAAAAGATCAACTACCTCTTTCCCATTACCATTCAAAGCATGCCCAGTAATTAAAGAATTTCGAGAAACAATGTCAATGTTTGCGACGTCTTTGAATACTAGTTCAGCATTGAAGACCCGTCTGCATTTAGCACACATGGTGATGAGGGCATTGCTCACGAATAAATCATTTACGTAACCACTTTTCGCTACCAATTAGTGAAGTTGCTCGCCCATCTACAAAGTTATGATGTTGGCACATGCACTAAGTCCACATGCAAAAGTCGACTCATCGGGTCTTTTTCCTTGTTGACCCATGTAACGTCCCGAAATTTATTTAATATTAATGTAATGTAAATGATGAATTAGTGTGCCATAATTAAAGTTTTAACTTTAATTAGATTATTTGGTTGGATTTTTAGTTTTTGGTTGTTTTGTTAAATTGATGTGTTCAAAAGATTCCTTGTTGATTTAAAATGATGTTTTGAGTTTTAAAACACAACAATTTGTAAAATGTTAAAAATACTCTGTTTTACAAAACCGTGGGCGGCACATGGTTTTCGCACAGTAAAACCGCCCACCGATTTTCTCTATTTATTTCTCTCTTCTCTCTCTCTCTCCTCATTCACGTTTCACTCTCTCTCTCTCTTTTCTCTCTCTCGGCAGCTCCCTCTCTCTCTCAATCTCTTTCAAAAATTTTGATTTCCATTCGAATCCAAGCTTCGGAACAGCAAGGAGGAAGCTCGGGGACGTGATTCGGCGACCGAGAACGCGGATTGAAGCTTCGATTCGAGGTTAGATTCGAAATTTCTAAACTTTTTACAAAATTTTCGATTTTGTGTGTTTTTGAAATCTAAGTTTGTTTTAGCTTAGAAAACCGTGGATTTGTGTTAAATGAGCTTAGAACAACTAGAATCTAAGCCTAGATTGAAGAAAAACGGATTGGATTCAAGATTTTTCATTTTTCTCCTCTTTTTCTCATTTTTGGATTTTTGAGGATTTTGAGTTTAAATGTTGTTTAAATGATTCCAAACATGTTCTAGAATGTTTTTCTATCAACTATAGTTGTTTTTCATGCCTGGGATTTGAGAAAAACAGGTTAGAAACAAGATTTGGATTTTGGGGATCGAGAAACCCGTGGCTGGGATTTCTGGATCTTCCCAGTTCGGCAGGCCGAAGTTCATGTTCGGCAGGCCGGAGTGATGATCGGCAGGCCGGTGTTCTTCCGACCGGCAGGCCGAATCTGGGAAATGTTCGGCAGGCCGAACCTTGTTTCCGGCAGGCCGAACTGTACAGTTCGGCAGGCCGAAGCAGGGCGTCCGGCAGGCCGACCGAGGCATGGAAAATTTTGTGATTTTTACCCGATTTCATTGTTTTGAACCCTGATTTAAATCCCAACCTTATAGGATGATTTTAATGATACAAATGGCACACTAGGACATCATGAAATGATTTAGTAACATAGAATGTCTCGAACTAGATATTGATCGACTTAGTTTGTATCTAGGATTGTTCGTGGTTCCGTGGAGCTAACGTATAGCGGATCGGGATTACGGTGTGGGGTACCGGCACGAGTACTGAGGTAGGACTTCTATCCTATTTCTTTGGTAGCCTGGTTTTGAAATGATTTGGCTTTGAAAAGGATTTCTATCAAAATATTTTCAACGGTTGTTTGAAAATGGTTTTATTGGTTATATTTTTATATACCGTGACATGAAATGAATTTCATAATGAATGTAATTGACAACACTCGGTAATTGGGTTTTGAATGATAATGATAATAAACACATGGGCATGATGCCATATCAGAGATCGGGTCGTGATCGACCTTGGGGGCAGGTCCCGAAACCCAGCTGGGCCACTACGGTGGTGATTTCATGGTTTGCCTAGGTAAAAGTAAACTGGTGTTTTGATTTGACGAGTAGACTGTTCTGTGTCAGAACGGTTCTACTCAATGTATTTATTTATTTATTCAAGTTCCCTTTCTGTATAACTCCTGATAATGTTATGTTTCTTTGCATTAAATTATTTTATAAAACTTAGTCCTACTGAGCCTTTCGCTCACGTTTTATTTGTTTTTAAATTCGCCCCCCCTTCTAGGTGGTTTCCCATTTAGGTTTGGAGAAGATTCTTCGGACCGAACTCAGGAGCAATAGGAGAATTTATTTACATTCTGTATTTATTAATCAAGGCATGTAAGACTTAACTTTATTTGTACTTGGACTGTAATTGTATTTATGATATTGTCAGATCCATGTGTGTGCACAAGTTGTGGGTTGTGGAACCCATATTCGCGGTTTTTATTCAATTATTATTATTTGCTAAATATTTATAAATTCGTTTATCAAATGTGGTGGAAAATCTTCTTAATTTCTTACTTAATTGGATTCTTAAACACTCGATTTTTAATTAAATTCTCTTTTAATTAATCTAAATATTCCGCCACGTCACCTCCCGTACTCCGGGGCGTGACAGAATGGTATCAGAGCTCAAGGTTATGAATCTTGGGAATTGTGCACACATAGGTTTGACAATGAAATACCTCTGACATTTCAAATTTTGTTTTCAGAAGTGAGAAAATGGCACCTAGACGTCGTTCGACAGCTGACGCCGAGTTCGGAAATGATGAGGGCCTGATGAGGTCTATGATTGCGGCTTTCCGGCAGATGGCAGCCAGGACTAGACCGGAAGACTCCAGTGTTGGTAGTCGGCATGCTTTCTTTAAGGAATTTCGGCGGGCGTCTATTCCGACTTTTGATGGCAATGGGGATCCGCAGTTAGCAGAGTATTGGTTGGATTCGATCTTGAAGCATCTTGATACTCTTGGTGTGCCTGAGGAGTATCGTGTGGAATTCGCGGCGTATAAGCTCGAGGGTGGCGCTAACACCTGGTGGAAACAAACTAAGCGTCTGGAGCGCGGTGGCGATATCGGTTGGGACAAGTTTGAGGATCAGTTCTATGATCAGTATTTTTCGCAGGGACATAGAGATCAGAAGGCAGCTGAGTTTTATAGATTGCAGCAGGGTGATATGTCAGTTCGAGAGTATGAGGCAAAGTTTAGCGAGTTGGCTAGGTTTGCTCCATCAGCTGTGGCATCGGAGCGCGAGAAATGCATCAAGTTCCAGGAAGGACTCAAGGCTCCTATTCGGCGGCAGTTGGTTGCTCTACGGCTTAGGAGTTTCGGAGAGCTTGTGTCGTCGACGATCTCCGTGGAGAATGATTACGTGCAGTATTGTGAGGATCGAGCCAAGGCTTCAGGAGGACCGCAGAGGAGTGGCAGAAAGAGCACCAGTAGTCGTCCAGCTCTGGGGAAAGGCAAGCAAGGCGGTGCGACTAGTGGCAGTAGCAGTTCGTCTGGCAGCGGGCGCAGCAACCCCTACAGCTTTCATTGTCATTTCTGTCAGCAGCCCGGACACATCAAGAGGAATTGCCCGATCAGGAGTGCTCGTCTTGGATCGCAGACCGGGGAGGATGCCAGTCGTCAGTCTCAGCCTCAGCCTCAGACCCTACCTCCGCCTCCGCAGTACCCGCAGTTGCAGTATCCGCAGTTTTCTCCTCAGCAATTCTCATATCCGGCACGGGGACAGCAGTCACAGTATTTTCAGCGCAGTGTTCCTCAGTATAGAGCTCCGAGTACAGGTAGTGTGCAGTCATCTCCATCTCAGCAGCATCGGCCGAGTAATGCAGGACCCAGCAATGTCGGTAGAGGAAAAGGGAAAGCGCCAGTGCATGTTCATGCAATGGCATCTGGAGGGTCAGATTCTCAGATTGGTAACGCGGTTGTCGATGGTATGATTTTGGTTTCCAGATCTTTAGCTCGCGTTTTATTTGATACCGGTGCATCTCATTCTCTCATTTCGAGTTCCTTTGTACATGCCTTGGGATTAGAAGTAGAAGAGTTTAAGGAACCCCTAGTTATAACTTCTCCTTTGGGGCGGGTGTGTGGTGTGTAAATTGTATGTGTAAATCTTGTAAAATAAAGATTGGGGATGAGATTTTAAAAAGTGATTTGATTATACTCCCCATGAGTTCCTATGATGTGATTTTAGGGATGGACTGGTTGTCTAGGTATAGTGCAGTTGTGGACTGCCAACTTAGAAAAGTGACCCTAGTGTCTGATAGGGGGACGGTAATCACTTACCAGGGTGGTGGTGATTGGCTAATGAGTGAGCGTCTCATGAAGTCGTATTTAGGAGGGCGAAGGAATCTAGACTGTTTTGCTTTTCTTGCCAATCTAGATTGCAAGCCCTATGTTTCGAAAGGTAGTGTAGCGATTCCGGTGGTTGATGAGTTCGAGGATGTTTTCCCCGACGAGTTGCCAGGATTACCACCGCATCGGGAGATTGAGTTTGGTATCGAGTTGTTTCCAGGGACATCACCGATTTCTATGGCACCTTATCGGATGGCGCCGGCAGAAATGAAGGAATTGAGGAAGCAACTTCAGGAGCTTGCTGATAAAGGATATATTCGGAATAGCACATCTCCGTGGGGAGCACCAGTTTTGTTCGCTAAGAAGCACGATGGGACTCTCAGGTTATGTGTGGATTATCGGCAGTTGAATCGTGTTACGGTGAAGAACAAGTATCCTTTGCCTAGGATTGATGAGCTATTTGATCAGTTGGGAGGTTCGCGATACTTCTCGAAGATTGACTTGCGGTCAGGTTATCATCAGCTCAGGATCAAGGAAGAGGATATTCCCAAGACAGCTTTTAGGACTCGGTATGGGCACTTCGAGTTTCTGGTTATGTCTTTCAGGTTGACGAATGCTCCAGCAGCTTTTATGGATTTGATGAACAGGATTTTTAGGCCGTATCTGGATCAGTTTGTGATCGTGTTCATCGATGACATTCTTGTGTATTCTAAGACTTGGGAGGAGCATGAGCAGCATCTTCGGATCGTGCTTCAGACTCTGCAGGAGCACCAGTTGTATGCTAAGAGGGAAAAATGTGAGTTCTGGTTGACTGAGGTCAAATTTCTGGGTCATGTCATTTCGAAACATGGTATTTCAGTGGATCCGTCCAAGATTGAAGCTATATTGGAGTGGGAACGACCAAGGAATGTAGCGGAGATTCGCAGCTTCTTAGGTCTTGCTGGATATTACAGGAAATTTGTAAAGGACTTTTCGAAGATTGTAGCTCCGTTGACGAGGTTGATCAGGAAAAACGTCAGGTTTGAGTGGGATGAAGACTGTGAGTCTGCTTTTCAGGAATTGAAGAACCGGTTGACTTCAGCTCCAGTGTTGATTATTCCTAGCAGTGACGAGCCATATGAGGTTTATGCTGATGCTTCAGGGCGCGGACTTGGATGCGTGTTGATGCAGCATGGACGTGTGGTTGCGTACGGATCGAGACAACTACGACCTCATGAGCGGAATTATCCTACTCACGATTTAGAGCTTGCAGCGGTGATCTACGCGCTGAAGATTTGGAGATGTTACTTGTATGGAGCATCGTTTCAGGTCTTCTCCGATCACAAGAGTTTGAGGTATTTGTTCACTCAGAGGGATCTCAATCTGAGGCAGCGCAGATGGGTAGAGTACATGGAGGATTATGATTTCGCGTTGCAGTATCATCCCGGAAAAGCTAATGTGGTCGCGGACGCGCTTAGCAGGAGGTCTTCAGGGATTCTCGCTTGTTTGATTTTTGAGGACTGGAGCAGGGATGCGATAGTGAGTGAGTATCGGCTACTGTATCGTGACGACGGTGATCGTTTTTTGTTGTATCATGTGGAAGCGACTCCAACTCTTGTTCGGATGGTGAAGCAAGGTCAGTGGCAGGATCGACATTTGCAGGGGATTTGGTCGCGGATTCAGAACGGGGAGCAGTTTGAAGAATGGAGCGTGCATGCAGATGGATCGTTGTACTTCCGGGAGCGTCTTGCAGTTCCAGTTATCGCCGAGGTGACGAAAGCCGTTCTAGATGAAGCTCATAGGTCTCAGTTTGCTATTCATCCGGGGAGCACAAAGATGTATCGTGATTTGAAGAGGCAGTATTGGTGGAGAGGCATGAAGAAAGATGTTCGCGAGTACGTGGCCAAGTGTTCGACGTGTCTTCAGGTGAAAGCTGAGCATCAGAAGCCTGCAGGTCAGCTTCAGCCGCTTCCTATTCCAGGGTGGAAATGGGAGCATGTGACGATGGATTTCCTCACAGGTTTGCCGAGGACGGAGCAGCGGCATGATGCAGTTTGGGTTGTAGTCGATAGGTTGACGAAATCGGCGCATTTCATTCCGTTTAGGTCGACGTGTTCCAGGAAGATTCTCGGGGAGTTGTATATGCAGAATATTGTGAGGTTGCATGGAGTTCCTTTATCCATCACCTCTGATCGAGACACCAGGTTTAATGCTAAGTACTGGAGGAGTTTTCAGGAGGCTTTGGGTACGGATTTGAACTTCAGTACGGCGTTTCATCCTCAGACTGATGGGCAGTCTGAGCGGGTCATTCAGGTTCTCGAGGATATGTTGCGTGCTTGTGCGTTGGACTTCGGCGGGAATTGGAAGCAATATTTGCATTTGGCGGAGTTCGCGTACAACAACAGTTATCAGGCGAGTATCGGTATGGTACCATTTGAGGCGTTGTATGGGCAACCATGTCGATCACCTGTGTGTTGGGCCGAGCCGAAAGATAGAGTTATTCTTGGGCCAGATGAGATTCGTGACAGCAACGAGAAAGTCGCGGTGATTCGGGATCGGTTGAGAGCAGCTCAGAGTCGGCAGAAGAGCTACGCAGATAGGAGACGTAGACCTTTAGAATTCGCGGTTGGAGATTTTGTTCTCTTGAGGGTGTCACCTCGTAAGGGAACTATGTGGTTCGGAGTGAGTGGGAAGCTCGCGCCGAGGTATATTAGGCCGTTCGAGATCACTCAGCGTGTTGGTGTGGTCGCTTATCGGCTTGATCTTCCGCCCAAACTTTCTCATGTGCACGATGTGTTTCATGTGTCTATGCTTAGGAAGTGTCCACCTGAGCAGGGTAAGATAGTATCGTTTCGCGATGTGCGGGTTCAGGAGGATACGACGTACGAAGAAGTGCCGATTCAGATCATCGACCGGAAAGTGATTAGCTTGCGTCGTCGTGAGATACCGTTGGTAAAGGTCGTGTGGCAGCATCACGGTGTTGATGAAGCCACTTGGGAACTAGAGTCGGGTATGCGGGAGTTATATCCGCATTTGTTTTGTTTTTGAGATGAGTTGTAAATTTCGAGAACGAAATTTCTTTTAGGGGTGGAGAGCTGTAACGTCCCAAAATTTATTTAATATTAATGTAATGTAAATGATGAATTAGTGTGCCATAATTAAAGTTTTAACTTTAATTAGATTTTTTGGTTGGATTTTTAGTTTTTGGTTGTTTTGTTAAATTGATCTGTTCAAAAGATTCCTTGTTGATTTAAAATGATGTTTTGAGTTTTAAAACACAACAATTTGTAAAATGTTAAAAATACTCTATTTTACAAAACCGTGGGCGGCACATGGTTTTCGCACAATAAAACCGCCCACCGATTTTCTCTATTTATTTCTCTCTTCTCTCTCTCTCTCCTCATTCACGTTTCATTCTCTCTCTCTCTTTTCTCTCTCTCGGCAGCTCCCTCTCTCTCTCAATCTCTTTCAAAAATTTTGATTTCCATTCGAATCCAAGCTTCGGAACAGCAAGGAGGAAGCTCGGGGACGTGATTCGGCGACCGAGAACGCGGATTGAAGCTTCGATTCGAGGTTAGATTCAAAATTTCTAAACTTTTTACAAAATTTTTGATTTTGTGTGTTTTTGAAATCTAAGTTTGTTTTAGCTTAGAAAACCGTGGATTTGTGTTAAATGAGCTTAGAACAACTAGAATCTAAGCCTAGATTGAAGAAAAACGGATTGGATTCAAGATTTTTCATTTTTCTCCTCTTTTTCTCATTTTTGGATTTTTGAGGATTTTGAGTTTAAATGTTGTTTAAATGATTCCAAACATGTTCTAGAATGTTTTTCTATCAACTATAGTTGTTTTTCATGCCTGGGATTTGAGAAAAACAGGTTAGAAACAAGATTTGGATTTTGGGGATCGAGAAACCCGTGGCTGGGATTTCTGGATCTTCCTAGTTCGGCAGGCCGAAGTTCATGTTCGGCAGGTCGGAGTGATGATCGGCAGGCCGGTGTTCTTCCGACCGGCAGGCCGAATCTGGGAAATGTTCGGCAGGTCGAACCTTGTTTCCGGCAGGCCGAACTGTACCGTTCGGCAGGCCGAAGCAGGGCGTCCGACAGGCCGACCGAGGCGTGGAAAATTTTATGATTTTTACCCGATTTCATTGTTTTGAACCCTGATTTAAATCCCAACCTTATAGGATGATTTTAATGATACAAATGGCGCACTAGGACATCATGAAATGATTTAGTAACATAGAATGTCTCGAACTAGATATTGATCGACTTAGTTTGTATCTAGGATTGTTCGTGGTTCCGTGGAGCTAACGTATAGCGGATCGGGATTACGGTGTGGGGTACCGGCACGAGTACTGAGGTAGGACTTCTATCCTATTTCTTTGGTAGCCTGGTTTTGAAATGATTTGGCTTTGAAAAGGATTTCTATCAAAATGTTTTCAACGGTTGTTTGAAAATGGTTTTATCGGTTATATTTTTATATACCGTGACATGAAATGAATTTCATAATGAATGTAATTGACAACACTCGGTAATTGGGTTTTGAATGATAATGATAATAAACACATGGGCATGATGCCATATCAGAGATCGGGTCGTGATCGACCTTGGGGGCAGGTCCCGAAACCCAGCTGGGCCACTACGGTGGTGATTTCATGGTTTGCCTAGGTAAAAGTAAACTGGTGTTTTGATTTGACGAGTAGACTGTTCTGTGTCAGAACGGTTCTACTCAATGTATTTATTTATTTATTCAAGTTCCCTTTCTGTATAACTCCTGATAATGTTATGTTTCTTTGCATTAAATTATTTTATAAAACTTAGTCCTACTGAGCCTTTCGCTCACGTTTTATCTGTTTTTAAATTCCCCCCCCCCTTCTAGGTGGTTTCCCATTTAGGTTTGGAGAAGATTCTTTGGACCGAACTCAGGAGCAATAGGAAAATTTATTTACATTCTGTATTTATTAATCAAGGCATGTAAGACTTAACTTTATTTGTACTTGGACTGTAATTGTATTTATGATATTGTCAGATCCATGTGTGTGCACAAGTTGTGGGTTGTGGAACCCATATTCGACGTTTTTATTCAATTATTATTATTTGCTAAATATTTATAAATTCGTTTATCAAATGTGGTGGAAAATCTTCTTAATTTCTTGCTTAATTGGATTCTTAAACACTCGATTTTTAATTAAATTCTCTTTTAATTAATCTAAATATTCCGTCACGTCACCTCCCGTACTCCGGGGCGTGACAACCCATCATCATAAAACTCCTTAAGGCATCCATATAGAACCCATTGTGCGAGAAACCAAGGAACAGAGAATTCCAAGAAATTATATTCGTCTTTTCCATATCCTCAAAGATCTGAATCGCTTTATTCATCTGTCCTGCTTGAGCAAAACCTGCATGTTAGACATGTATGCCTTAAGGAGTAAAAACGTGATATGTTTTTGAAGACATTTTTATCAATGAAGAATTTATTTATTATTCATATACTAAATTATTGTCCTCTTTACGTTTATATTTGTTGAATGTATAATAAGCAAACAAAAGTTTAGGACTGTTGGTCTAAGCTTTTAGAATCAGGCATATGATGGTTATATTATGCGAATGACATGATTCTAAAGATGACAGTCTAAATTATGAGATCCACAATCGAGGGAATAAAGTTAAGCGCTTTATTCATGCAAAGATTGTTACGTTGTCTATATCCTTAACGTAAGATGGTTTATTTTGACCATTGGAGGTGGACTCTATGAATAGAAACATTGGTGCATTGTCATATGTGATGACATATTGGATTGAGACATAAAGTGTAATTGATTTGGATTAATAATTCTCTCTCGACAAATCAATTCACTTTTGGCAATCATATGTATTGTATTTTAATCCTGAGATGAACAGTGGGCTTGTTATCTTGACTTATGTCTTTCGATGTACCAAAGGGTGACATCCACATTTTATGTTGGTACGCATGCTGGTACGTTGAAGACATGACTCTTGATAGGATAGACTTGTTATTCATAGATATGGAATCCATAACTCCTTTTTAGGAGTCGATAATATCCTCTTATATGCGTTATCCTGTAATTGAAAAACTAGAGCGCTCAACCATTTGGATACATAGGTGTAACCGAATGGTATACTGTCTTTGGATGGTAAGTTTTTCGATGGTGAGATAATAGAATGTAAGAGAAAAATAATCAAGAAGGTAAGATAGAATTTATCCTTAAGCTAATTATGGATTTTCTATGGAGATACGATACATTATGGTATGTCATGGAGACTTAGCTCTTCAGGCTTCGTAATTTTATATAGTTCGAAAGTACAACTCTAAGCTTTTAGTGGAGTAGCGTTAGAGTTGATAATTATGAAATGTATATATAGGATATTAGGTTTCGTAGTTGTCGAGACCTTGAACTATATAGGTCCATTAGGTCCCCTTTGCTATCTTATAATAAATCCTGTAACTATACGGCATGCTTTTTCAATAAATTTGTGACTTATGTCAATTTATCAGATTGGCTAAAATTTGGTAGGATCAAATAATTCTTGTCTATTTATTGGTTGAATTGATTTTGTGAAAAAATGATTCAAGATAAACTTTTTGAATTATCGGGATTAGATAATTCATGTCTATTTATCGGTTGAATTAATTTTGAGTAGATTAATTCAAGATAAATTTATTGAATTATCGGCAATATTTATTTTTCTAGAGATTATCTAGATATAGTTGTTTTGATCAGATAACTTCTCTATTAGGTTATTTGAATTAAAACTAAGACTTTATCCTAAGAATCTCGGGTGAAAAATAATGATTCGCTAGGATCATTTATCGTTAGTTCAACAGGCCAATCTTTTAGTTTAACCTGCTGATAAAGTAAGTTTGGCAAGCCGATTTACCAGTTTGGCTTGCCGATCAAACGATTTATGATCATGTGTTTTTAAACATGATTTTTATCAGATATTGATCCTGATTCGAACATTGGAGGCCATATCGGATAAGGACTAACTCCTAGGTCTAACCTCTATAAATAGGGAGCGAGACTCTTAAGTTATTTAGATAAGTTGAGGAATTAAGAGTGAGCCCTTCATACTGTGAGTCTCTGAAACTCCCTGGGAGCTATTGTTCACAAATCACGAACCTTAGTTCTGGGTTTCCTTGATTTGCTGGAAGGAGAGTCATTGGGGAAAGCTGTACGATGAGCTCCCACACGCACTCTGATTGTGGATAGAGAATAGCAAGGAAGGCTAATTGGTTGAGGCTCCTATGGAATGCCCATCCTTTACAGATTGCAAGTGCTCTTCGACAAACAAAGTTAGTATGATCCGGTTAATTTATGCATATAGCGTGTCAAACTTGTATTTTGAAAAATACTTTGGTATAAAAAAATTTTAAATTCCGCTTGTACTATTTTTCCAACACTGCAACCATAGTATTCCATAAAACAAAGTCCTTATTCCCCATTTGATTGAACAGATACTGAGCTTCAGCCATTTTACCACGCTGAACATAGCCTGCAATCATGGTGTTCCAACAAAGAACATCGCAGGTGCCCATTTGATTAAAACTTTGATTAGATTCGTCCATTCTTTTATTTTGCACGTAACCAGAAATCATTAATGTTTGGGATGCAATATTTTTATAAGACATCTGATGAAGTAATTGCGATGCTTCATCAAGTTTGCTAACATGAACATACCCCTTTATCATTGTAGTCCATGATACAGAATCCCCCTCTAGCATTTTCGAAAATAGTCTAATAGCCTTATCAATTTGGCAATCTTGAACATAGGCTGCAATCATTGCATTCCAAGAAACTACATTTCTACTTGGTATCTATTCAAACAGATTCTGTGCTTTTGTAATCCTACAATTTTTGGCAAACCCGGATGACATCGTAATCCAAGAAACAACATTTGGCTCTGGAATCTTCTTAAAGCACTTCCAAGCAGAATCTAAATTGCCAACCTGAACAAACCCATCAACCATCATGAAATCACATTCCTCTCTACCATGCCTTCAAAAAACTGCAACCCCAGTTGCATTTCTCCATTCTGAGTATACCCCGCTAGCATTGAGTTCCAAGAAACCAAATCCTTGATTGACATTTCATCAAATAATCTCTTTGCCTCATCAAACATCCCATTCTTAATATAACCTGCGATCATGGCATTCCAACAAACCGTGTCTAGCTTATCTAGAAGGAGATTGAACAGTTCCTTAGCCTTTCGAAGCTCCCCATTACGTGTATAGCAAGTTATCATTAAGTCCATGAGAAAAGGTCTCTTTTAGGCATTTTCCCAAATATGTCATAGGCTTCTTCCACTTATCATTGTGTAAGTAACTAGAAATCATAGCATTCCAGGAAACCAAATTTTTTCGTGGCATTTTATCAAACAGCTGGCGTGCATCTACGATCCTGCCATTCTTGGCATATGCAGAGATCATGGAATTGTAAGTCACCGTATTTTTTTGGTTCATTTGTGAGAAAACCTTAATGGCTTCATCAATTCGACCCAATTTTCCAAACTGGGTAATCTTCAGATTCTGGCTAAAGACGTGGTTTCCCATGTCACCAACTGATCTCATCTTCATTATTATGCAGATAAAAACTGAAGGCCTCTCTCTGTAGGCAGCTTTACATTGACTTTAGAGGCAGCTACAGACTTTGTCTATCTCCTTTCCTGTATCTCAAATAAAAACCTGCCACGTGTATTGCTATTTAATATTTTTTTCATTATCTTTCTTTTTCTGTGCAAAATGCAAGGGAAAAATGAGCCTTTTCATGGCAATTAAAACAGAGAGAACTTGCAAATGCGGTAAAGCTTCATTGGTTAATTCTAAAGCAAGGAAATTAATGCCCCATCCAATAGCTTAAAACTAATAAACAAAAAGAACTTGCAAATGCATTAAAACACTATCGGATCAATAAACTGGTTCTTTACTATTTAATATTTGAGAAAAAAAAGTTTACCTTTAGATGAATCAACTAACTCACTTTTCTCAACTAAAGGTGTGACACTCGAGCATATTTAGTATATTAAAAATACAATAAATTGAAAATTATGTTAAGTAAAATATGTGTCATAAGGATTATTGCTTAAACCAATTTTTATGATAAAGTTTATAAAAGCAAAAATGAGATTTTTAAAGGTTAAAATCATGCCATAGTCTTACATGAGAAAAGAAAGATATGAAAAAAAACTGAAAAGCTTAATTGTTGTAAAATATGTTGCAACAAATACTATGACAAAAATACAGTTTAAGAAAAATATTATATAATAATTTGAAAAATTATACACTATTAGCATAATGCAGTGTAAGAAAGTACATTGATAAAGTTATGTAGTATGAAAATTATACTACATTAATAAAGTTATATAGTATAAAAATTATACTGTGAAAGTATTACAGTGTAAAAATTAGACTGTTTAAGGTTAAGTAGTATAAAAATTAGACTGTTTAAAGTTAGAACAGTATAAGAATAACACTGTTTGGAGGACATGAATGAGCAAAGAATGTTGTGGAAGCTCATAACAATATAGAGAATATACCGACAGTATAAGAAAAATACTATTAGTATAAATTTAGATTGTATAAAGTTAAACAGTATAGAAATTACATTAAGTAGTGGATGTAAAAAAGTATGCGAGGTTGTGAGATATCATGAATTGTATAAAAAAGAATAACGACAGTATAAGAAAAATAATGTCAATATAAATTTAGACTGTGTAAAAATATGGGACCCACCATGAGACACCTACATGGATAAAAAATTGCCACCACACCCTCTTAATGTGGCCAAATCAAATCTTGCCAAGACCTTTACCCTTAATGATGCTTATGGATGACTAAGCATGGTTACTCATCAAAAAAAAAAAGGGGGGGGGGGGGGCGCGGCGCAGAGGGGAAGGTGGGGACACTCCAAGGGTGGATAATGCGTCATATCTCCCTTAGTAGAATTGACAAGTGTTGTGGGCAATTTTTCCTTTACAAATAAGTCCCTAGAGTGATGTCTATATATAGCCAAGGACTTGTTGAAAAAAAAAAGTTCCATTTTTCGTCCCAAAGAAAAACCGCCCCTATAGGCAACTCTCTCTTAAAATTTTGATGAATTCTAAGCCTCCAAATCATGTTTGAAGCAAGTCTAAATGTTAAAGATCAAGGATAAGCAATTGTGGAGGCAAAAGTCCAAACTTTACTATGGGTTTTTAGTGTTTTCCATTGAGTTTTGGATGGGATTTTCATGGTTTGTGTTATAGATTGTTGTCAAGAGAACTTTGAAGGGCTTCAAGTAATGAAAAGAAAGGACAAGCACCTTGCAAGGATTAGGTAAAATCCTAGTTTTTTTTTTTAATGAAGCTAAAGTTTATGTTTTATTATGCATACTAAGCATTTGATGAAATGTTTTGGGTTATGGCATGTAAGATGGACATTATGGCATGATTATTTTATGTTTTATATTGATGATGATGATGATGATGATAGAAAGAAAGAAAGCAGGGGTATTGGTATTTAAAAGTAGAAAATTGTTAAACTTTGTATTTTACACA
Source organism: Artocarpus heterophyllus (assembly GCA_025403435.1). Classification (NCBI taxonomy): domain Eukaryota; kingdom Viridiplantae; phylum Streptophyta; class Magnoliopsida; order Rosales; family Moraceae; genus Artocarpus; species Artocarpus heterophyllus. The sequence continues at coordinate 30,179,615 of CM046348.1, read as the reverse complement.
AAGTTTAACTAGTTTCAAAGGAATGGGGTTTTGAGGGCCTTAGAGGCCAAATTATGTTCTAAGTAAGCACTAAAATCTGCCAAAATAGTGAGGAAAACAACTTTTATGAACAAAGTTTTACAAAATTCTAAAAGGACTAAATTGTAAAGTTTTGTAAAAATACGACAGATTTAAAAATCAGCCAAAAAGTCTACTGTAACGTTGGAATTTAAGGAAAGTTAAAACATAAAAGTTGTAGAACTCATCGAAATTGTTAAGGTGACATGAACAGTTTGCCAAAATTCTGCTCGGTTGAGGAGTTATGAATTTTACAAGATTTCAAGCACAAAATTTCATGAAATAAAAATGTTATGAAAATTTTTGAATTTGACCAAGGAGTTTTTGTAAGTTGTACTCCTTGTGAAAAACTGAACATTTTGGTACAAAGTGGTCGTTTGTGGTTCCAGGGGCAAAAATGTAAAGATCTTTATATTTTGGGTCAAAACCTTAACATTGTGGAAACTAGGTTTTCATCAAGAAGCATTAGGTTCTTGTATTTCTGTAGGCAATGAGTAACCACAGGGTTTATGTTTTTAAAGATTAAAAGTTTAATCAAGTAAAGAATGAAAGAAAAACGTTAAGCGCAAAAATGTCAAGATTTTCATATTACGAATCAAAACTGTGAAGTTTTGATAAATAAGATTTTAACGAAAGAAAAATTGTTGTTTGGTTTTTTGTAATGTTATGAGAAGTAAAGAAATGTATCATGTTTTAAAAAATTGGTTTCGAAAGTTTTCTAAGACCTATCAAGGGACAAAATGGTCATTTTATAAAAAAGGCCAAAACAGACCCAAAGCGTCTGATGTTGGAAAATGCCCCCTTAGTAGGAATTTTTCCATAACATGTAAGAAATGAGAGAAAAAGTGAAGCAAAAAGTTTAACAAGTTATGAACTTTACGAAAAAGCCGTTAAGGGTAAAATTGTCATTTTTAAGGAAACGGCTAAAACGGAGTTGAACACTCCGAATTTACAAAACATTCTTAGATGGAAAATCTTTTATAATACATTAGGTAACTAGCCCATCAAGAAAGACGGTAAAACTAATTAAGGAACGTTAAAGTTAAGTAAAAAGAAAGGTAACTCGGTCGGTTACAAGGTTAAGGGAAAGTAACCCAATGGGCTACAAAATTAAGTAAAGGGAAAAGTAACTTGGTGGATTACAAAGTTAAGAGCAAGGTAAGCCAATGGTTTATAAAGTTAACTAAAGAGAAAGGTAAGGTAACCTGGTGGGTTAAAAAGTTAAGTAAAGATAAAGGTAACCCGGTGGGTTATAAAGTCAAAAACAATGGGGTACAAAGTAAAGAGAAAGGTAAACCGATAGGGTACCAAGTTAAGTAAAAAGGAAAGAATGGTCAATGTTTAAATTTCATTATCAATCAAGTAGATTGATAAAAAAAAAGTTAGCTAATAAGTCAGGTGTCGTTCGATCAGGACACAGAAGCCGACTAACCAAAGGAAAAGGAACAGAATAGGGAACACTAGAGCTAAGTTCAGGTAAGTTCAAACCTCACCTACAGCATGAAGTAAATGATTTTCAACTGCATTTTATATGTTTGCAAATGTGTTTGTAAATATTATACAAGATGTTTTTAAAGTATGTTTTTACTTGTTATGCATAAAGTTTTAAAGATTAAGTAAAAGTTTGCAATGTATTTGCAATAATTATGTTTAAAGTATGTTTGCATTTTGTTAACGTATAATGCTTTACAATTTAAGTTATAAGTTTTATGTTGCATTTGTTATGCTATAAGTTTTAGAGTACAAGTTATGATTTGTAAATGTGTTTGCATATGATGTGATAAGCATTTGATATGTTCACTAAAGTTAAAAAGAAGATGAAATAAAGATAAAAAGAAAGTGTCGTACTAGCCTCCTTGATATGAGGTACATGAGTAAAGTTAAAGTTATGACCTCGGTGTTTGATGGTCTTAAGTCTTCCACAAGGGAAGCATCATGTTTATGATCTCATGATAATGATGTTAGTACATATACTTGGGTCCATGGTTCAAGAAAGTTAAGAATGATAATAATAAAAAGCTCATAAAAGAATGATCATAAATGAGCATAAATAGAATCATGTATTTTGATTTTGCTTATATTCCTTGTTATGAAATGTTTATGTGTTATGTTTATAAAAAACATTCTGAGGAATGTTTGAAGTTAAATATTTATGAAAAAACATTTTTATGTTTACAAGAAAAAGTTTATGAATGACGTTTTAAAAAAAAACGTTTAAATTTTTTTTATGAAAAACGTTTTAAGAGAAAGGTTTTTATGAGAAAAGCTCATAAAGCATGTGCAAATGACTTGTGAGTTTATGTTTGAACTTACTGAGTGAAAGCTCATTAAAAGTCCTTTCAAGCTATAGATAGTCCCATGGGTGATCATTAGGACCTGTTTAAAGAGCTTAGTGTTATGGAGGACAGATGCAAAGATTTAGGTATGGATACCACTATAGTATGTTTCTATTACTCAAAGAAAATGTTTTCCCGCTATGTGATATAGTGTTTTCAAAGTTTTAAGAAATGTTTTCAAAGTTTTAAGATATATTTTATGAAATGTTTTATATAATTATAAAGTTAAGTTTTAAGCTATGATTTAGTTAATGTTTCTTATTAAGTTTTAAGAAACGATTTGAAATGGTTTTAAAGGCAAATGTTGAGCGATGTCTCAACTTAAGTTGCAACAGAAGTCGCAAGAGTTTTTAAGTATGTTAAAAGGAAAGGAAAAGAAAAAAAATTGTTTGGTATTTTTCTTACTAAATAAGTAAGATTAATGTTTAAGAAATAATATCTAAGTAAGTTAAGTGACAACCCGAAAAGACGGGACGTCACAAAACGCTTTGAGAAAGTTGTTGGGTATTTGGAAACTTAAAACAAAAAAATAAAAAAGAGAGTGTCAAAACCAGAACAAAATAAGAATCAAGCTGAAATGTTAAATGTGATGAACTTTTTTACTTATATAATCTCAAGAGATAACATGATCTTCTAGCACAGTTTTTTTTTTGTCAGCAAATATAAATGAGACGGAGCAATACTTTTCTTTTGTAGGCAAAGAGGCAATCAGTTGAAAGGAAAGTTTGTTGTTATTGTTATTATTATTATTTTTTTGTCATAGTTGTAAACGGAAGCCTCATGTCTCGTTGAAGCACCTAATAACAACGAGCTTAGAGTAAAGCAACCGGCTTGAACCCTCTCATTTAGTGAGAGTCTTAAGATCAAGCCCATGACCACCCTAACTAATCTGGACAAATATATCAAAGTACTTAATACACATACCTTGAAACGAGCAAGTTAAAACAACAAAGACACTAAAGAAACATCTATAAAAATCACACGCCAACATCCAAAGTCAAATAACATGCCAAAGAAACATCCAAATTTCAAAGTTAAATATCCAAAGTTAGCCTTAAAAGCACAAGCTAAAACAATAAAGACGCTAAAGAAACATTTATAAAAATCACATGCCAACATGAAAAGTCCAATAACATGCCAAAAAATCCAAATTTCAAGGTTAAATACCCAAAGTTAGGGCAAGTTAAAACAATAAAGATGCTAAAGAAACATCTATAAAAATCACACACCAACATCCAAAGTCCAATAATATGCCAAAGAAACATCCAAATTCCAAGTTAAATATCCAAAGTTAGCACAGTAGTTATTAATTATAAATCCCATAAAACAATACAAAAATCCACACTTTAAATATCCAAGTCCATGAAAAAGTAATCAACCAATAGCGTAATAAACAAGCCTATTAACCACTTTAGGAACAAAGGAACATTTGAAAGCTTTAAAAATAAAAAAAATAATAATTAAAGAAAAAAGATCACAAGCAACTCAAGAAGCAAGAGCAATATATTCAAATAACAACCCAAGGACTAAAGAAGAAGACATTGAATGAGGTCCAACAGAACTCTGTGAGTCGCAACGGCAAGTGATTGGGCAACACCAGCAGAATGACGGTGGTGTTAGAATAAATGCCTTAAAGCATGCGATATTTTGTAGAGGAAATATTTATAAATAAATAAAGTGATTTTTTTATCATTTTTATGTGCATGTAATTTGAATACTTTATGAATATCTTTAATATTCTATAATTATCTATGTGACCTTAAATTTTATATGTAAGTCTTATACACAATAGGATAATATTTAAGGAAAATAATTGAAATGGTCACTAATGTATGATTAATTATTGCAACTAATTATTCTATTAAAATGTGGAATCTTTAATTGAATGTTACTTGTGTAGGTCATGTCTATTGAGAATGCAACAGTCTTATCTAAAGCGCTAATGTAGTAAGTCATTAAAATAAGTGCACTGTACATAATGTGATTATGTACAACTAGGATGATATGATATGAATAGCAAAATAATTTCTATTAAATATAACAAGTTCTAATCACATCAACTGATGGTCATATATAGGATAATTTTAATCCTAAGTTATTAGCAGACTCTTATTATTGAATTATGTTTTTTGATATACTCTAATCCTATTTCTTGTATTTTGGAGGCATAATGAAGTAAGCAGCCATGAATGTTAATATTATAAGAAATCCATTTCTTCTCTAACAATAACATGATTAATATTGTATTTTGTATTTCATAGTGATGTTTGGGGCCCGTCTAGAGTAAACACACTTTCTAGAAAAAAAATAGTTTGTAACTTTTATCGATGATCATATAGGGTTGTGTTGGGTATATCTGTTGGGGAAAATCTAAAGTAGAACAACATTTTAAAGATTTTTTCTATATGATCGAAAATCAGTTTCAAACAAAATTGGCATCCTATGAACATATAATGGAACCGAGTATTTTATTGATTTTTTGGGAAAAATTTTTCTAGAGAGAGGTGTTATTCATCAATCCACATGTCGTGACACCACAACAAAATGGAATTGCAGAACAAGAAAAATAGACACTTGCTAGAAGTGGCATGTGCTATCATGTTTTTAATGAATGTTCCTAAGTATCTTTAGGGTGATGCGATTCTAATTGCATGCTACTTGATCAACCAAATGCCATCATGAGTTTTGCAGTTTGAAACACCTTTAAATTGTTTGAAAAAGAGTTTTCCCACATTTGTTTAAGCTCGAATATACCTCTGAAAGTTTTTGGCTATACATGCTATGTTTACATACCCTATAACTTTCAGTCCAAATTGGATCCAAAATCTAAAAAATGTGTTTTCATTGGATATGCATCTAGTAAAAAGGGGTATAAAGCTTTAACTAGTTACAAAGAAAATCTTTGAGAGTATGGATGTGTCCTTTCTTGAAAACCAACCTTTTTTTCAAAAAAATTCTCATTAGGGGGAGAGTTTGAAAGAAGATAATTTTTGGGAGATTTATCCCTGTTGGATGTTTCAACAACTGTGTCTGTGGCTTTGATCAACTTTGATAAACAAACTTAGGAGATAACCATTAAGGATATGGAAAATCCTAACAATAATTTGCCAAGTGTTATTTTATTAAAGACAAGGGGAAAAGTACTACAAAAGGAGCATGATAATCCTCACATTGAGCTTCAGGTTTATACTAGTAGTAAATTTCACTAGGATTCCACTGCACCAATTACTGTACCAGCAGATGACTAGTCAAATTTGCCAAGCAATGATCCTTGCACTCAGAGTAATCCATCTTTTGTCCCTATTCTTTTTGTTTCTTAAGATTTGCCAATTTTGCCACCTTTAGATCTTGTTCATAATGCAAATAAATGTTATTTTACGTGAAATTTGGCAGATATATTCATGTATATATTAAGTGTTGAACTGGAAAGTCTCATGGTGAAATGATGAATATTTTTTGTGCTATTGAATTTTATTTAAAACTAGGTTTTATGGCTGTTCTATCAGTGAATTGTTGGACTTCTAGTTGTGTGATGTTTTTTATGACTAAACGAATTTATTTGACTATGAGACTTTTTGTGGTAATGTATTTACATGTTAATAGGTTATCATAAAAATTTTGGAGTCAAAGTAATTTTATTTTATTTGTTTGAATATGTTTACCAAAGGATGCTCACTGGTTTTCAAACCTAAAGTTAGTTTTACCACTAATTTTCAAATGTATGTTTTGATATATTCTAATTTTATTTGAAGCCCAATTTTGGATATGTTGTAGTTTAGGTGTCTATTATATGTAATATTTTTATGAAATTATTTTAGGATATATATAATTTATTATATGAATGTTAGTAAGAATTGCTCACTTTTTTGTCTGTACTAGCTGATTTCATGTTGTGATATGTGTGACTTGTTTTAATTGCTTAATGAAATTTTTATGATCAATGAAAAATCACGATTTAGTTTTATATGTTAGCTTTGTTCATCTAGAGTCTCATGCTTTAATTGTATGTGATTTGTAAGTTATTGGGCTATGAATTTGTATACGTTAAGCAGCATTCTCTATTGATAGTTTTGTTCTAATGTTTTAAAGGCTGATAAAATGTTTTATGGATTAATGTTTTCAAAAGAAGAATATATGAATGATGTAATATAGTATGAGATGAATGTTAATTCCTTGTGTATATGAATGATTGACATAAACATTCCAAGAGGTGAGCACATCAAGACCGCAGCGACGTCATCTAAAAATTTGGGTTTAGTAAGCTAACCAAGTAAGTACATTCTCACCTGCAACATGATGAAGTTTACAAAAAGTTTGAAATCTATGTTCATGATGGTTTTATGATAATTTCCATGATGATTAAATGTGATGTTTGATTATGAAAGTTTTGATGTATAAAAGGTTTATGCATGTTATGATGATGACGTATTCCAAAGTATAAAAGTGTATATATGTATATGTATATATGTATCACCTAAATAAGTGTTGCACACCGATGTTTATTTTATGTTTATGTTTATGATGTTATGTTTGGCTCAGAATTAGCTACCCCTCTCATCTCATGACGATGCACCTACAATGATGATAAGGTGCAACACATGGGCCCCTAAAGATAAAATGAATGAAGTTTTAATATGGTTAATGTTATCGAAAGATATGTTCTATATGAAACTGTGCCTAGAGCACTATTATGATGATGATGATTATAGTTATGATGTTTCATAAAGATGTTCATAAAATGTTTTACATTGTGAGATATGAAATGTACTTACTAAGCTTTTGGCTTACTTAGTTTTATGTCATGTTGCAGATAAAGATAAGAAGATTATGGAATAGGTGGAGGGCAAGGGCAGGTGTGTGAGCTATGCACGATGGATTGAAAATGAAAGATGTCGAGAAAAAATTTTAAAATTTATGAATTATGTTTTTATTACTTTGAATGTTTATTTTTCACACTTTGAGATATTAGAACTTGTTTTAATTATCTTGATTTTGACAACAGATCGAATTGTCGACCATTACTGGTCGGACTGCCAATCCAATGATTGGCCTACTGATTACCCTGCATCGGCTTGCCGATATAAGTATTTTAAAACTTTGATTTTGTACAGCCTTGAGCGGCCTACCGATGGTTGATGTTCGGATTGTCGGTTATGTTCGGCCTGCCGATGTCTGAAGTTCGGCCTACCAAACTGTTCAGATAGTTTTCAAAAGTTGCTTTGATTTTTATTTAAATTATAATCTTATTATATTGTGTTGGTAAACTATTTGAAAAGTACTTACATATAAATAGTTTTAAATAAATGTTTAAAAACAAATGATGAAAAGAATGGATCTTGGGAATATGTTAATTAAATTATGATTTTAATCTTAATAGCTTATCTTAGATATAACATGAATAAATGTAACAACATCTATAACGTCCGCAAGAGGGCGTTACATGCCGTTCGAGAGGGGCAGAAGGACAGTATCGGGGGGTTGTTAAGGGAGGAATTGTCTTGGGTGTTTTGTCTGATAAACCCCATTGCTTAGGTTTTTTTAAGGGCCTTAGGTGTTTTAATTATTATTATTAATTGATATCATCAATCACTATTAAATTAATAATCAATGTTTTAAAATTAAGTTTAGTTTTAAGTACCTTAATAATTTTTTTTTATAAAAATAGTTGTGCTTTCAAAAACACATTACTATATACAACCAAACATAATTTCAAAACCAGTTCTAAAATATTTCTCAAAATATTTTCATTTCCAACTTTTTTAAAAAACAAAACCTATTTTAAAAACACTACTAAACAGGGTCTAAAAGTTCTAATATTTGTTTCACAAATGAGTTGTTATTTTTGCACCCTAACAATTCATTAATCCCCTCAACTAATTAATAATCCTCTAATAAAAATTTGAAAAATCTATCATTTTATAGCTACAATTTTTATAATACCTAATTTAACTCTCTCATACCTCAACCTAATTTAAATCTTGGTTTGATTTATAAAATAATATAATATTTTTCAATTATTAATGTTATATTTCCTTTTTTAAAAATCTTGCATTTTGTTCGAGTACGATTTGGTCAGGCCCAAATCGTTCAGTGAAAGCTCAGAATAAGGAATCCAAATTGCGATCAGAGTGAATCGAGCCTAATGAGATTGTTCAATTCTAGACAGACTAATATGGAAAGCGTCACTTGCTTATCATGTAGTCAACTTGAGGTATCGATCAATTTGATGGTTATGGTGCGATTGCAGTTTCTACTTATTTCATTTTGTATGAATCAAACCCTCCTCACCATTATGGATTTGTAAAGTGTCGATTCGATGGAATTGATATATAGAATTTGGCAATTATAAGAAGATACATGCTAAGCCACAAAATAGGACATGGGGAGAAGTCCGATGTTTACGCCCTATTGAAGATCGACACGTGTCCCACTACTGTAAGCACTATTATGCCTACTCCTTCCATCAACTTAAAGCCACGATCTCACGGAGTACTCTATATAAAGGATAGTGACAGCTTCACTGAGAGACATACAGAGAAACTTATAGAAACTTTACAAAAATAGTTACTTTTTATTATATCATCTCTCTCAAATACTTTCTAATCTATGCCAATTCATCCATTATAGTGAAGAACTGTGCATGTAGCTCCACAAATCTCGTGTGTGGTATCATTTATTTTTGTAGTATCATTTGATTACTTACAGCTTTAATTTAATTTTCGTCCTGTAATTATTTTGATCTTGCTCTTGAAAGCTAAATAGATCCTAACAACAGTGATTTGAGGGCCCAAACTCATGAATAGAAAATATCAAATTGAATATTAATCCGTTTATATTTAATTATAGATCCAACATCTGTAGTTTGACGCCCATCGTAAGGCCTTTGATAACTAACTCGAGGATTTTGAAAGCTTTAGCATCAAATATGGCAGATAGCATAGACCACCAAAATGTGCATGAAGAACAGAATGAAGAAACACAGGCCCTGTCCCAAGGAGACAAGCATATGAAGGTCCTTACTACAGAAGTGGAAACACTAAAGAAGCTTCTTCATAAATAGGCAACGCGTTCCTAGAAGCGCAACAGGCGACTCGACCAACTTAGCAGTAAGAATAGTGCCCTCAGGAGCTGGATTAGCTACCAAAACTCTTAGTTCTCAGCCTACTTGTATTAGTACCCTTATTTTGGGTACTCGATGTTCCATATGATGATAGCCATGCAGTGGTAGTACCAACCACCACCTCCAACCACGCAACAACCTTCCTATAGCCTCATTAGAAGGATGAGCTGCCGTACATAACCTTGACACCTAGAGCGATAACTACAGCCACAATAAACACAATGGTACCAGCATCGATATCAACTACGGCTGCTATGAGCACTCCATAAAGCTTAAGTAAAGAATATCCATAAACATTCATACAATAGCATGAAGAGATCGAGCAAAAACTTAGGCAGATGCCGTCCTGAGTTTGGCCCTGTTAACTGCAGAGGCTATCTAATAGATGATGCAAGATATGCTCGATCAGAATACCAGGCTAGTTGAAGAGAAGATTGACCAGAAAGTAACTAAGGCTACAAGCAAGCCCCTGACACTTGATGATATCTCGAAGTGTTAGACATGTATGCTCTAAGGAGTAAAAATGTAATACGTTTTTGGAGACATTTTTATCAATAAAGAATTTATTCATTTATATATACCAAATATTGTCCTCTTTACGTTCATATTCGTTGAATGTATGATAAGCAAACAGTAGTCTGAGACTGTCAGTCTAAACCTTAAGAGTTGGGCATATGATGGGATGATTATGCGGTAGACACGACTCTTAAGGTGATGGTCTAAAATATATGATCCGCAATCGAGGGAATAAAGTTGGGCGCTTTATTCATGTAAAGATTGTTATGTTGTCTATATCCCTTTTGGGAGATGGTTTGTCTTGGCCATCGGAGTTGGACTCCGTGAATAGAAACATTGGCGCGTTGTCATAGGTGACGATGTGTTGGATCGGGACATAAAGTGAATTGATTTGGATTAATAATTCTGTCTTGGCAAATCGATTCACTTTAGACAGTCGTTTGTATTGTATCTTAATCCTGAGATGAATAATGGGCTCGTTGTCTCGACTTGTGTCTTTTGATGTACCAATGGGTGACTCCCACATCTCTATAGTGGCATGCATGCCGGTACGTTGGAGGCATGACTCTTGATAGCGTAGACTTGTTATTCATAGATATGGAATCCATAGCTCCTCTTTAGGAGTAATGATATCCTCTTATATGCGTTGTCCTGTAATTGGAAAACTGGAGCGCTCAACCATTTGGATACATAGGTGTAACCGAATGGTATACTATCTTTGGATGGTAAGTTTTCTAATGGTGAGACAATGGAACGTAAGATAAAAATAATCGGGAAGGTAAGACAGAACTTGTCCTTAAGCCGATTATGGATGATCATATGGGGATGCGATACACTATGATATGTCATGGAGACTTAGCTACACGAGCTTCGTAATTCTATAAAGTTCGAGAGTGCAGCTCCAAGCTTTTAGTGGAGTAGCGTTGGAGTTGATAATTGTGAAATGTATATCTGGGATATTGGGTTTCATAATTATCATGAGCTTGAACTTTATAGGTCCATTTTGGTCCCCTTTGCTAGCTCACAAAGTCCTGTAACGACACGGCGTGCTTTTCCAATAATTGGTGACTTATGTCGGATTTATCAGATTGGTTTAAAATTTATAAGAATCAAATAATTCATGTCTGTTTATCGGTTGAATTAATTTTGTAAGAAATTAGTTCAAGATGAACTTGTTGAATTATGGCGTTCGGATAATTCTTGTCTGTTTATCGGTTGTTTTAATTTTGGACAATTAGAACAAGATAAACTTGTAGAATTATTTGAATTGATTTATTTTCTTAGAGATTATCTTGATAGAGTTTGTTTTGATCAGATATCTTTTCTATTGGGGTATTTGAATCAAAACTGAGACTTTATCCTTTAGAATCTCGGGTGGAAAATAAAAGATTCGCGGAGATTTTTTCTCGGCAGTTCGGCCTGCCGATCAGAAAGTTCGGCCTGCCGAACTGGCCAGTTCGGCCTGCCTATCTCACAGTTCGGCATGCCGACCGCGACAGCTAAGATTACGCGTTTTTCACGCGTATCTTATCAGATATTGATCCAAACTTGATTCTGTTTCGATTTTTGAGACCTAATCTGATATGGACTGACCCCAAGGACCAATAGGTATAAAAAGGGAGTGAGTCTAATGATTTACTCAGATCAATTTGAGAGATTAAGAGTGATACTCTTCTAGTGAGCATCTGAAAACTCCCTGAGAGCTTTTGTTCACAAATCACGAACACTAGCTTTGGGTTCTCTCTATTGGTTGGAAGGAGAGTCACCGGTGGAAGAGCTGTACGTGTGAGCCCACACTCACTCCGGTTGTGGATAGAGAATAGCAAAGAAGACCAGTTGGTTGAGGCTCTTCTGGAACGTTACTTCTCTACACAGGTCGCGGAGGTTCTTCGGCACACTGAGGTTAGTAAGATCTGTTTAATTTATACATATAACATGTCATACTTGTATTTTGGAAAATACTCTGATGAAAATTTTTTAAAATTCCGCTGCGCACTTTGTTTCCAACAATTGGTATCAGAGCCGAGGTTTTTACATAAATTTGCAAGTTTGTGATCATGTTATATGCATAAATTTTGTGATCTTAATCTCTCCTATGCTTGAATTGAATTTTATAGAGAGATGGCACTCTAGGTTTCTATATAATATATATGTTGTCATGGATTATGTGGTGAATGTTTATTAATTAATTATGGTTGATTAAATAGTTGTTTAATTATTTATTAATTAATTAATACCGGTTATGGTTCCTTAGAGGTTAGAATGTGTATCTAGGTTTTTCATGTAATTAGATGGCGGACTATCATCTCTGTCTAGGAATTATTATTTAATTTTTAATTTGTAAGAATTTTGTAATTAAATAATTATTCGGAGAAGACGGAACGAGAAGTCGGATCTTGAAGATAGATGATGGCGCCTCCAGGTATTTCCTGAGTCTCTAATTTTGTGTTTTTGAATTGTTGAAAATAAAATTGATGAATTGCATTAAAATTGTATTTTCTGGATTGAGTGTTTTCTGCTCGGTCGGCATGCCGGACCTCACAGTTCGGCAGGCCGAAGGTCACAGATCGGCAGGCCGGACGTACGGTCCGGCAGGCCGACAGTGGGGCAGAAATTTTGGTGCTCTGCCGGCAGGCCGAACCTTCATGTTCGGCAGGCCGAACCACCATGATCGGCAGACCGATCACCTAGATCGGCCTGCCGACAGAGAGCATCCAGGTGTCCAGAAAAGGTGCGATTTTTTCAGTGCAGTTTTAATTTTATTTTTGGGACGATTCTGAGAAACATTAAATTTGGATATGACCGGAAATATGAAGTGTTCGATTCATACGGGATTGAGGACTTGAAGATGGATATTACATGAAGAAGGATATAGCTTGAGGATTCAAGGATGAAGAATCGATAAATGTCTCGATTATTCTCTTGTAATCTTAGTTTTTCTATTCTCTAGGGTGGAACCATAATATTACGGTTATTATTATTATGCTTGTAGCTTTGCTTGATTGCTTTGCTTGTCTGCATTATAATATGATTTACCATGTATATTGATAACATGTCATATAGAATAGGGAGTGGCGCTCATATTAAAATTGTTCATGCATAATTTTAAAATAAAACCTTGACTTCAAAAGATTGAGTGGGAGAAGGTTTTCGAAGAGAGAACCTAAGGCCTCCATCGTTGGTCCATAGGAAGAACATGATGGTCCCAACCCCTAGGAAGGGATTTCTATTATGTACTAGATTGGATCTCTAAGAGGATAAGGTATTTTAGTATGATTTATGGTTGCACACCCCTAGGTGGTGATTATAAATCATGGATAAAATATTGAAACGGTGGTTATACACTCACATTAATTTTATTATTAACCTCCCCTAGGAGCTCTGTTAATAAAATTAATGGCCAAAGAAACGATTATTAGTATATGCTAGATCATACGGGTCCTGGATGGCATATATTAATCAGGAGGGGATCCGTGTTCCTGATTGAATTTGGCATGACTCCCCTAGGAGCTTGTTGAATTCTGAGTTGGGAATTATCGTTGTAAGGTTGTGATATTTTCAAGGTTTTGACACATAAACACATTTGTATGATTTTACATGATTGTGTTATCTTACTAAATTATTATATATGTTTGCTTATGTTTGGTATATGATTCTTTATTGTAGATTGAAAATGTCTAAAAACGCTTTATCATCGATACTTGACAAAAACCAATTAACCGGTGAGAACTATAATGATTGGAAACGGAACCTGGACATCGTCCTATCCTTTGAGAAACTGAAATATGTACTGACAACTCCTTGTCCTCCCGAGCCTACGGGAGACTCAAGTAATGAGCAATTCTAAGCGTACGACCGCTGGAAAGATGCTAATGATCAGGCCCGCTGCTATGTTATGGCTAGCATGAATAACGTGCTGCAGGCTCAACATCAGGATTATGAGACTGCGAAGCAGATCTTGGATAATCTTGAGGATATGTTTGGAGGCCAGGCCATAACAAAGCGGCAAGGGGCGCTTCGGAAACTCTTAAACTGTAGACAGAGACCGGGGACATCTGTAAAGGAGCACATGATGTTGGTCATGGGTTACCTCGCTGAGGCTCAAACCAATGGAGCCGACATCGATGCTGAAACTCAGATGACTATGGTCTTTGAGACTCTGTCTAAGGAATTTATTCCGTTTAGAGCTACTTTTAATTTGAGCAATAGACGGGATATGACCTTGACAGAACTGATGAAACAGTTACAGGAGTTTGAACTGCTGATCAGGGAGTCTCCTGCTGGTGGAGAGGCCAATATGGTAGCTGCTTCTGGTTCCAATCCTAACTCTGGGAATGGAAAGAAGCAACGGGCCAAGAGTGGTAAGTCTTCTATTCCTATTGCTACCAAGAGCAAGAAGAAAAAGAAGAAGAACCCAAAGAAGCTTAAGTGCTTCTTCTGTGGTAAGGTCGGGCATATAAAGAAGCATTGCAAGGACTTCCTTTCCAAGGGAGGTAGGTGTGATCTTCTATATTTAGAAACTTGTTTGGTTGAGGAATCCAGTGACATTTGGGTCATAGATTCCGGTGCAACTAATCATGTTTGTGTTTCTCTGCAGGGATTCAAAGAAACGAGAAGTCTACTTCGTGAAGACTTAACGCTTCGGATGGGCGATGGATCCTTGGTCTCAGCGGAAGCAGTGGGAGATGTCCATCTTTGTTTTGATAATTATAGGAGTTTAATTTTGCGAGATTGTTTTTATGTTCCTAAATTTAAAAGGAATTTAATTTCTGTATCTTCTTTATTTAAAGACTCCTACGTTGTATCTTTTAATGAAAAAGTGGTGATTCGTAAAAACAAATCTTTTATCTGTTCTGGATGAATGCAAAATAACCTATATTTTATCAAACCTAAGATGGACTTATTGCTTAATGCTGAGATAAATGATAATGACTCAAAAAGACTTAAAACTTCTCACTCTAATAAGACTTATCTTTGGCATTTGCGCCTTGGCCATATTAACCTGAATAGGATTTAAAGGTTGGTAAGGGATGGACCTTTAAGTCACTTAAAGGTGGAATCTATACCTCAATGTGAATCTTGTTTGGAGGGTAAAATGACCAAAAGACCATACGGGTCTAAGGGCAATAGGGCCGAAGGGGTTCTAGAACTTGTGCATAGTGATGTTTGCGGACCAATGAACATCCGGGCACGAGGAGGGTATGAGTACTTCATCACTTTTATTGACGATTACTCAAGATATGGGTATGTGTACCTAATGCACCACAAAAGCAAAACTTATGATAAGTTCAGGGAGTTTCGGGCTGAAGTGGAAAAGCAATTGGGTAGACCCATAAAGACACTTCAATCTGATCGAGGTGGGGAATACCTTTCTGATGAGTTCTTGGGACACTTGTTAGAGAATGGGATTTTATCCCATTTGACTGCGCCGGGCACTCCGCAGCAGAATGGCGTAGCGGAGAGAAGGAATAGGACTTTGTTCGACATGATTCGGTCCATGATGAGTTATTCATCATTGCCTTTATCCTTTTGGGGATATGCACTACAAACCGCATGTTATCTTTTGAACAATGTGCCTTCAAAATCGGTCCCTAAAACTCCTCACGAGTTGTGGACAAGACGGAAGACATCCTTAAACCATATTCGCATATGGGGATGTCCAGCTCATGTCCTGTTTAAGGATCCGAATAAGTTGGAAGCACGTTCAGAAGTTTGCGTGTTTGTAGGATATCCAAAAGGGACTAAAGGGGGTTATTTTTATAACCCAAAGGAAAATAAAGTCGTGGTTTCAACTAATGCAACTTTCCTTGAGGAGAGTTACATGAACGACTTTAAACCTCAAAGCAAAGTGGTGCTTGAGGAGATGAGGGGTAATCCGTTTACTCCGGAGGTTCCGAACGAAACCATTCCGATCGGTGTAGAAAAACCAAACAAACCTGAACAACAACCACAGGGGCTTCGGCGTAGTGGGAGGATCGGGCGTCAACCTGAGAGGTATATGTTCAATGGGGAGGTCTTTTTGGCTGAACCGGATGAACATGACAGGGATCCTTATACTTACGCAGAAGCTATGGAGGATGTTGATTCAAGACTCTGGACAGAGGCCATGAACATTGAGATGAAGTCTATGGAGACTAATCGGGTCTGGGAGCTCGTGGATCTTCCCGAAGGGGTAAAACCCATAGGGTGTAAGTGGATCTACAAGAGGAAAAGAGGAGTGGATGGAAAGGTCGAAACCTTTAAGGCTAGACTGGTAGCTAAGGGTTATACGCAAAAGGAAGGAATCGATTATGAGGAAACCTTTTCGCCTGTAGCCATGCTTAAGTCCATCCGGATTCTCTTGTCCATAGCTGCCGCTCTCGACTACGAGATTTGGCAGATGGATGTCAAGACGGCTTTTCTAAATGGCTATCTTGATGAGTCCATTTATATGGAACAACCAGACGGGTTCAAGGTCGCGGGTCAAGAGGGTAAGGTTTGTAAGTTGCTAAAGTCTATTTATGGACTTAAGCAGGCTTCTCGTTCTTGGAACATAAGATTTGATCAAGTGATCAAGACTTATGGGTTCTCACAAAATGTGGATGAACCATGTGTTTACAAACACATTAAGAATGGGAAGGTGGTTTTTCTACTACTCTATGTAGATGACATTCTGCTAATTGGCAATGACGTTGGGGCGTTGTCATCGGTCAAATTATGGTTGACCAAGCAGTTTGACATGAAGGACTTGGGTGAGGCTAATTTTGTTCTCGGTATCCAGATCTTGCGGGATAGGAAGAACAAAATGATAGCTTTGTCACAGGCCGGCTACATAGATAAAATTCTCAGGAGGTTTGCAATGCAGGATTCCAAGAAAGGTGGGCAACCATCTAGGTCTGGAATTACTCTTTCTAAGAAAGACTCTCCAAAGTCTTATGAAGAAAGAGAATACATGAAGAAGGTGCCTTATGCTTCGGCAGTGGGTAGTCTCATGTATGCCATGCTTTGCACTCGACCGGATATTAGCTATGCGGTCGGGATTGTGAGTCGATTTCAGGCGGATCCAGGACCGAACCATTGGGTTGCGGTAAAGCATATTTTCAAGTACCTGAGAAGGACTCGAGGGTATATGCTTGTGTATTCGGGTGAGGATTTAACTCCTCTAGGATACACTGATTCGGATTTTCAATCCTGCCTGGATTCTAGGAAATCGACTTCAGGGTTTGTGTTTACTCTGGGTGGCGGTGCCATCAGTTGGAGAAGTGCGAAGCAAGATTGCACTTCGGATTCAACGATGGAGGCCGAGTATGTGGCGGCTAGTGATGCTTCGAAAGAAGCAGTGTGGCTCCGCAAGTTCCTTGGGGATCTTGAGGTAGTTCCTGGTATGGATAAAGCGGTATCACTGTACTGTGATAACAGTGCGGCGGTAGCTAATGCTAAGGAACCAAGATTTCACAAGAAGAGTAAGCATATTGATCGGAAGTATCATGTGATAAAGGACTTCGTTGAGAGCGGGCATGTCACGGTGTGCAAGATCGCGTCAGAGGACAATTTAGCTGATCCATTTACGAAGACACTTTCTGGGAGAGTCTTCGAAAGGCATGTGGAAGCTATGGGGATGCGAAATTTGCAGTATTTACTCACTTAGTGCAAGTGGGAGATTGTTAGACATGTATGCTCTAAGGAGTAAAAATGTAATACGTTTTTGGAGACATTTTTATCAATAAAGAATTTATTCATTTATATATACCAAATATTGTCCTCTTTACGTTCATATTCGTTGAATGTATGATAAGCAAACAGTAGTCTGAGACTGTCAGTCTAAACCTTAAGAGTTGGGCATATGATGGGATGATTATGCGGTAGACACGACTCTTAAGGTGATGGTCTAAAATATATGATCCGCAATCGAGGGAATAAAGTTGGGCGCTTTATTCATGTAAAGATTGTTATGTTGTCTATATCCCTTTTGGGAGATGGTTTGTCTTGGCCATCGGAGTTGGACTCCGTGAATAGAAACATTGGCGCGTTGTCATAGGTGACGATGTGTTGGATCGGGACATAAAGTGAATTGATTTGGATTAATAATTCTGTCTTGGCAAATCGATTCACTTTAGACAGTCGTTTGTATTGTATCTTAATCCTGAGATGAATAATGGGCCCGTTGTCTCGACTTGTGTCTTTTGATGTACCAATGGGTGACTCCCACATCTCTATAGTGGCATGCATGCCGGTACGTTGGAGGCATGACTCTTGATAGCGTAGACTTGTTATTCATAGATATGGAATCCATAGCTCCTCTTTAGGAGTAATGATATCCTCTTATATGCGTTGTCCTGTAATTGGAAAACTGGAGCGCTCAACCATTTGGATACATAGGTGTAACCGAATGGTATACTATCTTTGGATGGTAAGTTTTCTAATGGTGAGACAATGGAACGTAAGATAAAAATAATCGGGAAGGTAAGACAGAACTTGTCCTTAAGCCGATTATGGATGATCATATGGGGATGCGATACACTATGATATGTCATGGAGACTTAGCTACACGAGCTTCGTAATTCTATAAAGTTCGAGAGTGCAGCTCCAAGCTTTTAGTGGAGTAGCGTTGGAGTTGATAATTGTGAAATGTATATCTGGGATATTGGGTTTCATAATTATCATGAGCTTGAACTTTATAGGTCCATTTTGGTCCCCTTTGCTAGCTCACAAAGTCCTGTAACGACACGGCGTGCTTTTCCAATAATTGGTGACTTATGTCGGATTTATCAGATTGGTTTAAAATTTATAAGAATCAAATAATTCATGTCTGTTTATCGGTTGAATTAATTTTGTAAGAAATTAGTTCAAGATGAACTTGTTGAATTATGGCGTTCGGATAATTCTTGTCTGTTTATCGGTTGTTTTAATTTTGGACAATTAGAACAAGATAAACTTGTAGAATTATTTGAATTGATTTATTTTCTTAGAGATTATCTTGATAGAGTTTGTTTTGATCAGATATCTTTTCTATTGGG
The DNA here is from genome assembly GCA_025403435.1 of Artocarpus heterophyllus. Classification (NCBI taxonomy): domain Eukaryota; kingdom Viridiplantae; phylum Streptophyta; class Magnoliopsida; order Rosales; family Moraceae; genus Artocarpus; species Artocarpus heterophyllus. Next base: position 30,160,590 of record CM046348.1, on the reverse strand, counting down.
GTATTTGAATCAAAACTGAGACTTTATCCTTTAGAATCTCGGGTGGAAAATAAAAGATTCGCGGAGATTTTTTCTCGGCAGTTCGGCCTGCCGATCAGAAAGTTCGGCCTGCCGAACTGGCCAGTTCGGCCTGCCTATCTCACAGTTCGGCATGCCGACCGCGACAGCTAAGATTACGCGTTTTTCACGCGTATCTTATCAGATATTGATCCGAACTTGATTCTGTTTCGATTTTTGAGACCTAATCTGATATGGACTGACCCCAAGGACCAATAGGTATAAAAAGGGAGTGAGTCTAATGATTTACTCAGATCAATTTGAGAGATTAAGAGTGATACTCTTCTAGTGAGCATCTGAAAACTCCCTGAGAGCTTTTGTTCACAAATCACGAACACTAGCTTTGGGTTCTCTCTATTGGTTGGAAGGAGAGTCACCGGTGGAAGAGCTGTACGTGTGAGCCCACACTCACTCCGGTTGTGGATAGAGAATAGCAAAGAAGACCAGTTGGTTGAGGCTCTTCTGGAACGTTACTTCTCTACACAGGTCGCGGAGGTTCTTCGGCACACTGAGGTTAGTAAGATCTGTTTAATTTATACATATAACATGTCATACTTGTATTTTGGAAAATACTTTGATGAAAATTTTTTAAAATTCCGCTGTGCACTTTGTTTCCAACACGAAGAATATACATGAAACCCTTTTTACAAAAAGGATTGCTTTTATCGTTACTCTAAAATACGAGAACCTCATGTTTGCACGATTCGACGAAATCGCTGACCCAAAAGATTACCTTCTCTAGTACAAGAATGTTGTAAGTGCAACAAACATCCCAGATTCAATACTAGATGAGATGATGTGTAAGCTATTTGTGCAAAGTTTGAGAGTCCTGCCCTCTGATGGTTCAGCAACTTGCCCACTAGAACAATCGATAGCTTTGAAGAGTTGATAGATTCTTTTTTCAAAGCCCACTCTGTGCACATCAAAACAGGCAAAATGACCAAAGACCTCTGGTTGATAATTCAGATCCCAAGAATGTCATTACAAGCTTACAGTAAAAGGTTTAGCAAAGCCACTTTAGTGATCTTAGATTTAGAAGATGGAACGGCTCAAGAGGCTTTGAAGAAAGAACTGCTGCATAAGTCCTTGTTTAAAAACAACATCTGCTCGAAATACCTACAAAGGCCCTAAATAAAGCCAAGGGGTGGACTAACCTTGAAGAACAAAACAAGCATTGCGAACGAGAACTTACGAGGAACAAGGAGTAGAACATGAGGGTTGAAAGACAACCGAAGACATGCCTAAAACGAAGAGGACGAACAAGAACACCATCGAGAATAGAATGGAGGGAGAAAGAACAAAAACCACAGGAGGGGAGAAGGCCATTGTCACCATAGAGGTATGCCTTGAACATATCCCCACCAAATTGATTGCCCAGCTAGAAGGGAAGGATTATGTCAGGTGGTTGAATAAAATGGCCCTAAGCCAATCCCACAACCAGATAAAGTATTACGAATTCCACCAAGACACTAGACATCGAACAATCAATTGCAAGGCCCTGCGAGCTGAGATCACAAAATTGCTAAAGAAAGGGCAATTAAGGGAGTATCTGTCAAAACGAGGAAGACAAATATATATGCTAGACCTTGAAAGGAGCAGGCTGAAAAGCGAATAAGCCCAAGAGAAAACTCCACCACCACCACCTATCAGACAAATAATTAGAGTCATTTGTGGGGCTTGGTTTGTAGCAGAGACTTTGTAAACTAGATGAAAGCCCATTAGAGAAGAGCTAATCAAGCAACTATCAGTTCAATGATAGAAGAGTTTGGCGAGCACACCATTTTGTTTCGCAGTGATGAAGTGTCAGGGCTAGACAAACCACACGACGACGCTTCCATAATCAAGCTCAATGTTGCAAATTGTAAAATTGGAAGGATACTCATTGATAATAGAAGCTCAGTGGACATTCTGTTTCTCTCAACTTTAAGAGAAATAGACATCAATGAGAAGAAAATAGAAAAATCTAACCATATTGGTGGGATTCAATGGTGAGGGCACCATAGTACTGAAAAGAATAAAATTACCGGTCTATGTTGTAGGAGAGAACAAGATGACAAATTTTCTTGTCATGGATTGCCCTTCCAAGTACAACATGACACTTGGGTGACCTTAGATATGTTTAGTGAAAGCAATCCCATTCACTTACCACCAGCGAATCCAAGTCTTGACGAAGCACAAAATAAGAGAAATCTAGGGAAGCTAAGACACGGCCAAAAGCTGTTATCTAATGGCATTGAAGCAAAAGAAGCCTGTTTTATAGCAACTAGAGATGAGCCCATTGCGTGGGTTGAGTATTAAAGAGCGAGGGGAGCTAGAGCTTAAACAATTGGATAAAGTGCAAATTGACTCCGAAAATAAGCATCGTACAGTAATATTAGCTAGCAGCTCGATCCAGAGGTAAACTGCAATAGTTGATTTCTTAAAAGATAATAAGACTGCTTCGTATAATCTCATATAAATATGCCTGAGATCAACCCAAGTACTATCTCTTACTGGCTCAATGTTGATCCAAACCATCAGCCCCTATGGCAAAAAATAAGATGACAAGGGATTGAGCAGAATAATATAGTTAAGGAGGCAGTCAAGCGTCTATCAAAAGTAGGGTTCATTCGACCGATTTAGTACCTGGATTGGCTTGCGAAGTCGTGATAGTGAGGGAGAAGAAAAGTGACGAATGTGTGTAAACTTCACAGACTTGAATAAAGCCTACCCAAAAGATAGCTATTTATTACCTCACATCGGTCGCCTCATCATGCAACCGCTAGCCATGAAATCCTAAGTTTTCTTGATCCATTCTTTGGTTATAATTAGATTATGTTGCATCTCAAAGGTTAAGAGAAGACTGCCTTCATCATGGAGCATATAATTTTTTATTTTAAGGTCATGCCATTAGGGTTGCAGAATGCTAAAGCAACCTATCAAAGACTCAACAACATGATGTTCGAGGAACAAATTGGTAAGAATATGAAAGTTTACATTTATGATATGTTGGTAAAGTCTTTGCAGACTCATCTTTATGTGCAACATTTACAAGAATGCTTTGACATGCTGAGGAAGTAAAACATGAAGTTGAACCAAGAGAAGTGTACTTTTAGGGTTACTAGCAAAATGTTCTTAGGATATTTTGTAGCAAAGCAGGGATCGAGGCGAATCAAGACCACATAAAAGCTTTTCAAATTATGCCATCACCGCAGAGCAAGCGAAAAACTCAGAAGCTAACCAAACAAGTAGCAGCTCTTAGCTGGTTCATAGCTTGCTTATTAGACAAGTGCTATACATTCTTTTAGTTGCTGAAGAAGAATACGAAGTTTGAATAAAGCGACAGCTACGAGCAGGCATTCTAAGATTTAAAGAAGTACTTTTTCATTCCACCGATCTTGTCAAAACCAAAAGATGGAGAACTGTTGTATCTCAACTTAGCAGTTTCAGAAACGACAATCAGTTTAACACTAGTTAGGGAGGAAGACTCGATCTAAAAGCTAGTGTTCTTCGAGAGTCATACCCTACTTGATGTAGAAATTAGGTACTCCATTATTGAAAAACTCGCTCTCGTACTCATCGTATCTGTTTGCAAACTGTGACCATATTTTCAGGGCACACAATCATAGTACTATCGTCGTACCTAATATGAACCATTTTGCACAAGTCAGACGTTTCAGGAAGATTGACAAAGTGGGCTAACTCATTGAGATTGATATTGAGTACAAGCCTCGAACTACATTGAGGTACAAGTGTTAGCAGATTTCATCGCGGTGTTAACATATGAGCTTGACAAAGAGGAGTTGAAGATGTGGACTATGCAAGCAGACGGTGCCAGCAATGAAAGAGGTTCAAGGGTTGGAGTCTTGCTGCGATCACCAACATGCAAGGTAATCAAAAAATGCTTCATATTGGGTTTAAGAGCAACCAGCAAAGAAGCAGAGTATTAAGCCATAATCGCCGACTTAAGATTAGCCACGACACTAGGGGCTACCGAGCTTATAGTGGAAAACGACTCAACCTTAGTAGTCAACCAGATCATCAAAGAGTACGAAACTCGAGATGACAAGATGATCTCCTACTTGGAGATTGTTAACAAATCAAATCATTAGTTCGACTAATTCAAAGTAAGGCATGTACCACGCGAGTTGAACTCAAGAACAGATGCGCTCACCAATCTTGGATCTTCTGTTGAAGTGAAAATAAAGAAAGTCATTCCACTAAAATACATCAAGCGACTCAGCACCGAAACAACCAAGAAGGCAAACTATGTCACCCCCAAAAACAACTAGAGGACCCCAATTGAAATGTACATAAGCGATGAATGGCTCCCAGAAGACGAAGGAAGTTGCAAGGAAAATCAAGGTTTAAGCAGCAAGATGCTACCTGATAGAAGGGAAGCTTTATAAACAATCGATTGCAGGTCCTTATCTCCGATACCTAGGAAAAGATAAAGCCAAGCCAGTGATCCAAGAAGTTCACGAAGGTTCATGCGGCAATTGTTCAGTAGGATGATCTCTATGTAATAAGATCAAAAGGAAAAGATATTATTGGCCCACCAAGTAGAGCGACTCGAAAGATTTCACCAAAAGATATGATAGTTACCAAAGACACATACTAGCAATCCACCAGTGCATTGAAGGACTATCATCGATTAGTTCACCATACCCATTCATGAAATATTCAATAGACGTGGTCGGATTGTTTCTGTCGGCCCTTGGGCAGGTAAAATACTTTCTCCTTCTTATGGATTATTTCTCTAAATAGGTCAAACCTGAAGCCTTTGTAGATATTAAAGTACATGATATCAAAAGATTCATTTGGAGAGAAACATCATCCGTCGGTTTGAAGTGCCCAAGAAGATTGTCACTCATAATGACTCTCAGTTCATCTCTTCCTCCTTCAAGAATTTTGCCAAGATTGGGATATCATCTTGAGCTTTTCGATGCCCAAATATCCATAGAGAAACAGACAAGCCAAAGCAATGAATAAAATGATTGTCAAAAACTTGAAGAAAAAGCTAGACACAAGGAAGGGTCACTGGGTTGAAGAATTCCCGATGGTACTATTGGCCTATCGAACGACTCCAAGGAGTGCAACTGGCAAATCTCCCATTTTCTCTAGTTTATAGCACAAAAGCAGTGATCCCAACTAAGGTTGTGGCTTAGGAACTCCAGATCAACTACTTCCTTCTTAATGAAATGACAAATGAGGAAATGATTAGAGATACGCTAGACTTGATCCCTAAAAAGAGGGAAAATGCTCTCTATCGCCTTGGTTGATATCAAGAAGCAGCTTCGAGATGTTAAAATACAAGGTAAAAATTAGAAGATTTTAGGTGGGAGAGCTTTGCTGCGCAAAGTTTACAAAATACAAGAGCGACAAATGATGGCAACTTAGCCGCTAACTGGAAAGGCCTATATCAAATCCAAAGTATTGTACATAATGGTGTTTACAAATTAGAGAAGCTCAATGGCTTCACCATGAGCAAGAGTTGGAATGCCCATTATCTGAGAAAGTATTATACTTGGACATGTTGTAGTTTTTAGAGCTAAATAATTTTCTTTTAATTTTTTAGGTTTCTTATAATATCGTTCGGCTCGTTTCACGGTAGGTTGTCTATCAACATAATTCTTGAGCATCAGTCGAACAACAACTTTAGCAATGATTACATCCAATTTGATCCTTACACATGGTATGTAGGCAGATCGTGTGCTATAAACGAGTACAACCATGTTATCATTACAACAACTATTTTGCTCTATGCGCTACAATGTCTAATCTCACCATCACCAACACTAGATTCGATCAGCTCGTCTAGTGTTCGATTCTATTTGCCATCTTCATGGCCTTTAATCTCATTGACATAGATATGATCTACTTTTCATGGCTCATAATTTCATCAACACTAGATTCGATCTACTCATCCAGTGTTGATTTCACTTGCCATCTTTATGGCCCCACCATTTTTATGGCTCTTAATTTCATCAACGTTGGATTTGATCTACTCATCCGATGTTTGATTTGACTTAACCTCTTTATGGCCCCACCATTTTCATGGCTCCTAATTTCATCAACACTGAATTCGATCTACTCATCCAGTGTTCAATTCAACTGGCCATCTTCATGGCCTCGCCATTTCATGGCTCCTAAGTTCATCAACACTAGATTCAATCTACTCATTCAGTGTTTGATTCAACTTGCCATCTTTATAGCCCCACCATTTTTAGGGCTCTTAATTTCATCAACACTGAATTTTATCTACTCATCCAAAGTTTGATTTGACTTGCCATCTTTATGGCCTAGCCACTTTCATGGCTCCTAATTTCATCAACACTGGATTTAATCTACTCATCTAGTGTTCAATTCAACTTGCCATCTTTATGGCCCCATAATTTTCATGGCTCCTCATCAACACTAGATTCGATACATCCAATGTTCGCTTTGACTTGCCATCTTTATGGCCCTGCCATTTTCATGGCTTCTAATTTCATCAACATTGGATTCGATCTACTCATCTAGTATTTGATTCGACTTACCATATTTATAGCCTTGCCATTTTTATGGTCTCAAATCTCACAAACACTAGTTTTTATATAGTCACTCAATGTTCGATTCCATTTACCATTTTATAAACATTGGGTTCAATTTGTTTATCCAATGTTCATTTACAAACATTATCATTGTTCGATATTTGCTATTAGGAGTCTTGTTAGAATTTGATTGATCAGAGTGACATTCCAACGAATTCAACGTTTAATTATTAGTGAATAAAACTTTGAAGAGGGATCAAAGTTTACAAACATTATCATTGTTCGATATTTGCTATTAGGAGTCTTGTTAGAATTTGATTGATCAGAGTGACATTCTAACGAATTCAACGTTTAATTATTAGTGAATAAAACTTTGAAGAGGGATCAATACCAAAACAAATATCGCGAAAAGAAAAAAGTGAGATTCAATTCAAAATTGGGCAAAGAATGTTCACTACTTCCAAATTACAAAGGCATGTTAAAAAAAAGCTACATTTAGTTTGCCATATCAGAGGTACTCTCATTGATTGAGTGCTACGTGATGGTCTCTTTGTTTAGTCTCAAAGCCTCATTTTCACCACCCTCAGTCTCCACGACATCAAAGTCAACATCAGGGCTAGTAGGACCTCTAGCTTAGCCATCTCAGCATCAATGTCCCAATTTTTACCCTGATGTTCTTTAAACTCTTTGAACAGCTCAAGCCTCGCCCTAATGATGGGCACACTGTGGATGTCAAGGACCTATTGCCTGATTGCTGCAACTTCGCTACCTTTCTCCTCCACTTCCATTTTAGCTCGATCAGGCTCATTTTTTCTTTCAACAAAAGGTTGTTGCCTATATTAAAAACCTCCTCATTGTATGAAGCTAATGCAGCAATAGCTTTATTCATCTCTTGTAGCACTTTCTTTCTTTCTCTGCTTCCACCTTCTTCTTTTCCTCTTCAGCCTTCTCAAGTTGGTCATCTTGGTCACATGCAAGTATGGTGAGCCTCTCATGTTTGAACTCGGCCTTGTTTGCAAAGATGTTATACATTTGAAAGGTCTGCGAACATACAAGGTAAATATTTATGAAAACTACTTAAATCAAAGCAGGACTTGTTTGAATTTTACCTGGCCAAAGACGATAATAGGCTCGTTGTGAAGCCAGAAGAGAGATTTCCCCCCAAACTTTGTTACATCTAAGGAAAATTTAAAGCACTTCATGGCCTTTAGAGCCGACTCCCTATCCCGCAAGACACTTGTATCCTTTGACACATCAAGCATCTTCTTGTTGATTTCTTTGACGATGGTTTCATCTACTTGAGAAGGCTCAGCCTCAACTGTTTTCCTGTTTCTTGACGTTGGGGGTTAGATGTCAAAAGGAGGAGGGGTAGATTCATGATGTCTAGTGGCTTTAGAGGAGGGGTCTTTTGAGTGTCCGAGGCATCGATTTACATGCCTCACCTTTCTTCTTCTTTGTTTTTTTCTCTTTAGCCATAGCTTCGTAACAATTTTTCTTTTCAATGCCTTTTCGGCAGATGGAAGTGTAACCTTCATTGACGGCATAGCAGCTTCTATTTTGATAAACTGTACAACCGTTAAAAAGCACTGTGGCAAACAAAAATCCAATCGACTTGATTAGGAAAATGAATAAGGACGCCTGTTGGAATTTCTTTGAAAATTTTCCTAATGGATAATTTTTCAAGTCAATTGGGATGTGATACCTTTGCCTAAGTCCGTCCCTCCAAAAAGGTAAGAGCGTTGAGCTTCTCTAGGAATCTTTCTCCACTTGGAGGGGTGTGGTTCAACTCATAATCTGCAAACCAAGGAAGAAATGTAAGGATTAGTTAGAATGACTACATCAAGCAAAGTAGGGTTTAAAACTCACCAATATGTCCAAATGAAAACGAAAATAGATATCAGTGGTGAATTCAACAGAATCATGGTTGAGGGACATAAAAAAGTATTTCTCCTCCCACTACCTATCCGCATCAACAAAATCGATGATGATTCACTTTAATTGGCTATAAACAGAATAGAACCGTCCCTTGTTCTTATTATTGGGCTTTAAGTAATAACACCAAAGGAAGTTAGTTATTGTGAAGTTAATATTTGTTTCCTTGAAAAGTACTATTAGAGCAAGGAGTAGTCGCATCTCGTTCGGCATAAGTTGTGTTACTAAAATTTGAAAGTGAGATGCAACTTCAAGAATAAACTCAGGGATTGGCAGTCGAAGTCCTAACTCCAACTATTTGGTGTAAACACATAACTAGCCATCGTTATGAGTATCCGCTCACTCGTCAGGAAAGGGGAGTTGGATTTCTATGGAAGTGGGAATCCTATATTTAACTTAGATGTTTGATAAGTCCTCAATTTTAAGGATCGATTCTAGGTTTTTACCAAAAAAGATGACCCTATTGGTGGGTGATTTGTATACTTTCCTTTCGAGGGATTCTTTCACTTCGACTTAACTAGAGGGACCTGTAGGTCTATTTCTTTTTGCAGTGGTGCCCTCTTTTGCTTCTCTACCACTTTTAGTCCCACCAATTTGAGAAGCATATTTGAGTCTTGATTGTTATAGGACCCCTTCATCAACTTCCCTTTTTGTCATCACTACTTGAGAAATCGCTACTTTCACTTGAGCTTGAACTAATAGTGATGGCCTTTTTTGACATTTTGATGACAAACAGAATCTTGGAGGAAATCTTGGGCTAAAAAGATCAAGGAGCCAAGGAATTCAGGATTCAAGGGATTCTAAAGGAATTCTTGAAAGTTCTAAACCCACAAGAACCAAACAGCTCTAGGAACTATAGATTTTCTCAGAAAGTGAGATGAAAATGGTGTCAAAATGTGCGAAATTGCAAGAAAACCAGATCTATAGAAAGAAAATCACAAGAAGATCAAGGACATGTAAAGAATCTTGCTTGAGAATGAGAAGAAAAGCTCAAAAAACTCAAGAGAAACAGCTTGAACTTTGAAGTAGAAATGAGAGTGAAATAGAAGAGAGAAAAGGATCCTTTATATATTGTCTGAAGGCAATGATGGACAACTTGGATTGATTTTCAAGGAAATGATCTAACGACCAAGATTAAGACATCTTTTCAACTTTTCACTCAGACTAAGGCACTGTCTCTTCAATCAGGTGCTGACATCATCAATGCAAGGATATTTTGAAATGCTCTAATCATACTGCACCACATGATGAATGGTTGATGCTCACTTTTTCCCGAGGTAGGGTGACAATTATAGTGTGAATGTAAAGTTTCGTAAAAAAGAAGCAACATATTATGGAATTAGGGTTTGGAGCTACTTGGAACGGCTAATTCACTCTTGTAATCGATTGCATCGACTAAGGAGTGGAGGGCTAATTGTTCGGCTATGATTTAGTTAGGCCCAAATCGTTTAGTAAAGGGTTAGAATGAGGAATCTAAATTGCGGTCAAAGCGAATCAAGCCCAATGGGAGTGTTCAATTTGAGACAGATTGATATGAAAAGCATCACTTGCTCATCACGCAGTCAACTTAAGGCATCGATTTATTCGATGGTTATGATTCGATTGTAGTTTTTAGTCGTTTCGTTTTGTGTGAATCCAAACATTCCTCACCATTACGGATTTGCTAAGTGATTCGATGGAATCAATGTATAGAATTTGGCAGTTACAAGAAGATATATGATATATGCTAAGCCACGAAATGGGACATGGGGAGAAGTCCTATGTTTACGCCCTATCAAAGATCGACACGTGTCCCATACTGCAAGTAGTATCATGCCCACTCCTCCCATCAGCTTGAAGCCACGATCTCACAGAGCACTCTATATAAAAGGGTAGTGGCAGCTTCATTGAGAGACACACGAAGAAACTTACAGAAACTCTATAGAAATAGTTACTTTTTCTTAAACCACTATAATTCTCATGTGTGGCATTATTTAGTTTTGCAGTATCGTTTGATTATTTATTTCTTTGATTTAATTTTCATCATGTAATTATTTTGATCTTATTCTTGAAAGCTAAACAGATCCTAACAACGGTGATTTGAGGGCCTAAACTCATGAATAGCAAATATTAAGTTGAATACTAATTAGCTTATATTTAATTGTAGATCCACGTTTACACAATATCATTTACCTTTCATTAAAAAAAATCCATTTACCTTTATTTATTAATTGTCTTCAACCTCCTCCTCCTCCTCTGAAAACCACAATTTTCATATGCAACAACATCTTTCACTAAGTGTATGTATGATCTTAACCCAAATGAAAAGAAATCCATATAAAGTTAAGCATATTGTGAATCGATATCATATTGGCATTTGTTGACTCTACAAGAAGTGTTTTTTTTTTTATCGGAACCTTCATTAAAATTTTAATTACATTAAAATTTGATGGAGAAAATTTTAGGGTTCATGAAGATAATATTACCTTTAACTAGAAATGTGACGGTATTTTTTTATTAATTTGAAAATTACCTTTAATTATAGTTAATGCAGGTGTATGCTCTTAGTGTTGCAAGAACGGGCCGGCCCGGCCTGGCCCGACCCGTTCTCCTTAGGCCCACACGGCCCGCGGGCCGGGCTGGCCCGGCCCATGAATTTCATGGGCCGGGCCAGGCCGGCCCATATTAAAAATAACTCGCCCCGGCCCGGCCTGTGGGCTAATTTTATATAGGCTGTGCCAGGCCGTGCCGTGGGCCTTAAATGGGCCAGCCCATCTTGGCCCATCATGGGTTTAAATGGGCTAGCCCATCTAAGCATGTAATTTTTAATTTTTTTATTTTTGAATTTTTAAACAAGTTAATAAATATAAAAGTTTGAATAGTTAAGGGAAATACAAAAAGGATATTTTATTTACGATTGCCTCATTAAAAACCTTTCCAAGGAAAACCCAGTGGGACAAAACCTTAGTAAGGAAAAAAGAGTACAATCGGGATAATTATATATTAGATGTTTACAAAATTACTAAAAACAAAAAAAAAACATAAAAAAATATTGTTCATAGTTAATTACAATGTATTACTCACAATGGGAGTATCAGAAATGTCTGCATTTTCAAAATCATCAACCCAATCATCTTGAACTTCTTGGCTTCTTCTACGAGCATCCTCCTAATCTTTGACGCACATTACTGTTTCCAGAATATCGTCACTCATACGTGCACGCCGTTCATCAAGTATTCTACCACTGTAACTAAATACTTGTTCACTTGTAACTGTGGATACTGGTATGGTTAGTATATCACAAGCCATTTTAGAGAGCACAGGAAAAGTTCTTGACTGTGATCTCCAAAATGACAAAAGATCAAACTTATTGAAATCATGACCACCACCTTGCTCATTGAAAATGAATGCCGCAAAATTTGTTTCCAGATAGTTTTCCAATTCACTGCTTGTTGAAGATGTAGACGATGCACCGAAACCAAATCCGGTGTAGTTAATCATACTTTCCCATGAAGAACCATGTGGTACAGAAGTAGTATTTGCTAAAGGTGTAGGGGATATTGTGTGGCCTCCTCCATATTTTTCATTATATGCAGTAAATATGTTGTCAACTTTTGCTTGCACATTTTGAATGGTTATGATGTCAGAATGCACCTTAATTTTTCCCCTATACCCTTAAGCAAATATTCAACACCAGCTAATTTAACTCTCGAATCCAATACAGCAGTTATGCAATACAACGGTGGAACACGCTCCCAATATTTTTTGAATTTTTGTTCCATGAACTCAACAGATTCCTTAAACATGTCAAAATCTCTATGCATATCGAAGGTTGCAGCAATGTTGTACAACTTATGTAATGGATGAGGAGAGGTGGGATAGTACACACCTGAGAGTTGGAGAGTGGTTTCATAAAAAACCTTTAAGAAATTGTAAAAGCATGAAGCAATTTGCCAGTCAAATTCTTGAAGCAGCTCAGTTGGATTCTTCAAGTTGTAATACGCTGTGATGACCTCTTTGTATGGTAGGCATGCATTCAGCATCAATTATGTTGAATTCCACCGGTGTCCTATGTCAGTTGGAAGTTTTCTGGGTTTCATCCTTGCTCTCTTGCAAAGCTTAGCAAACTCTTCAATTCAAGAGCCAAAACTTGCTATGTAACCTAAGGCCGTTCGAATATTTTCCAAATAACCTTGAAAAAATTTCATGCCATCTTGAACACACAAGTTAATAATATGACAAGCACATCTTTGGTGAAAAAGTGTTTCGCCATGTTGTGGTCTCAATGTTGTTTTGAAAAGGTTAATAGCAGCAGTATTAGCAGATGCATTATCAAATGTGATGCTCAAAACCTTTTCTTTAATGCCATAAAAATCAAAAACTTTCATGATGACATCATGAATGGCCTTGGCATCATGCAGATAAGGCATTGGTCGAAAAGCAATTAATCTTTTTTGAAAAGACCAATCTTTATCCACATAATGTGCAGTTACACAGATATAACTAGTTTTGATACGACCTTCCCACAAATCAGTTGTGCATGCAACAGATGCAGTGAATGAATTAAATTCAGTTACTAACTTTTCCCTCATTGAATGAAAAACTTTCATGGTGTCAGCTCTTGTGGTAGTTCTTGAAACACGCCTATATTGTGGATTATAGGCATTTTGAATGTACTCCTCAAAGGCTGGATCATCAGCAAGACTAATTGGTTGTTGAGCACTAGCCAAATATCTAGCATGCCATTCTCTAGCTCTTTGTTGGTCATATGACCAATTGGTAACAATACCATCAGGGCTAAATTGAAGTGTTTGTTGACGACAATCAACACTACCTACACCATGCTTAGCTTCGCATTTTTTGCGATGCCTCTCTAAGTGACTAGTGCTAGAAGAGGATTTACCTGTCTTGTTTGCATACTTTGCAAATTGCGCGCTCTTCTGTTACACCATGCTTGTTTGTACGTGTTACGAGATCAAAGTAATTCCAAACTGGTGAAGTTCGTTGAATTTTCCTTTTGCCCTTACGAGTGACTTCAGAGGAGCCATCAACTTGAGATAGCAAGTCAACTCCAATTTCTTCTAGTGGATCATTAAATTGTTCTTCTTCGTTGATTACCAAATGTGAAATGTTGGCTCTCCCTTTAGGTGATGATGCCATAACTTCAATAAAAAATAACAATAAATTAACATAACATAAAAATTAAATAAAATAATTACACAATAAAATTGACTTATAACAATACAAAATTAATGAACAACAAATGAAATAAATTATACCTTCAAGTTTTTTTTCCTTTCTGAAGAACTCTAAGTAATCTAAAAAACAAGACAATACATAAGATCTTAGAAGTTTGTTGAATGAGTATCTCTGTGAATGTTCTACATTTATTTATAGGTAAAAAAGTTTATTTATTTTTTATTTTTTTATTTTTTAAATCTTTTTTTTATTTTTTTTCTTTCAAGTGTAACTTGATTAGACAATTCGTTGAAGACTTAACGTCTCAGCTTTGCACATTGCAGACTTAACTTGATTATTTTTTTCTAAGCCTCTATGTTAGGCCCGCCCTTTTATAATTGCATAGGGGAATCTAATGCCATGTTCACTCACGGGTGAATATGGCATGCATAAATTATATAATATTTAATTCTTATATGTATTAAATAATATATATATATATTAAATGTATAGTATTTTGATGTGATAATATATGACCTATAGACTCAATATCCGATTCTTAGCTTTGCTTCTCTAAAGCAAAGCATGCCTTATGTAAAAAACCTAAACTACCCCTATGTAAAATAAACTTGCCTATAAAATTTTTACCCAGGGGGCTCCGCCCCCTACAACCCCAGGGAGGGGGGTTTACCACCCCCCTTCCAACCCCCACGTCGACCTTACCGTGAAGGTCGATCCGCGTACAACCTCTACATAGGGGCAATCTGCATCAAGGTAATAATTAAGCTTCACACATACTAACACTGCCTACAAGAAAAAAATTTTAAAAATGCAAAGAAAAGAAAATAAGCTTGTCAGGCCTATTGCAATGTAATGCGCATGGGGGATCTAATGCTATGTTGACTCACGGGTGAATATAGCATGTATATATATTATATAATATTTAATTCTTATATGTATTAAAAAATATATATATTAAATGTATATTATTTTGATGTGATAATACATAACCTACAGGTTCAGCATCTGATTTTCAACTTTACTTCTCAAAAGCAAAGATGCCTACAAGGAAAAAATTAAAAAATAAAAAGAAATGACAAGAGAAGAAAAAGAACTTCGCAGACGTATTGTGATGTGATTGCATTGGGGAAGTCTCATTGCATATTCAATTATTCATTCACGGGTGAATATGGCATGTATATACATTATATAATATTTAATTCTTATATGTATTAAATAATATATATATTAAATGTATAGTCTTTTGATGTGATAATACATGACTTACAATGAGCCTTACATGACTTATTGTGGCCCTATATGGGCCTAGATGGGCCGGCCCATTGTGGGCTTAGATGGGTCGGGATGGACCGGCCCATTATGGGCCTAGACGGGCCAGGCCGGGCCGGCCCAGGCCCAGCCCAGCCCGACCCATGATTTTCCATGGGCCGTGCCGGGCTGGCTTATGGGCCATGCCGAGGCCGGCCCATGGGCCAACATATATTGGCTCAGCCCAGCCTACAAGTATTTATGGGCCGTACCGGCCCATATCGACCCAGTCCATCACTGTATCAAGACAGGCTCGGGCCGGTGCTCTTGTTTGTTTGAAAAGAACACAGTTTCCATTTATAGTTAATATGTGGATATATGGTGCCTTTTAATGTAATTTTAGTGCAGGTAAAATTATAATAAACATAAATTATGAATTGGTGGAGTTATTAATGAATTTTTGGGCTCCAAATAATTTCACTCTCCATAAATCAGAAGTTGTACTTGGTGTGACTAGTTTCATGCCCAGTAATTCACTCCCGGGGCAAAACTGAAATTCACAGCCCGATTGCATCGCACCAAGCCAAGAAGTCAGCCAAGCCCGACCGAATGCAATTTCCATAAGTGGACCCAACAACAAGAGCACAACACGGCTGAGCGTCTCAGTGGTCACCACGTGTACCTTCTTCCAGTTGTGCCTCTACCATTGGCAACTTCTGCCTTTGTATGTGCCACGTCAGCGTTGCCCAGTCCCCACTCAGCGAGAAAATAACCGAGTATTTTCTCGAGCTTGTGTCGTGTTTCCGAGAAAGTTTCTCTTTTTTCTTTTCCCTCTCGTTACGTTTCACGTCAATCCAAACACCAAACAGAAAATCTCGTCACGCACAGACTTCTCTTCTGGAGAATGCGATCTGCACATCACTGGTCACTCTCTTTCCCTGTCTAACTCTCTTTCTTTCTCTAGATTCTGTCGGAAATAAATAAAGCATTGCTCAAGCTTAATTCATGGTTACGTTGTAAAGGAAAGTGAAAATCCAAGTTTGAATTTTGGCAAGTTTTTTAGCGTAGTTAATGTCTTTCAGAGCGCTTTTTTCTGCCTTTTTGATTTATGAATTGCATAATTGCTGAAACTATCGAATTCGTTTGATTTATTTTTCTGCCTCTAGATGAATTTTTTTTTCTTTTGGCAATACAGATAAATTGTGTAGTCCTAGGGCTTGATAAAGCAGGTTTAGGATGGCTTCGATGTTGTTTAAGCTGGGTTTGTTAGTGTCTGTATTTTGCCTTGTTGTGTCTCCGTCGCAATCCGCGGTTATGAGCATAGATCTAGGTTCAGAATCGCTGAAAGTTGCGGTAGTGAACCTAAAACCCGGGCAGAGCCCGATTTCGATCGCGATCAATGAAATGTCGAAGCGCAAGTCGCCGGCCATTGTCGCATTTCAGTCCGGTAGCCGTCTTATCGGTGAAGAAGCTGCCGGTCTTGTCGCCCGGTATCCGGACAAAGTCTATTCCCAGCTCAGGGACTTGCTTGGGAAACCTTTTAGTTACACCAAGAAGTTTATAGATTCATTGTACTTGCCGTTTGATATTAAGGAGGAGTCGAGAGGAATTGCGAATTTTACAATTGATGACAATTGGGGCGATTATTCCGTGGAGGAATTGTTGGCTATGATTTTGGGTTATGCGGCTAATTTAGCGGAGTTTCACGCGAAGGTTCCTGTTAAGGATGCTGTGATTACGGTGCCGCCGTACTTTGGCCAAGCAGAGCGAAAGGGGTTGCTTCAGGCTGCACAGTTGGCGGGGATTAATGTGCTTTCATTGATAAATGAGCATTCCGGTGCGGCTTTACAGTATGGGATTGACAAAGATTTCTCAAACGAGTCAAGACATGTTATTTTCTACGATATGGGCTCCAGCAGCACTTATGCAGCCCTTGTGTATTTCTCGGCATATAAGGCCAAGGGGTTCGGAAAAACTGTCTCAGTCAATCAGTTTCAGGTAAGCTTCTGCGCCATTTGTCTTGCTATGTGTGACTGAAATTTATGGTTGCTGTGATTGCTTACGTCAACCGAGTTTCTATCTTGGTACTCGAGTGTTTTATTTGCATGCTGCATGGAAAAAAAAAAAAAAAATCAAGTAAAGTCATTTTTGTTTCTCGGAGCTACATGGTTTGTTGATAAGTGAGAGTTGGTTTTGCATAAAGTTCCTTGAATGAGGGATTTATATCACAAACTTATAGGTAATATAGCATGCGTCAGGAAAGAAATTGGCATTAGTGGACTCTTTTTGTTCGTTAATAGTACATTTTTCTATGTTTCTTGGTGTTAATGGAAAACCATTGTTTAGTTTTAAGGTTTCTTGTAGCTTTCCACTTTGATCGTCATCCTTACCACTTAGCCATCCGAGTTCTGGCAATAAAAAAATTATGAATTATGATACACTTTCTAAAGATATATTTGTCGTGGGACTTTTGCATGCTACTAAGCTCGTGAGTTAACACTGCAACGAAGAGAAGCTTATAAGTTAACATATGACAAGTGCAGGTTAAGGATGTCAGATGGAATCCAGAACTTGGGGGTCAAGATATGGAGTTAAGATTGGTTGAGTACTTTGCAGATGAGTTCAACAAGCAAGTTGGCAATCGGGTTGATGTGAGGAAGTCTTCCAAGGCAATGGCTAAATTGAAGAAACAAGTCAAACGAACAAAGGAAATTCTAAGTGCTAACACGATGGCGCCAATATCAGTTGAATCACTTTTTGATGATCGGGACTTCAGGTTTGATATTTTAGCATCATCTATCTAAAAGTTGTAAATAGCTGACAGAATGATCTCGATGATAAGAGAATTAATTCTCTAACAGCATTATAGATTTATATTATTCTTGTATCCTGCAATGTGAAGATCTTATGTTATAAACAAAGTGTCACAAGAATGATGTGAAAAAATGTCTGTACCATTGTACTTGTGCTATTCCTTCATGTTTGTGGTTTTATTTTATTTTATTTTTTTAATTTTAAAATGTATGGTGTATGAATATTCATTGTGGGTGAAAAGTGTGAGTGATATTTATTCTCATCTGAGATTTACAATTTTCTAGGAGCACCATATCCCGTGAAAAGTTTGAAGAGCTCTGTGGAGATCTTTGGGAACAATCTCTTGTCCCTGTGAAAGAAGTTCTTAAGCATTCTAACCTAACTGTTGATGAGATATATGCAGTCGAGTTGATAGGAGGTGCTACAAGAGTGCCAAAGTTGCAGGTAGTTTGTCTAATTTCTCTTGTATTGATCTGTACTACTGTCACGCTATAATCATACTATTAATCTTTTGTAACTGACAGCTATTTTTGCTTCAAACTGATTTTTCAAGTAGATAAAAAATGTACCAAGCAGAGATCATTGTATACTATTATAGATTTAAGACAAATCCTGTTATCCGTGAGATTTGAGAAGATTGACTGGAATCCTTTGCCTCTATTGTGACAGGCTAAGCTTCAGGATTTTCTTGGAAGGAAAGAGTTGGATAAACATCTTGATGCTGATGAAGCTATAGTTCTTGGTGCAGCACTACATGCTGCCAATTTAAGTGATGGAATCAAATTGAACCGCAAGCTCGGTATGATTGACGGCTCTCCCTACGATTTTGTAGTTGAATTAGATGGCCCTGAGCTTTTGAAAGATGAAAGCACTAGACAATTACTTGTACCAAGAATGAAAAAGTTACCCAGCAAGGTAATATACGGCACCCTATAGTTATTCTGTAGCAATTGTGGCTTAACTGCATCATTATCAAGTAATCATCTATTTATTTTTTTTTATGATAGATGTTCAGATCCATTATTCATTCCAAAGATTTTGGAGTTTCACTGGCGTATGGGAGTGAAGATCTTCTACCACCTGGTGTAACCTCCCCTATATTTGCTCAGTATTCTGTGTCTGGTTTGGCAGATACTAGCGAGAAGTAAGATTATAAAATTCTTCATGTCTATTGTGGCTGTGAATTCTACTTAAATCCCGTAAACAATTGTAAATGTATCATCACTTAAACATTGACATTGAGTAAGCTCTAAAGTGGTTTTGTGTTTCTGTTTATGCTATTTTATTTAGGTATGCATCTCGGAATTTGTCATCCCCCATCAAGGCAAATCTGCACTTCTCTTTGAGTAGAAGTGGAATTCTCTCCTTGGACCGGGCTGACGCTGTTATTGAAATAACAGAATGGGTAGAAGTTCCTAAAAAGAATCTGACAGTTGAGAACTCAACTACTGCTTCTCCCAACATAACTTTTGAAGTTGGTGCTAAGAACATTTCAGAAGAAAGCAATGCCAATTTGCATGTTGAAGATGCTGGAACTAGTAACTCAACAAATTCTAGCACAGAAGACCAAAATGCTGCAGAACCTGCTACTGAAAAAAAGCTAAAAAAGCGAACCTTCAGGATTCCATTGAAGGTAAAAATTTACAACCCTCGATAGCTTTTCTACATCTGAAGCTTTTATCATTCCTGAAGTTAGTTACCTAGTTTTAATTTTTTGTTGTCATGTTTTGCCTTTTGTGCTGACTTTAATTTCATGACATGTAGATTGTCGAAAAGACAGTGGGTCCTGCAATGTCTCTTCCGAAAGAATCACTTGGTGAAGCTAAACGTAAGTTAGAAGCATTAGACAAAAAGGATGCAGAGCGAAGAAAAACTGCAGAATTGAAAAATACTTTGGAAGGATACATATACGACACTAAAGAAAAGGTAGGAGTCTAAAACGTTCCTAAGATTTTGAGTCATCTACGTATATTTTACTTCTTTTGTTTGGCAGGGCTAATCTAAGGTGTTTTGTTTATTGTTCATCTTTTACTTTTGACAGACAATTTACTTATTTCTCCATTCTCTGATAGATTTTGCCCCTCTTTATATCAGCTTGAGACATCCGAGGAGGTTGGGAAGATTTCAACCAGTGATGAACGAACATCCTTTACTGGAAAGCTTGACGAGGTTAATTTCTTTTGTGACAATTAAGGCAGGTTACTCATTGAGATGTCACTTGATTTGTTGACTAAAGCATAACAAATTTTCTCAGGTGCAAGAATGGCTATATATGGATGGGGAAGATGCTTCTGCAGCAGAGTTTCAGGAGCGGCAAGATATGTTAAAAGCTATTGGTGACCCCATGTTCTTCAGGTATGCTATTCTGGTTTTGCTGGGAGTAATTTAGTTGTGGTAATTTAAAATCACTTGAGGATGGGCGACCTAACTAAAATTGGGTGGTGAATTTTGGTTGCAGATTGAAAGAGCTTACTGCCAGGCCAGCAGCAGTTGAACACGCAAGAAATTACCTAGCTGAGCTGCAACAGGTATTTTTAAAAGAGCTATTACGGCCACAAGTTTTCTTGTCTGCTTAAATTTGTTATGCATTTATGTATGTTTATTATAATTCAGTTTGAGAAAAGATGAATGGTAACAAAGAAATTCCAATTTTGTATATGGTTCAAAGTAGATGTTTAATACTACGCATTTTATCATATATTGCTTGGTGTTAGGTATGAGGTATTATGGTTTACGCTTCATATGGACTCTTCATTTATATGTTCTTGGTGAACAATTCAGTGGCTCCAAGTTTAAATCTCTTCTTTAAGTTTTTTAACAAAGAAAAAAAAATCACGAATAAGAATTTCTTCTCAGTTGTTATGTTAATTTTGACACCAATAAACCTAGGAATCTAACAGGACCTTGAGTCTTTGGGTAAAGGCCGAACACTTTACTAGTGTTATGCCTTTACGGGCTTTTTTGAAAGGGGAAAAAAAAGAGAAGAAAACTTAAAGACATAAAACTAGTAAAGTGTATGCCTTTAGTTTGATCAAATATTTGTTGTAGATGTCGAAGCCATCCGTGCTGCTTGTTCTCTCTTTTTAAGCTAGATCCACATCAAAGATTGATGTTGAGGTCTATTTCAAATTTGCATAACTTAAGTTTGGCCAAAAAGTTTGGTTCATAAGTTTGAACAGAACATTAGAACAGGAATTCAAATTTTTGTGAGAGAGTACATTGTAGAAAAAAGGTTTGAATGTAGTCCTAACTTATAAACCAGATAGCTTAACAGTGATTCTGGGTGAAATTTTTTTGACAAGTGCTCATTAAAAGATCCAATGTTCTTTGAAATTCTGGCATCTTTACATAAATTTCAGTAAAAAATGCTGAAGAGTGCAAGTGGCCGGTAATTTACCATGTTAATGTAATTTCAACCACAATAATGCTGTGTGTTTAGTAATTGCTTTACCTGTTTGCTTCTTCTAGCCAGTGACTAAAAGTTTGTCGAGTGATATGAGAGTGCAATTAAGTTTAACGTTTAACTTAAACATTAAAAGTGCTTTAATGCAGTGAATAAATAAATTTACCTTTTCTGGAAAATTTAATTTATTGATTTCTATTGTTACTTTTTGGTACTGATATCCGATCCCTGTTCTGCAGATTGTACATAGGTGGGAGACTGAAAAATCTTGGCTGCCCAAAGGGAAAATAGATGAGGTGCTAAATTTTACTAAATCCAAGACAATTTTTATGATTTTGTATCTTCGTAAATCATACTAAATCCCTAACAGTTTTTATGATTTTGTATCTTCTGGAACAAACTGTGCTTGTACTCCTGATTTTCAGGTGTGCCAGATTTTATTACTATTATTATTATTTTTTTGAAAGTCTTTACTATTATTATTTGATGAATAACATTGACAACTTTTCAGGTGTTGAGTGAAGCTGACAAGTTGAAGGCCTGGTTAGCTGAGAAGGAGGCCGAGCAACAAAAGTGAGTAATTTTCAATTTTTATTTTATTTCTTACGATTTCCTAAAGTTAATGCAATTCACATTCTTCGTAATATATGCAAGTATATTCTATATAAGTGTAATTGCGGATAGTTCTACATGGATTATATGTCAATTTTCTGAACCAAACTTGTATATTTCTTCCTTCCGTATCTCTTAAATTACCATGGGAGAGAAAGCTTATTATTGTTCTTTCTTCTTGAAGGACTCCTGCATTTACCACGCCAGCATTCACATCTGAAGAAGTTTACCTTAAGGTGTTGGATCTGAAAGACAAGGTATGATTGAAAATTTTTTCACTCTTGTAGCTATATGAGCTTTTATGTTTTTAATATTCTTGTTAATGTATGTTTGGTCTTTGCATAGGTTGCCAGCGTCAATAGAATACCAAAGCCAAAGCCTAAAATTCAGAAACCTGCTAAGAACGAAACAGATAAAAGCGAGAGCAGTCAGGAAAAAGAAAAAGCTTCCCACTCAACTTCTGAAGAGAATCAATCTCAAAGTAACGAATCAGTTGGGGGGTCAGATGGATCGGACATGGAAACCCAGGCTCACGACGAGTTATAATTTTATTGAACTGACATTTTTAATTTAGAGTTATGTGCCTCTCCATCTAGAAATGGATTGGCTCTAACAGAGATCGTGGACAAGATGTTGTCGCCATGCGGTAGGAGGCAGAGTTGAGCACATTTTCGGTAAAGTGTGTTTGTCATCCTCCAAATCAAATGGTTGGCCTGTGTTCAAATATTTAAAAGAATAGTTACTGTAAGGACCTTTAATCCCTTGTTATTTTATGCTACGATGTTGCATATATCACCAAGGGGCAACTATTGGTTCACCATTTTTCCTTCTCCGAAAATTTTGGTCATTATTAAATGTTCTCAGTACAATCTGATAGCAATTTTTGCCAATGAAACTAGTTTTATTTATTTGGAAATTAAACAGCGTTTCTCTTTCATCTGAGCCATTTTCAGTGTTACCAAATGTACCAATCATGTTATCTGACAACGTGCCATTCTCAATCGATGAAATACAAGAATGCATCATTAATGAGGACTAATATTTCTACGGAAACTAGGGCCGTACAAAAACCGTCCTACACCCGTCAACCGTCCACGTTCGCACCCGTCTATCTCAAAAAAACGGGTTTACATTAGCAACTCTCAACCCG
Organism: Artocarpus heterophyllus; assembly: GCA_025403435.1. Taxonomy (NCBI): domain Eukaryota; kingdom Viridiplantae; phylum Streptophyta; class Magnoliopsida; order Rosales; family Moraceae; genus Artocarpus; species Artocarpus heterophyllus. The sequence goes on along the minus strand of CM046348.1, from coordinate 30,137,684 downwards.
CTCATCAATATATTCGGTGGACGGGTTTGGTTTTAAATTTTTGAAGTCGGGTTCAACCCGTACCCGTCCGTTTATATATATTTTTTTAAAAAAACTTATCATTTATTTCATTTTGTTCTTATTTTAGAGATTATTGAACAATCCAACACTTCAAGCATGGGCTTGGCTGCCTTTTGACATATTAGAAACTAGAAATTCTTCTATTATTTTGTGAAGTGATCAAAATTCAAATCAAGTAAGTTAGTAGAGAAAGCCCTAAAAGAAAAAGAACACTTGACTTTGTTCATCATTTCATTTGTAGCATTCTATTATTTTCGAACCCAGTGAATAAGCTTTAATTTTTATGGACTCTTGACTTTGTTTATCACTTCATATGTAGTTGATGTTTCTTGTTGCAGTGAATGATTATATTTCTTAATTTGTACTTTTGAATATGGTCACTATCTTTAAGTATCAAACTTGTTGGGAATGCTTTATGTATTACCATCTTATATTTTCTACAATTTTTCTTCACCTTGTAAAAAAAAGGTCTAAAAAATTATATTGGGCAATAAAATAGGTCTAAACCGCCTCAACCCGCCCGCAACCGCCTGCAACCACCCAAAACCAAACCAAAACTGCCCGCCATGTGGTGGGCGGTTTGCGGGTTGGTTAATCGCCAACCCGCCATCCAAAAAAACCGTACCGCACCAGCCCAAAAATCATCAAACCGCCCGCCGTTCACCCCTAACGGAAACAAACAAACTCCCTTCACCAAAGTAATTTTCAGAACCTTGGGGAGTTTAATCTGATCCTTAAGATTAGCTTATGAAATTTGAAAAGCGAACTTGATAAGGATTTTGCATGATTAGATATGACTGATTTAGGGTGACGTCGAAGGCTTAAGAATTCAGCGGGAGAAAACTACATTGGTCCACCATGAACTATGTGTTTGTTGCAGATTGCACCCTGAACTTCCAATTGAGGCAAATTGCACCCAAAATGATAAGACAAAAAAAAAAAAAAAAAAAAAAATCAACCAACGTGCATGAAACAATGAATTTTATATGATAGGTAAAACAACATTACAAAAGGATGGCTGTCCAAAATGAAGAAATAAGCAAATGGGGCGACCCAAAAGAAGAGAGAAAAACCAACCAATTTTAGCTCCTTGCTATGCAATTCGTTAACAAAACTGAAGCTTAAATTGTATATTGCAACTGTGCAATTCCCTAAACAAAATACAACCCACCCTTCTTCCTTCTTACCAATTTCCTTCATTATTATCAATTGCAAACCAATTCATTAATGCCACAACCGGATAATACATAGCACAGCAAAACAAAGCCAACCATAACTTCTTTACTTTTTTTTTTTTTTTTGAGGATATGACTTCTTTACTCTTGACTTCACACATTCCTTGTTTCCTCAAGCATGTCAATTCTTCTCAATAAGCAAGGAATCACGTTTCTTGCACAAGCACAAATTGGTGGATTGTACCAAATGAGAAACCCACATCTCCCCCTATAACATCAAGTTCAGATACTCAGAAAAGATGCTTTAAATCAAAATAAAAACACTTATAAAATAAATCACTTTTACCTGACATTTTTGGCACCCATAAAAATGCCTACCAGGGTTTGTTGACATCCATGAGGTCAGTATTTTTACCGGCCGACCCTAAACACGCCTTTGGTTCAGACACCTATTCCACTTCGATTCAGACAGCCAGAAGTTTCAGAAAAAGCTAATTTGACGTATTGGGACTTTGTTCTTCGGAGATACCTCTCCTAGGAATATCTTGAAGTCCCTTGATGGAGTCAAAGGGTGATAATTGCGACAAGAACTATCATTGTTGTTCATAACAGCCTCCTCATTTTTTGGACTCAAATTGATAAAGCCCACAAAAACACTTTTAAATGATTTCCTGCCTTAAACTTCAATATATAATTGTGGGTGCAGATGCTAAAAGCAAAAATACATTTGCAAGCTAATTTACTTCAACTAAACGCAATCTCCAAAAGCTATATAATATATATGTCATATATATGTGTACGTCTAGGCTTTTGCTATGGTCGATCCAGACGAGGACTTCAACTAAAAGCAATCTCTAAAAGCTAATTTAGGGGAGGAAATATTTGAAAGTACTTTTGTTGACTTGACAGTCTGTGCCTGAGAAATGAGGCTGTCATGAACAACAATAACGACTCTTGTGGCAAGTATGACAGTTACCTCTTTGAGTCAATGAGATGTCCCTCCAAAAAACAACAAAGTCTAACACGTCAAAGTAGCTTTTCTTAAACTTCTTGGCCGTCTAAACCAAAGTTTAATAAACGTCTGAACTGAAGTTTAGCTAGAAGTGAAAGAATTTGGCTTATGGCTCTAACATAATTTGGTGTCGAATTGGCTTGATAATACAACTCTATTTTTGGCTCTAGCTCATAAAGTGGATAGTATGGTGATGACGCTGGTGATGGTGGCCAATAAAGATTGGTTGGTGGTATATATAATAGAACCTTTAAATAGCTCAGATCAATTGTGATCAGTGTCCACGTATTGTTACATTCCCTTTTTTTTTTTTTTTTAAACTGATGTGGATTAAAAAAGTTTCCATTCACCAGGTAATAGTGTGAAAGATTCAAGAAGTAGAGTCCATGAAATAGCCCAAAAGGTAGAAGATGATGGATGGGATGGGGTTAGTTGGTTTGGTGGACCTATATGTATCATTTTTGGGAGTTTGAGTGTGTGATTAATAGGCTGTCGTATTTGGGACAGGGTTATTTGGTGGACCAATGAAGGCAGATAGAGTCTAAGATTTACAATTTTACACAAAATAACAAAAAGAGGAGTTTAGATTTTTTTAAAAGCTATTTAGGTGCAGATGCAATATACATGAGAGTAATTTTGTATAATCATCATTCTATCACGCGTTAATGTTTTGATTACCATTTTATTACTTTTTAAAATTTATTTAGTAACACATGCCTTATGTAATTGTTAATACGCAATTAACATTAATATTATATTTGCTAAAATGAAATGATAAGAAGGAAAAAAGTTGTTTAATTAGAGAGGAACAAAATGAGAAAAAAAAAGTATTTTAAAAAGGAACACTGCAAATTTGCGATAACTTGACTTAGAGGAGCCAACTCTAGCAAAAAAGAGCAAAAAGAAAAAGAGAGAGAGAGAGGGAGAGAGCAACCAAGAAAAAGGAGGTAAAAAAAAAAACAAAAGAATAAGGAAAAGTGAAAAAAGCCAAAAAAAAAAGAGGTTGACGCTTGGTAGGTGTAGAAAGAGTTCCCTAAAAGAGAGTTTGGCTCTTTTATATATGTAAGAGATAATAGATAATGTACCTTGTATGTTTTATATTGTGCATTTTTTTATTTATATATGTTAAATTTATATTCCCAAAATGCTGTAGGTTAAATTACATCCTCACCCCTTATTTTGTCGTAAAAATGTTTTCATTTCACGCCTAAGTAGGAAACCATAAATTTATTTCGACCAGAAGAGGAGGGTTGAGCTTTTGAAACATTTGCCTCAGTTTCTTTAGTCTTTTCTTTCGAAATAGATTCGAAGGTTTGCAGCTCATTAAGTAACTCAGTCATGTTATATTTCAGCTTGTTTATAAAATAATTGCTTTTGAACTGAATGAATGCAGGGGAGAGGGTTTTCAAAATCATCCCCATCTATATGGCTTTATCTATCACCGCCCTGTTCACCTCAGCTTCACAAAGATAGTTAACCGTGCGAGAACATGTTCTCTAACCAAGATCCCTGCCTTTATTTTGACATTCATTACCGCCCTAACGGCTTCATGGCATGCCTTTACAGAAGGTTTGCTAAATATGTCTTGTAGAGACTGCATTATCTCATAAGCAGTTTTCATGCTTTCGTGCTTCATCCTAAACATGTTAGACATGCCAGCCAAAAGGAAACAACGGGCCTTGTTGTTTGCTTCGATCCAACGATCATATACTTCTCGTACATTACGAGGGGCATTGACAGCAGGCGGTGGAGGACATTCCTCCGTCAGGATAAACTTGTAATTTTTACAAATTAGTACAATGTTCATGTTACTCTTCCTCATTTGAGAGAATGGCGATGATTAGATTAGACATTGTTGCTGTAAGGAATAAATAAAATAGCATAAATTAAATGGTTGCATAATCATCATAAATATATGTTTTGGAATAGTAAACATGATGCATATGGAAAAAAACAAAAAAATAATTTACTAATTCCATGATTATTCAATTTTAACAAATAAAGTGCCGCCATACGGTAGGTCAAATTCTTTATGAATTGGATTGAGACATTCTCAATTAATAAATATATTCAAAATATCTCATATTTTCTATATTTATTAATAACTGTTTATTTGGTCAAGATATAATTAACAATTTAATTATATCCTTATGAGTGTAACCCATTATTTTAAATTTTAACAACTTAACTCAAAATTGCCGCCGTAGGGTAGGTCAATTTTGAAATACATAGTAAAATGCTATCTCTTGAAAGCCAACCTTGTTAATGATTTAAATGGACACCCTCTGTAGGGAGAATGAAATCAAAATGTCGCAAGACGCCACCTAAATCTCACGATGTTGTGTTAATAGTGGAGACCGCAAGTTATATTGTCATATTACCTTCTCCCACTCATTATTTTAAAAAGATGTGTTTTATCTTATGAAACATCCAATGTTTCATAATTTTAGCAAATAAAAACAAATTTTAATTATTAGGTTATATTGTGTGTTAATAGAATCCCATCCTATTTATACTTAAATAAATTACCAGATTTTCTAAAAATTTAAATTTATTATGAATTGTCTAAGCTACCCAACATTAAACAATTTAAAATTAGATAACTTAGAATTAATGTGAATTTTACTAAGTTTTAACTATTAAAACTAAAATCACATTATTTAGCTAATTAATAAAATAAAGTAAAATTCTATAAAACCAACCTAATTAATTTAATCTCATTAAATTAATTCTAACACATATTAAATCAATCTATAAACAACTTTATAAAAAAAAATAATATGCAAGTGTATACATGTCATGTTACAATAACTATAAGTGGGCATTTTCTTAGATGATATGTTATAATACATGAACATGTTATCACAATCATCATACGAACATAAAGCATGAAAATAAATAATAAATTTTTGACCGGGTCCTTTTGGATAATTAAATTACAACCCAAAAAAAGATAAAAAAAATTACAAGGGTCTTCTTGTAATTATACATAATCCCTAGCTCCAATATTACAGTCTTCATCAGGTGGTTTACTGTGCAACAATCTGCTGGGTTACCTTTTAAAAATTCGATGGGCCCAAGTTCTCAATTGGGCTAGGTGACCCAATGGACTTCTTCTTCTTCATCTTCTTCGTGTGCAGCATCTTCTATTCTTCTCCGTGGATGTGCAATGGATGAGAAAAAGAAAAACTGCCACCCCTTTTTTTTATGGTACTGATATAAAACCATGGCTACTAAGCACGCTGTGTCCAGTGCACACTTTAGACGTGCAATTTTTTTTTCCTTATAAATGCATGTCAGGCTTGCAACCAGCTTTTGTTGAAAGCCTTTTGCACAGAAATGTGCATTAATGGTTGTTATTGTGCACATGTAAATGTCCCTTTTTCCTTCTTTTTTTTTTTTTTAAAGAAAGAAGCCCATGTGCATATAATATCCATATGCGATCATTATCTTGTTTATTATGATATGACATTCACGTGTAAAAGATTGCACACTACAACTCTTGGAAGCCCACGTACAACGGGTGAAAGAAAGAAAAGAAAATAGAGAGAAGAAATAATAATAAATTACAAAAAGCCTATGCCCTCTTATGAGCTTACACAAATTTGATCTAATCAAATTAAAAATAGAATTATTAATCCAAAAGGACTATATAATTAATGACAAAAAATCCATTCATAAATTATACTCATTCATCACATGAACAAAATAATTGCATAAATGTAAAGTGCCTACAAATATGCATCAAGAACGTGAAATTATCAAAATAAAATCATGTTTAATTAAAATTATATTTGCTATAACCCGCTCTGATGCCATTTGTTGGAATAAAATATGAAAAGCAGCGGAAGAAATAGATCATTGATAAATAAAAATTTTCCTAAAACTTTGTTCATCGGGAATACCTATATAATTTTAATTAATAATAGAAAGCATTGAGAATTTTGCTAACCTTTTTGAAGACTATCAGGGTATCCTAGCTTTCCTCTTTGACAACATAATCTTCAAAGTCAAGCCTCCACACCAATGGAAAGATGAGTGGGCTTCAAACTACAAGAATGAATTAACCTCACACTTTTCTGAATCAACACATGAGATAGCAGACTTTTTTTTTCCATGTAAAGCGCCTCTACTTATATATATATATATAAATATATAATAAAATCTTTTATATATGTATATATAAGATTTGGTTCAAAACCATATATATATATTTAAATTCAAAAAATAAATCATATTTATTTAAAATTAGATTTTTAAATTAATCAATTAATTATTTAATTTTGTGTCCATTTAGGAAAAGACAAAAGTGTTAGACATGTATGCCCTAAGGAGTAAAAATGTAATATTTTTTTGGAGACATTTTTATCAAAAATGAATTTATTTATTATTATTAATATACCAAATCTTGTCCTCTTTACGTTCATATTTGTTGAATGTATGTTAAGCAAACAATAGTCTAAGATTGTCAATCTAAACCTTAAGAATTGGGCATATGATGGACGGATTATGCGGAAGACATGATTCTTAAGGTGATTGTCTAAATTATACGATCCGCAATCGAGGAAATAAAGTTGAGCGCTTTATTCATGCAAAGATTGTCATGTTGTCTATATCCCTTTTGGGAGATGGTTTGTCTTGACCATCGGAGGTGGACTCCGTGAATAGAAATATTGGCACGTTGTCATAGGTGATGATGTGTTGGATTGAGACATAAAGTGAATTGATTTGGATTAATAATTTTGTCTCGGCAAATCGATTCACTTTAGACAATCATTTGTGTTGTATCTTAATCCTGAGATGAATAGTCGGCCCATTGTCTTGACTTGTGTCTTTTGATGTACCAAAGGGTGACACCCACATCTTAATAGTGGTTTGCATGTCGGTAAGTTGGAGGCATGAATCTTGATGGTGTAGACTTGTTATTCATAGATATAGAATCCACAGCTCTTCTTTAGAAGTAATGATATCCTCTTATATGCGTTATCTTGTAATTGAAAAACTGGAGCGCTCAACCATTTGGATACATAGGTGTAATCGAATGGTATACTGTCTTTGGATGGTAAGTTTTCTGATGGTGAGATAATGGAACGTAAGATAAAAATAATTGAGAAGGTAAGACAGAATTTGTCCCGAAGCTGATTATGGATTATCATATGGGGATACAATACGTTATGATATGTCATGGAGACTTAGCTATACGGGCTTCATAATTCTATGTAGTTTGAGAGTACAGCTCCAAGCTTTTAGTGGAGTAGCGTTGGAGTTGATAATTACGTAATATATATCTGGGATATTGGGTTTTGTTATTTCAAAAGCTTGAACTATGTAGGTCCACTTGGTCCCTTTTGCTAGCTCACAATATCTTGTAACGACACGGCGTGCTTTTCCAATAATTGGTGACTTATGTCGGATTTATCAGATTGGTTAAATTTGGAAGAATCAAATAATTCATGTCTGTTTATCGGTTGAATTAATTTTGTGATAAAATTGATTCAATATAAACTTATTGAATTGTAAGGATCATATAATTCTTGTCTATTTATCAGTTGATTTAATTTTGGATAAATTAGATCAAGATAAACTTGTACAATTATTGGGAATTGATTTATTTTCTTAGAGATTATCTAGATAAAGTTGTTTTGATCAGATAACTTCTCTATTGGGTTATTTGAATTAAAACTAAGACTTTATCCTATAGAATCTCGGGTGAAAAATAAAAGATTTGTGAAATTTTTTATTTGGCGTTTCGGCCTATCGATGGACGTGTTTGGCTGGCTGATGGGACCTGTTCGGCCAGCCGATTAGGTGGTTCAGCTTGCTGATCAACGAAGGATAAGATCACACATTTCCACGTGGATCTTATTAGATATTGATCCGAATTTGATTCTAATCCAAGTTTTGAGACTTAATCTGATAAGGACTGACCTTAGGACCAACCTCTATAAATAGGGAGTGATTCTCATAGGTTACTTAGATCAATTGAGAGATTAAGAGTGATACTCTGCTAAGTGAGAATCTAAAAGCTCCCTGAGAGCATTTGTTCACAAATCACAAACACTTGCTTTGGGTTCTCTCGATTGGTTGGAAGGAGAGCCACCGGTGGAAGAGCTGTACGTGTGAGCCAACACTCACTCGGATCGTGGATAGAGAATAACAAAGAAGACCAGTTGGTTGAGGCTCTCCTAGAACATTTTTTCTCTTCACAGATTGCGGAGGTTCTTTGGCACACAAAGGTTGGTAAGGTCTAATTAATTTATACATATAGCATGTCAAACTTGTGTTTTGAAATCACTCTGATATAAAATTTTTTAAAATTTCACTGCGCACTCTTTTTCCAACAATTGGTATCAGAGCCATGGTTTTTGCATAAATTTACGAGTTTGTGATCATGTTATATGTATAAATTTTGTGATCTTAATCTCTCATATGCTTGAATTTAATTTTATAGAGTTGGCACTCTAGGTTTCTATATATTATATATGTTGTCATGGATTATGTGGTGAATGTTTATTAATTAATTATGGTTGGTTCAATCATTATTTAATTAATTAATTTATACCGATTATGGTTCCTTAGAAGTTAGAATGTGTATCTACTTTTTCATGTAATTAGATGGCGGACTATCATCTCTGTCTAGAAATTATTATTTAGTTTTTAAATTTGTAAGAATTTTGTAATTAAATAATTATTTGGAGAAGACGGATTTAGAAGATTGATGATGATGCTCCTAGGTATTTCTTGAGTCTCTAATTTTATGTTTTTGAATTGTTGAAAATAAAATTGATAAATTGCATTTAAAATTGTATTTTCTAGAATAGAGATTTCTGCTCCGTTGGCATACCGAACCTTATAGTTCGGTAGGCCGATGGTCTCAGATCGGCAGGCCGGACTTGTGGTTCGATAGGCCATCAGTGGGGTAGAAATCAAGTGGCTCTGGTGGCAGACCGAACTTCTAGTTTGGTAGACTGAACTTCTAGTTTGGCAGGCCAAAATTTCATGAGTCGGCAAGCCGATCTTCTAGATCGGTAGGCCGATGAAACATGACCGGCAAGCCAATCACCCAGATTGGCCTGCCAACTGAGAGTTGGAAAATTTCCAGAAAAGGTGCAGTTTTTTTGATGCAGTTTTAATTTTATTTTTGGGACAATTCTGAGAAACAATAAATTTGGATATGACCGGAAATATGAAGTGTTCAATTCATACAAGATTGAAGACTTGAAGATGGAATTACATGAAGAAGGATACAGCTTGAGGATTCAAGGATGAAGAATCGATAATATGTCTCGATTATTCCCTTGTAATCTTAGTGTTCTATTATCTAGGGTGGAGCCATAATATTACGGTTATCTATTATTTTGCTTGTAGCTTTGCTTGATTGCTTTGCTTGTCTGCATTATAATACGATTTGCTATGTATATTGATAACATGTCATATAGAATAGGAAGTGCTGCTTATATTAAAATTGTTCATGCATATTCTTAAAATAAAACCTTGATTTCAAAAGATTGAGTGTGAGAAGGTTTTCGAAGAGAGAACCTAAGGCCTCCATCGTTGGTCCATAGGCAGAACATGGTGGTCCCGACCCCTAGGAATGGATTTATATCATGTACCAGATTGGATCTCTAAAAGGATAGGATATTTTAGCATGATTTATGGTTGCACACCCCTAGGTGGTGATTATAAATCATGGTTAAATATTGAAATAATGGTTATACACTCACGTTAATTTTATTATTAACCTCCCCTAGGAGCTCTGTGTTAGACATGTATGCCCTAAGGAGTAAAAATGTAATACGTTTTTGGAGACATTTTTATCAATAAAGAATTTATTCATTTATATATACCAAATCATGTCCTCTTTACGTTCATATTTGTTGAATGTATGATAAGCAAACAGTAGTCTGAGACTGTCAGTCTAAACGTTAAGAATTGGGCATATGATGGACTGATTATGCGGAGACACGATTCTTAAGTTGACGGTCTAACAATATATGATCCGCAATCGAGGGAATAAAGTTGGGCGCTTTATTCATATAAAGATTGTTATGTTGTCTATATCCCTTATGGGAGATGGTTTGTCTTGACCATTGGAGTTGGACTCCGTGAATAGAAACATTGGCGTGTTGTCATAGGTGACGATGTGTTGGATCGGGACATAAAGTGAATTGATTTGGATTAATAATTCTGTCTTGGCAAATCGATTCACTTTAGACAGTCATTTGTATTGTATCTTAATCCTGAGATGAATAGTGGGCCCGTTGTCTCGACTTGTGTCTTTTGATGTACCAATGGGTGACTCCCACATCTCTATAGTGGTATGCATGCCGGTACGTTGGAGGCATGACTCTTGATAGCGTAGACTTGTTATTCATAGATATGGAATCCATAGCTCCTCTTTAGGAGTAATGATATCCTCTTATATGCGTTGTCCTGTAATTGAAAAACTGGAGCGCTCAACCATTTGGATACATAGGTGTAACCGAATGGTATACTATCTTTGGATGGTAAGTTTTTTGATGGTGAGACAATGGAACGTAAGATAAAAATAATGGGGAAGGTAAGACAGAACTTGTCCTTAAGCCGATTATGGATTATCATATGGGGATACGATGTACTATGATATGTCAGGGAGACTTAGCTACACGAGCTTAGTAATTCTATAAAGTTCGAGAGTGCAGCTCCAAGCTTTTAGTGGGGTAGTGTTGGAGTTGATAATTGTGAAATGTATATCTGGGATATTGGGTTTCATAATTATCGTGAGCTTGAACTTTATAGGTCCATTTTGGCCCCCTTTGCTAGCTCACAAAATCCTGTAACGACACGGCGTGCTTTTTCAATAATTGGTGACTTATGTCAAATTTATCAGATTGGTTTAAAATTTGTAAGAATCAAATAATTCATGTCTGTTTATCGGTTGAATTAATTTTGTAAGAAATTAGTTCAAGATAAACTTGTTGAATTATTACGATCAGATAATTCTTGTCTGTTTATCGGTTGTTTTGATTTTGGACAAAATTAGAACAAGATAAACTTGTAGAATTATTGTGAATTAATTTATTTTCTTAGAGATTATCTTGATAAAGTTTGTTTTGATCAGATAACTTCTCTATTGGGTTATTTGAATCAAAACTGAGACTTTATCCTTTAGAATCTCGGGTGGAAAATAAAAGATTCGCGGAGATTTTTTCTCGGGAGTTCGGCCTGCCGATTAGACAGTTTCGCCTGCCGATCAGAGGAGATAAGATTACACGTTTTCAAGCGAATCTTATCAGATATTGATCCGAACTTGATTCTGTTTCGAGTTTTTGAGACCTAATCTGATATGGACTGACCCCAGGACCAATAGGTATAAAAAGGGAGTGAGTCTCATGATTTACTCAGATCAATAGAGATCAATTTGAGAGATTAAGAGTGATACTCTTCTAGTGAGCATCTGAAAACTCACTGAGAGCTTTTGTTCACAAATCACGAGCACTAGCTTTGGGTTCTCTCTGTTGGTTGGAAGGAGAGTCACCGGTGGAAGAGCTGTATGTGTGAGCCCACACTCACTCCGGTTGTGGATAGAGAGTAGCAAAGAAGACCAGTTGGTTGAGGCTCTTCTGGAACGTTACTTCTCTACACGGATTACGGAGGTTCTTCGGCACACTGAGGTTAGTAAGATCTGTCTAATTTATACATATAACATGTCAAACTTGTGTTTTGGAAATTACTCTAATGAAAAAATTTTAAAAATTCTGCTGCGCACTTTGTTTCCAACAATTGGTATCAGAGCCGAGGTTTTTACATAAATTTGCAAGTTTGTGATCATGTTATATGCATAAATTTTGTGATCTTAATCTCTCCTATGCTTGAATTGAATTTTATAGAGAGATGGCACTCTAGGTTTCTATATAATATATATGTTGTCATGGATTATGTGGTGAATGTTTATTAATTAATTATGGTTGATTAAATCGTTGTTTAATTATTAATTAATTAATTAATTCAAACCGGTTGTGGTTCCTTAGAGGTTAGAATGTGTATCTAGGTTTTTCATGTAATTAGATGGCAGACTATCATCTCCGTCTAGGAATTGTTATTTAATTTTTAATTTGTAAGAATTTTGTAATTAAATAATTATTCGGAGAAGACGGATCTAGAAGACGGATCTAGAAGATTGATGATGGCGCCTCCAGGTATTTCCTGAGTCTCTAATTTTATTTTTTTGAATTGTTGAAAATAAAATTGATGAATTGCATTAAAATTGTATTTTCTGGATTGAGGATTTTCTGCTCGGTCGACATGCCGGACCTCATAGTTCGGCAGGTCGAAGGTCACAGATCGCAGGCCAGACGTGTGGTCCGGCAGGCCGACAGTGGGGCAGAAAATTTGGTGCTCTGTCGGTAGGCCGAAGTTTCAGTTCGGTAGGCCGAACCTGCATAGATCGGCAGGCCGATGTATCAGATCGGCAGGCCGATGGAGCAAGACCGGCAGGCCGATCACCCAGATCGGCCTGCCGACCTAGAGCTACCAGGTGTCCAGAAAAGGTACAATTTTTCAGGTGCAGTTTTAATTTTATTTTTGGAACGATTCTGAGAAACATTAAATTTGGATATGACCGGAAATATGAAGTATTTGATTCATACGGGATTGAAGACTTGAAGATGGATATTACATGAAGAAGGATACAGCTTGAGGATTCAAGGATGAAGAATCGATAAATGTCTCGATAATTCTCTTGTAATCTTAGTTTTCTATTCTCTAGTGTGGAACCATAATATTACGGTTACTATTATTTTGCTTGTAGCTTTGCTTGATTGCTTTGCTTGTCTGCATTATAATATAATTTACCATGTATATTGATAACATGTCATATAGAATAGGGAGTGCCACTCATATTAAAATTGTTCATGCATAATTTTAAAATAAAACCTTGACTTCAAAAGATTGAGTGGGAGAAGGTTTTCGAAGAGAGGACCTAAGGCCTCCATCGTTGATCCATAGGAAGAACATGGTGGTCCCGACCCCTAGGAAGGGATTTCTATCATGTACCAGATTGGATCTCTGAAAGGATAAGGTATTTTAGTATGATTTATGGTTGCACACCCCTAGGTGGTGATTATAAATCATGGATAAAATATTGAAACGGTGGTTATACACTCACGTTGATTTTATTATTAACCTCCCCTAGGAGCTCTGTTAATAAAATTAATGGCCAAAGAAACGATTATTAGTATATGCTGGATCATACGGGTCCTGGATGACATATATTAACCAGGAGGGATCCATGTTTCTGATTGAATTTGGCATGACTCCCCTAGGAGCTTGTTGAATTATGAGTTGGGAATTATCGTTGTAAGGTTGTGATATTTTCAAGGTTTTGACACATGAACACATTTGTATGATTTTACATGATTGTGTTATCTTACTAAATTATTATATATGTTTGCTTATGTTTGGTATATGATTCTTTATTGTAGATTGAAAAAGTCTAAAAACGCTTTATCATCGATACTTGACAAAAACCAATTAACCGGTGAGAACTATAACGATTGGAAATGGAACCTGGACATCGTCCTTTTCTTTGAGAAACTGAAATATGTTTTGACAACTCCTTGTCCTCCCGAGCCTACGGAAGACTCAAGTAATGAGCTATTCCAAGCGTACGACCGCTGGAAAGATGTTAATGATCAGGCCCGCTGCTATGTTATGGCTAGCATGAACAACGTGCTGCTGGCTCAACATCAGGATTATGAGACTGCAAAGCAGATCTTGGATAATCTTGAGGACATGTTTGGAGGCCAGGCCATAACAAAGTGGCAAGGGGAGCTTTGGAAACTCTTAAACTATAGTCAACATACTGGGGACATCTGTAAAGGAGCATATGATGTTGGTCATGGGTTACCTCGCTGAGGCTCAAACCAATGGAGCCGACATCGATGCTGAAACTCAGATGACTATGGTCTTTGAGACTCTGTCTAAGGAATTTATTCCGTTTAGAGCTACTTTTAATTTAAGCAATAGACAGGATATGACCTTAACAGAACTGATGAAACAATTACAGGAGTTTGAACTGCTGATCAGGGAGTCTCTTGCTGGTGGTGAGGCCAATATGGTAGCTGCTTTTGGTTCCAATCCTAACTCTGGGAATGGAAAGAAGCAACGGGCCAAGAGTGGCAAGTCTTCTATTCCTGTTGCAACCAAGAGCAAGAAGAAGAAGAAGAAGAACCCAAAGAAGCTTAAGTGCTTCTTCTGTGGTAAGGTCGGGCATATAAAGAAGCGTTGCAAGGACTTCCTTTCCAAGGGAGGTAGGTGTGATCTTCTATATTTAGAAACTTGTTTGGTTGAGGAATCCAGTGACATCTGGGTCATAGATTCCGGTGCAACTAATCATGTTTGTGTTTCTCTGCAGGGATTCAAAGAAACGAGAAGTCTACTTCGTGAAGACTTAACGCTTCGGATGGGCGATGGATCCTTGGTCTCAGCGGAAGCAGTGGGAGATGTCCATCTTTATTTTGATAATTATAGGAGTTTAATTTTGCGAGATTGTTTTTATGTTCCTAAATTTAAAAGGAATTTAATTTTTGTATCTTGTTTATTTAAAGACTCCTACTTAGTTTCTTTTAATGAAAAAGTGGTGATTCATAAAAACAAATCTTTTATCTGCCCTGGATGGATGCAAAATAATCTATATTTTATCAAACCTAAGATGGACTTATTGCTTAATGCTGAGATAAATGATAATAACTCAAAAAGACTTAAAACTTCTCACTCTAATAAGACTTATCTTTGGCATTTGCACCTTGGCCATATTAACCTGAATAGGATTCAAAGGTTGGTAAGGGATGGACCTTTAAGTCACTTAAAGGTGGAATCTATACCTCAATGTGAATCTTGTTTGGAGGGTAAAATGACCAAAAGACCATACGGGTCTAAGGGCAATAGAGCCGAAGGGGTTCTAGAACTTGTGCATAGTGATGTTTGCGGACCGATGAACATCCGGGCACGAGGAGGGTATGAGTACTTCATCACTTTTATTGACGATTACTTAAGATATGGGTATGTGTACCTAATGCACCACAAAAGCAAAACTTATGATAAGTTCAGGGAGTTTCGGGCTGAAGTGAAAAAGCAATTGGGTAGACCCATAAAGAAACTTCGATCTGATCGAGGTGGGGAATACCTTTTTGATGAGTTCTTGGGACACTTATTAGAGAATGGGATTTTATCCCATTTGACTGCGTCGGGCACTCCGCAACAGAATGGCGTAGCGGAGAGAAGGAATAGGACTTTGTTGGACATGATTCGGTCCATGATGAGTTATTCATTATCGCCTTTATCCTTTTGGGGATATGCACTACAAACTGCATGTTATCTTTTGAACAATGTGCCTTCAAAATCGGTCCCTAAAACTCCTCACGAGTTGTGGACAAGACGGAAGACATCCTTAAACCATATTCGCATATGGGGATGTCCAGTTCATGTCCTGTTTAAGGATCCGAATAAGTTGGAAGCACGTTCGGAAGTTTGCGTGTTTGTAGGATATCCAAAAGGGACTAAATGGGGTTATTTTTATAACCCTAAGGAAAATAAAGTCGTGGTTTCAACTAATGCAACTTTCCTTGAGGAGAGTTACATGGATGACTTTAAACCTCGAAGCAAAGTGGTGCTTGAGGAGTTAAGGGGTGATCAGTTCACTCTGGAGGTTCTGAATGAAACCATTCCGATCGATGTAGAAAAACCAAAAAAACCTGAACAACAACCTCAGGGGGTTCGGCGTAGTGGGAGGATCGGGCGTCAGCCTGAGAGGTATATGTTCAATGGGGAGGTCTTTTTGGCTGAACCAGATGAACATGATAGGGATCCTTATACTTACGCAGAAGCTATGGAGGATGTTGATTCAAAACTCTGGACAAAGGCCATGAACATAGAGATGAAGTCTATGGAGACTAATTAGCTCTAGGAGCTTGTGGATCTTCCCGAAGGGGTAAAACCCATAGGGTGTAAGTTGATCTACAAGAGGAAAAGAGGAGTGGATGGAAAGGTCGAAACCTTTAAGGCTAGACTGGTAGCTAAGGGTTATACGCAAAAGGAAGGAATCGATTATGAGGAAACCTTTTCGCCTGTAGCCATGCTTAAGTCCATCCAGATTCTCTTGTCCATAGCTGCCGCTCTCGACTACGAGATTTGGCAGATGGATGTCAAGACGGCTTTTCTTAATGGCTATCTTGATGAGTCCATTTATATGGAACAACCAGACGGGTTCAAGGTCACGGGTCAAGAGGGTAAGGTTTGTAAGCTGCTAAAGTCAATTTATGGACTTAAGCAGGCATCCCGTTCTTGGAACATAAGATTTGATCAAGTGATCAAGACTTATGGGTTCTCACAAAATGTGGATGAACCATGTGTTTACAAACACATAAAGGATGGGAAGGTGGTTTTTCTACTACTCTATGTAGATGACATTCTGTTAATTGGCAATGACGTTGGGGCGTTGTCATCGATCAAATTATGGTTGACCAAGTAGTTTGACATGAAGGACTTGGGTGAGGCTAATTTTGTTCTCGGTATCCAGATCTTTCGGGATAGGAAGAACAAAATGATAGCTTTGTCACAGGCCGGCTACATAGATAAAATTCTCAGGAGGTTTGCAATGCAGGATTCCAAGAAAGGTGGGCAACCATCTAGGTCTGGAGTTACTCTTTCTAAGAAAGACTCTCCAAAGTCTTATGAAGAAAGAGAATACATGAAGAAGGTGCCTTATGCTTCGGCAGTGGGTAGTCTCATGTCTGCCATGCTTTGCACACGGCTGGATATTAGCTATGCGGTCGGGATTGTAAGTCAATTTCAGGTGGATCCAGGACCGAACCATTGGGTTGCGGTAAAGCATATTTTCAAGTACCTGAGAAGGACTCGAGGGTATATGCTTGTGTATTCGGGTGAGGACTTGACTCCTCTAGGATACACTGATTCGGATTTTCAATCCTGTCTGGATTCTAGGAAATCGACTTCGGGGTTTGTGTTTACTCTGGGCAGCGGTGCCATCAGTTGGAGAAGTGCGAAGCAAGATTGCACTTCGGATTCAACAATGGAGGCTAAGTATGTGGCGGCTAGTGATGCTTCGATAGAAGCAGTGTGGCTCCGCAAGTTCCTTGGGGATCTTGAGGTAGTTCCTGGTATGGATAAAGCGGTATCACTGTACTGTGATAATGTTGGAAACAAAGTGCGCAGCGGAATTTTTTAAAATTTTTTCATCAGAGTATTTTCCAAAATACAAGTATGACATGTTATATGTATAAATTAAACAGATCTTACTAACCTCAGTGTGCCGAAGAACCTCCGCGACCTGTGTAGAGAAGTAACGTTCCAGAAGAGCCTCAACCAACTGGTCTTCTTTGCTATTCTCTATCCACAACCGGAGTGAGTGTGGGCTCACACGTACAGCTCTTCCACCGGTGACTCTCCTTCCAACCAATAGAGAGAACCCAAAGCTAGTGTTCGTGATTTGTGAACAAAAGCTCTCAGGGAGTTTTCAGATGCTCACTAGAAGAGTATCACTCTTAATCTCTCAAATTGATCTGAGTAAATCATTAGACTCACTCCCTTTTTATACCTATTGGTCCTTGGGGTCAGTCCATATCAGATTAGGTCTCAAAAATCGAAACAGAATCAAGTTCGGATCAATATCTGATAAGATACGCGTGAAAAACGCGTAATCTTATGTGCGCTGATAGGCAGGCCGAACTGTGAGATAGGCAGGCCGAACTTGCCAGTTCGGCAGGCCGAACTTTATGATCGGCAGGCCGAACTGCCGAGAAAAAATCTCCGCGAATCTTTTATTTTCCACCCGAGATTCTAAAGGATAAAGTCTCAGTTTTGATTCAAATAGCCCAATAGAAAAGATATCTGATCAAAACAAACTCTATCAAGATAATCTCTAAGAAAATAAATCAATTCAAATAATTCTACAAGTTTATCTTGTTCTAATTGTCCAAAATTAAAACAACCGATAAACAGACAAGAATTATCCGAACGCCATAATTCAACAAGTTCATCTTGAACTAATTTCTTACAAAATTAATTCAACCGATAAACAGACATGAATTATTTGATTCTTATAAATTTTAAACCAATCTGATAAATCCGACATAAGTCACCAATTATTGAAAAAGCACGCCGTGTCGTTACAGGATTTTGTGAGCTAGCAAAGGGGACCAAAATGGACCTATAAAGTTCAAGCTCATGATAACTATGAAACCCAATATCCCAGATATACATTTCACAATTATCAACTCCAACGCTACTCCACTAAAAGCTTGGAGCTGCACTCTCGAACTTTACAGAATTACGAAGCTCATGTAGCTAAGTCTCCATGACATATCATAGTGTATCGCATCCCCATATGATCATCCATAATCGGCTTAAGGACAAGTTCTGTCTTACCTTCCCGATTATTTTTATCTTACGTTCCATTGTCTCACCATTAGAAAACTTACCATCCAAAGATAGTATACCATTCGGTTACACCTATGTATCCAAATGGTTGAGCGCTCCAGTTTTCCAATTACAGGACAACGCATATAAGAGGATATCATTACTCCTAAAGAGGAGCTATGGATTCCATATCTATGAGTAACAAGTCTACGCTATCAAGAGTCATACCTCCAACGTACCGGCATGCATGCCACTATAGAGATGTGGGAGTCACCCATTGGTACATCAAAAGACATAAGTCGAGACAACGGGCCCATTATTCATCTCAGGATTAAGATACAATACAAACGACTGTCTAAAGTGAATCGATTTGCCAAGACAGAATTATTAATCCAAATCAATTCACTTTATGTCCCGATCCAACACATCGTCACCTATGACAACGCGCCAATGTTTCTATTCACGGAGTCCAACTCCGATGGCCAAGACAAACCATCTCCCAAAAGGGATATAGACAACATAACAATCTTTACATGAATAAAGCGCCCAACTTTATTCCCTCGATTGCGGATCATATATTTTAGACCATCACCTTAAGAGTCGTGTCTACCGCATAATCATCCCATCATATGCCCAACTCTTAAGGTTTAGACTGACAGTCTCAGACTACTGTTTGCTTATCATACATTCAACAAATATGAACGTAAAGAGGACAATATTTGGTATATATAAATGAATAAATTCTTTATTGATAAAAATGTCTCCAAAAACGTATTACATTTTTACTCCTTAGAGCATACATGTCTAACAGATAACAGTGCGGCGGTAGCTAATGCTAGGGAACAAAGATTTCACAAGAAGAGTAAGCATATTGATTGGAAGTATCATGTGATAAAGGACTTCGTTGAGGGCGGGCATGTCACGGTGTGCAAGATCGCATCAGAGGACAATTTAGCTGATCCATTTACGAAGACACTTACTGGGAGAGTCTTCGAGAGGCATGTGGAAGCTATGGGGATGCGAAATTTGCTGTATTTACTCACTTAGTGCAAGTGAGAGATTGTTAGACATGTATGCCCTAAGGAGTAAAAATATAATACGTTTTTGGAGACATTTTTATCAATAAAGAATTTATTCATTTATATATACCAAATCATGTCCTCTTTACGTTCATATTTGTTGAATGTATGATAAGCAAACAGTAGTCTGAGACTGTCAGTCTAAACCTTAAGAATTGGGCATATGATGGACTAATTATGCGGAAGACACGATTCTTAAGGTGACTGTCTAACAATATATGATCCGCAATCGAGGGAATAAAGTTGGGCGCTTTATTCATGTAAAGATTGTTATGTTGTCTATATCCCTTATGGGAGATGGTTTGTCTTGACCATTGGAGTTGGACTCCGTGAATAGAAATATTGGCGCGTTGTCATAGGTGACGATGTGTTGGATCGGGACATAAAGTGAATTGATTTGGATTAATAATTCTGTCTTGGCAAATCAATTCACTTTAGACAGTCATTTGTATTGTATCTTAATCCTAAGATGAATAGTGGGCCTGTTGTCTCGACTTGTGTCTTTTGATGTACCAATGGGTGACTCCCACATCTCTATAATGGTATGCATGCCGGTACGTTGGAGGCATGACTCTTCATAGCGTAGACTTGTTATTCATAGACATGGAATCCATAGCTCCTCTTTAGGAGTAATGATATCCTCTTATATGCGTTGTCCTGTAATTGAAAAACTGGAGCACTCAACCATTTGGATACATAGGTGTAACCGAATGGTATACTATCTTTGGATGGTAAGTTTTCTAAAGGTGAGACAATGGAACGTAAGATAAAAATAATCGGGAAGGTAAGACAGAACTTGTCCTTAAGCCGATTATGGATTATCATATGGGGATACGATGCACTATGATATGTCATGGAGACTTAGCTACACGAGCTTCGTAATCCTATAAAGTTCGAGAGTGCAGCTCCAAGCTTTTAGTGGAGTAGCGTTGGAGTTGAAAATTGTGAAATGTATATCTGGGATATTGGGTTTCATAATTATCATTAGCTTGAACTTTATAGGTCCATTTTGGTCCCCTTTGCTAGCTCACAAAATCCTGTAACGACACGACGTGCTTTTTCAATAATTGGTGACTTATGTCAGATTTATCAGATTGGTTTAAAACTTGTAAGAATCAAATAATTCATGTTTGTTTATCGGTTGAATTAATTTTGTAAGAAATTAGTTCAAGGTAAACTTGTTGAATTATTACGATCAGATAATTCTTGTCTGTTTATCGGTTGTTTTGATTTTGGACAAAATTAGAACAAGATAAACTTGTAGAATTATTGTGAATTGATTTATTTTCTTAGAGATTATCTTGATAAAGTTTGTTTTGATCAGATAACTTCTCTATTGGGTTATTTGAATCAAAACTGAGACTTTATCCTTTAGAATCTCGGGTGGAAAATAAAAGATTCGCGGAGATTTTTTCTCGGGAGTTCGGCTTGCCGAATGACGTGGTCGGCCTGCCGAACTGGCCTGTTTGGCCTGCCGATCAGACAGTTTGGCCTGCCGATCAGCGGAGATAAGATTACACGTTTTCAAGCGAATCTTATCAGATATTGATCCGAACTTGATTCTGTTTCGAGTTTTTGAGACCTAATCTGATATGGATTGACCCCAGGACCAATAGGTATAAAAAGGGAGTGAGTCTCATGATTTACTCAGATCAATAGAGATCAATTTGAGAGATTAAGAGTGATACTCTTCTAGTGAGCATCTGAAAACTCGCTGAGAGCTTTTGTTCACAAATCACGAGCACTAGCTTTGGGTTCTCTTTGTTGGTTGGAAGGAGAGTAACCGGTGGAAGAGCTGTACGTGTGAGCCCACACTCACTCCGGTTGTGGATAGAGAATAGCAAAGAAGACCAGTTGGTTGAGGCTCTTCTGGAACGTTACTTCTCTACACGGATTGTGGAGGTTCTTCGGCACACTGAGGTTAGTAAGATCTGTCTAATTTATACAGATAACATGTCAAACTTGTGTTTTGGAAATTACTCTGATGAAAAAATTTTAAAAATTCCGCTGCGCACTTTGTTTCCAACACTCTGCTAATAAAATTAATGGCCAAAGAAACGATTATTAATATATACTGGATCATACGGGTTCTAGATGGCATATATTAATCAGGAGGGGATCTGTGTTCCTGATTGAATTTGGCATGACTCCCCTAGGACCTTGTAGAATTCTAAGTTGGGAATTATCGTTGTAAGGTTGTGATATTTTCAAGGTTTTGACACATAAACACATTTGTATGATTTTTACATGATTGTGTTATCTTACTAAATTATTATCATATGTTTGCTTATGTTTGGTATATGATTCTTTATTGTAGATTAAAAATGTCTAAAAACGCTTTATCATCGATACGTGACAAAAACCTATTAACCGATGAGAACTATAATGATTGAAAATGGAACCTGGATATCGTCATGTCCTTTGAGAAACTGAAATATGTACTGACAACCCCTTGTCCTCCTAAGCCTACAAGAGACTCAAGTAATGAGCAATTCCAAGCGTATGATCGCTGAAAAGATGCCAATGATCAGGCCCGCTGCTATGTTATGGCTAGCATGAACAATGTGCTGTAGGCTCAACATCAAGATTATGAGACTGTGAACCAGATCTTGGATAATCTTGAAGATATGTTTGGAGGCTTGGCTATAAAAAAGCGACAAGGGGTGCTTCGGAAACTTCTAAACTGTAGACAAGGGCCGGGGGCATCTATAAAGGAGCATATGATGTTGGTCATGGGTTACCTCGCTGAGGCTCAAACTAATGGAGCTAAAATCGATGCTGAAACTTAGATGACTATGGTCTTTGAGACTCTATCTAAGGAATTTATTTCATTTAGAGCTACTTTTAATTTAAGCAATAGATGGGATATGACCTTAACAGAATTGATGAAACAGTTACAGAAGTTCGAACTGCTGATCGGGGAGTCTCCTATGGGTGGTGAGGCCAACATGGTAGCTGTTTCTGGTTCCAATCCTAACTCTGAGAATGGAAAGAAGCAACGGACCAAGAACATGAAGTCTTCTATTCCTGCTACTACCAAGAGCAAGAAGAAGAAGAAGAAGAACCCAAAGAAACTTAAGTGCTTCTTTTGTGAAAAGGTCGGGCATATTAAGAAGCATTGCAAGGACTTCCTTTCCAAAGAAGGTAGGTGTGATCTTCTGTATTTAGAAACTTGTTTGGTTGAGGAATCCAATGACATCTAGATCATAGATTTCGGTGCAACTAATCATGTTTGTGTTTCTCTGTAGGGGTTCAAGGAAACGAGAAGTCTGCTGCATGAAGACTTCACGCTTTGGATGGGCGATGGATCTTGGTCTCAGCGAAAGTAGTGGGAGACGTCCATCTTTATTTTGATAATTATAGGAATTTATTTTTGTAAGATTGTTTTTATGTTCCTAAATTTAAAAGGAATTTAATTTCTGTAGCTTGTTTATTTAAAGACTCCTACTTGGTTTCTTTTAATGATAAAGTGGTGATTCGTAAAAATAAATGTTTTATCTGTTCTAAATAGATGCAAAATAATCTATATTTTATCAAACCTAAGATGGACTAATTACTTAATGTTGAGATAAATGATAATAACTCTAAAAGACTTAAAACTTCTCACTCTAATAAGACTTACTTTGGTATTTGCGCCTTGGTCATATTAACCTGAATAGGATTCAAAGGTTGGTAAGGGATGGACCTTTAAGTCACTTAAAGGTGGAATCTATACCTCAATGTGAATCTTGTTTGGAGGGTAAAATGACCAAAAGACCATTCGGGTCTAAGGGCAATAGGGCCGAAGGGGTTCTAGAACATATGCATAGTGATGTTTGCGGACCGATGAACATCCAGGCATGAGGAGGGTATGAGTACTTCGTCGCTTTTATTGATGATTACTCAAGATATGGGTATGTGTACCTGATGCACCACAAAAGCAAAACTTTTGATAAGTTCATGGAGTTTTGGGCTGAAGTAGAAAAGTAATTGGGTAGACCCATAAAGGCACTTTGATTGGATCGAGATGGGAAATACCTTCTGATGAGTTCTTGGAACACTTATTAGAGAATGGGATTTTGTCCCATTTGACTGCGTGGGGTATTCCGCAGTAGAATAGCATAACGGAGAGAAGAAACATGATTAGGTCCATGATGAGTTATTCATCGTTGCCTTTATCCTTTTGGGGATATGCACTACAAACCGCATGTTATCTTTTGAATAATGTGCCTTCAAAATCGGTCCCTAAAACTCCTCACAAGTTGTGGATGAGTAGGAAGACATCCTTAAACCATATTCGCATATGGGGATGTCCAGCGCATGTCCTGTTTAAGGATCCGAATAAGTTGGAAGCACGTTCGGAAGTTTACGTGTTTGTAGGATATCCAAAAGGGACTAAAGGGGGTTATTTTTATAACCCAAAGGAAAATAAAGTCGTGGTTTCAACTAATGTAACTTTCCTTGAGGAGAGTTACATGAACAACTTTAAACCTCGAAGCAGAGTGGTGCTTGAGGATTAAGGAGTGATCCGATCACTCCGGAGGTTTCGAATAAAACCGTTTCGATCAGTGTAGAAAAACCAAACAAACCCGAACAACAACCTCAGGGGCTTCGACGTAGTGGGAGGATCAGACGTCAACCTAAAAGGTATACGTTCAATGGGGAGGTCTTCTTGGCTGAACCAGATGAACACAACAGGGATCCTTATACTTACGCAGAAGCTATGGAGGATGTTGATTCAAAACTCTGGACAGAGGCCATGAATACAGAGATAAAGTCTATGGAGACTAATCAGGTCTGGGAGCTTGTGGATCTTCCTAAAGGGGTAAAACCCATAGGGTGTAAGTGGATATGCAAGAGGAAAAGAGGAGTGGATGGAAAGGTCGAAACCTTTAAGGCTAGACTGGTAGCTAAGGGTTATACGCAAAAGGAAGGAATCGATTATCAGGAAACCTTTTCGCCTGTAGCTATGCCTAAGTCCATAGTTACTGCTCTCGACTACGAGATTTGGCAGATGAATGTCAAGACGACCTTTTTGAATGGCTATCTTGATGAGTCCATTTATATGGAACAACTAGACGGGTTCAAGGTCACCGGTCAAGAGGGTAAGGTTTGTAAGCTGCTAAAGTCAATTTATGGACTTAAGCAGGCATCTCGTTCTTGGAACATAAGATTTGATCACGTGATCAAGACTTATGGGTTCTCACAAAATGTGGATGAACCATGTGTTTACAAACATATTAAGGATGCGAGGTGGTTTTTCTACTGCTCTATATAGATGACATTCTGCTAATTGGCAATGACGTTGGGGCATTGTCATCGGTCAAATTATGGTTGACCAAGCAATT
This sequence comes from Artocarpus heterophyllus, assembly GCA_025403435.1. Taxonomy (NCBI): domain Eukaryota; kingdom Viridiplantae; phylum Streptophyta; class Magnoliopsida; order Rosales; family Moraceae; genus Artocarpus; species Artocarpus heterophyllus. The sequence goes on along the minus strand of CM046348.1, from coordinate 30,112,615 downwards.
TGACATGAAGGATTTAGGTGAGGCTAATTTTATTCTCGGTATCCAGATCTTTCGGGATAGGAAGAACAAAATGATAGCTTTGTCCCAGGCCGGCTACATAGATAAAATTCTCATGAGGTTTGCAATGCAGGATTTCAAGAAAGGTGGGCAACCATCTAGGTCTGGAATTACTCTTTCTAAGAAAGACTCTCCAAAGTCTTATGAAGAAAGAGAATACATGAAGAAGGTTCCTTATGCTTTGGCAGTGGGTAGTCTCATGTATGCCATGCTTTGCACATGACCGGATATTAACTATGCGGTCAGGATTGTAAGTCGATTTTAGGCAGATCTAGGACCGAATCATTGGGTTGCGCTAAAGCATATTTTCAAGTACCTGAGAAAGACTCAAGGGTATATGCTTGTGTATTCGGGTGAGGACTTGACTCCTCTAGGATACACTGACTCAGATTTTCAATCCTGTTTGGATTCTAGGAAATCGACTTTGGGTTTTGTGTTTACTCTGGGCGGTGGTGCCATCAGTTGTAGAAGTGCTAAGCAAGATTGCACTTCGGATTCAACGATAGAGGCCAAGTATGTGGCAGCTAGTAATGCTTCGAAAGAAGCAGTGTGGCTCCGCAAGTTTCTTGGGGATCTTGAGGTTGTTCTTGGTATGGATAAGGCGGTATCACTGTACTGTGATAACAGTGCGGCGGTAGCTAATGCTAAGGAACCAATATTTCACAAGAAGAGTAAGCATATTGATCAGAAGTATCATGTGATAAAGGACTTCATTGAGGGGAGGCATGTCACGGTGTGCAAGATCGCGTCAGAGGACAATTTAGCTGATCCATTTACGAAGACATTTACTGGGAGAGTCTTCAAGAGGCATGTGGAAGCTATGAGGATACGAGATTTGTCATATTTACTCACTTAGTGCAAGTGGGAGATTGTTAGACTTGTATGCCCTAAGAGTAAAAATGTAATATGTTTTCGGAGACATTTTTATCAATAAAGAATTTATTTATTATTATTAATATACCAAATCTTGTCCTCTTTACGTTCATATTTATTGAATGTATGTTAAGCAAAAAATAGTCTGAGACTGTCAGTCTAAACCTTAAGAATTGGGCATATGATGGACGGGTTATGCGGAAGACATGATTCTTAAGGTGTTAGTCTAAATTATACGATCCGTAATCGAGGAAATAAAGTTGGGTGCTTTATTCATGCAAAGATTGTTATGTTGTCTATATCTCTTTTGGGAGATGGTTTGTCTTGACCATTGGAGGTGGACTCTGTGAATAGAAACATTGGCACATTGCCATAGGTGACGATGTGTTGGATTGGGACATAAAGTGAATTGATTTGGATTAATAATTTTGTCTTGGCAAATCAATTCACTTTAGACAATCATTTGTGTTGTATCTTAATCCTGAGATGAATAGTGGGCCTGTTGTCTTGACTTGTATCTTTTGATGTACCAAAGGGTGACACCCACATCTTAATAGTGGTTTGCATGTCGGTACATTGGAGGCATAACTTTTGATGGCATAGACTTATTATTCATAGATATGGAATCCATAGCTCCTCTTTAGGAGTAATGATATCCTCTTATATGCGTTATCTTGTAATTGGAAAACTAGAGCGCTCAACCATTTAGATACATAGGTGTAATCGAATGGTATACTATCTTTGGATGGTAAGTTTTTTGATGGTGAGATAATGGAACGTAAGATAAAAATAATCGAGAAAGTAAGACAAAACTGTCCTTAAGCTGATTATGGATTATCATATGGGGATACGATACACTATGATATGTTATGGAGACTTAGCTATACGGGCTTCGTAATTTTTTGTAATTCGAGAGTGTAGCTCCAAGCTTTTAGTGGAGTAGCGTTGGAGTTGATAATTATGAAATGTATATCTAGGATATTGGGTTTCGTAATTATCGGGAGCTTGAACTATGTAGGTCTATTTGGTCCCCTTTGCTAGCTCACAATATCCTGTAACGACACGGCATGCTTTTTCAATAATTGGTGACTTATGTCAGATTTATCAGATTGGTTAAAATTTGAAAGAATCAAATAATTCATGTCTGTTTATCGGTTGAATTAATTTTATGATAAAATTGATTTAAGATAAACTTGTTGAATTGTAAGGATCAGATAATTGTTGTCTGTTTATCGGTTGATTTAATTTTGGATAAATTAGATCAAGATAAACTTGTAGAATTATTGGGAATTGATTTATTTTCTTAGAGATTATCTAGATAAAGTTGTTTTGATCAGATAACTTCTCTATTGGGTTATTTGAATTAAAACTGAGACTTTATCCTATAGAATCTCGAGTGAAAAATAAAAGATTCATGAAATTTTGTATTCGGCAGTTCGGCCTGCCGATGAACGTGTTTGGCCAACCGATGGGACCTGTTCGACCTGTCGATCAGGTGGTTCAGCTTGCCGATCAGCGAAAGATAAGATCAAGTGTTTCCATGCGGATCTTATCAGATATTGATCCGAATTTGAATCTGATCCTAGTTTTGAGACTTAATCTGATAAGGACTGACCCTAGGACCAACCTCTATAAATAGGGAGTGATTCTCATAGGTTACTTAGATCAATTGAGAGATTAAGAGTGATACTCTACTAAGTGAGAATCTAAAAACTCCCTGAGAGCATTTGTTCACAAATCATGAACACTTGCTTTAGGTTCTCTCGATTGGTTGGAAGGAGAGTCACTGGTGGAAGAGCTGTACGTGTGAGCCCACACTCACTCCAATCGTGGATAGAGAATAGCAAAGAAGACCAGTTGGTTGAGGCTCTTCTGGAATGTTTTTTCTCTTCACAGATTGCGGAGGTTCTTCGGCACATAAAGGTTAGTGAGATCTAGTTAATTTATACATATATCATGTTAAACTTGTGTTTTGAAATCACTCTGATATAAAATTTTTAAATTCCACTGCACACTTTTTTTCCAACAAAAAGGTAGTGCCACCACACATGTGTCACACACAAAATTAAAATTATATTCAAATAATCTTATTATTCAAATATTATTAATTAATTAATTTAAAAACCATATTTAACTAATTTAAAAACCATATTTAACTAATCTCATTAGTTAAATTAGTTAAATATAATCAATTAATTAATTAACTAATGATCAATTAAATAGTGACAATATTTATCACATTACATTACGTATCACAAAGAACATTTTTCTGTGTCATATTAATAATTCAAGTGTGAAATAATTAATTCAGAATTCAATAATTCCAAACTAAATAAGTATAATTCATTATATGCATTAAATCGAATATAGTGCTTCAGAGGTGGAATTGGGGGACCTATGGACCTATAACCCAAGTTTTAATAAATTTGACAATTGATGAAACTCTTTAATTAATGTGCCAAATTTATTAGTTTTAGTGTCACTCCACTAAAAACTTGAAACTGAACTCTTGAGATTATAGTAAAATTACTCAAAGAAAATTAGCGAGTAGGCCATTGATATAATCATTACATATAAGTTAGTCCTCGATAAATAGTTCATAATAAGAGCTAGGTACAATTTTCGTTTACCTCTCTTATTATATCGTTATCCTTGAGTTCCAATAATTCTGTAATGAATAGTTAATTTATAATCTTATTATGAATGAGCACTCTATCGTTCAAACTTTGAATCATCACTCAAGAGAACTATTTTTCTAACTTCCATAAGGAAGAAATGGATTCCTTATCTATATAATATTATTCTCAGCCATTTATTACATTATGTTTCTAAGATGCGAAGTTATGATCTGTGCTTAGACAAATCTTGCCAAGCAAGTCAAAAAACATAATGTCATAAACAAGAGTCTAATAAATACTCAGGATTAAGGCTGTCAAATATATGATCATCATGGTGATAAATTTAAACACTCTATTTGTAACGGATGATTATTAGAGATTTATAATTTATCTGGTCTAGTCCTATATAGTCTCATTATATAAAGTACCTCTAATCTAATGTCTTTATATTAATAGCCTAGATAAGAATATTTCATTCTAAATGAGATTGGACCATACGTGTAATATTTAATTAAAGATCTCAAACTTTAATTAATTATTATGGATTATTTAGATTATTATCTATAAATTTTATCCCTAAGCATATAACACTTATATACTAAATTTATAGTAACATGAACAATCATGAAATTTTCTTGATGTTTATAAATATATTCATAATACACATAAGCAACCAAAAATAATTATAAATATCACTTTATTTATTTATTAATAATATATATAATGTCATAGCTTTTAAGGCACCAAACCCACAAAATGAGGTATAACATGGCATCTATTCTATGAAACAAAGACGTTGAAAAATTGAAACGTTCATATAAGATATAAGTAAGCTCGTTGTTGTTACACCTTTCCAACAAATAGTTATTGTTATATAAAATAAATTTTACATGACAAGTTATGTCACAACCCGCCTTTTCGGGCTATGATAAAACTCTTTCTTACGTTCTTAAGGGCAAAAATTTAGGAAGATTTTTTTTTAAAACAGAAATAAATAATTTACTTACATTAACTTTGGTAACTCCCAAAATACTTTGACATACTTGTATTTACATAATTAATACTTTTACTTTCATTACATCTTTCTTTTAAACATTTCATATCAAAATAACTTTAAACATACATAGCAGAAAACATTATAGTAGAGGACTCCATACCCAATTTGCACACCATCCACCCCTCCGCCAGCTCATCATTTGAACTTATTTTGACCTTTTCATCGAAATACCTACAGCATGAAATACTTAATGAGCTAACGCCCAGTAAGTCCCATAAATCCCACATGGATATTCAAATAAATGCATGAATCAATTAGGCTTTCTTATAAACTTTCCTTATCCTCATCATTTCTTATCTTTACTAGGGCCCGAGTGTTTGTACCATTGCGCAATTTCATTTAGGTCTACGTAACACCGTAACCATAACATATCCTTTAAACTCCCCTTGAGTCAGGAGTCGGTACGACACTCTTTTTACTTTCTGGTGTTACATTTACCAGTCCATTTATTATGGTTGACATACCATGCATGAAGTGATAATCACATATTATCCTTGAAACATAAATTCTCTTGCATAGCATAGTACACATAGATACCTACTTTATACATACTAAGTATTTATCATTGTACACACAAGTACGAAATCATGGTACACATGCTCATTTTCATTATTGTACACACAGGTATATACTTTATATACACACTGGTACACATTAATATACGCACATGTATATAGCATAATGTACTCATAGGTACTTAACATAAAATATACACAGGTATCCCGTTGTATACTCACAGTTATTCATACATGACTATACCCCTAGGTATTCATATCATGACAAACATACAAGTTTACACTTAATTATACGCACAGGTATACATATACATATATTTCTTTCTAAACCTACATTTCATACTGTAGTGGGAAGGGTACTTACTTGTTTTTGAGTACCACCAATTCAACTTCAGTTCTCCTTTCTCCTAGACTCCTAGAATCCTGTTGGCTAATTTCAAAACTATTAGCCAGACTTCATTACATTTCGTTACAAAACGTTCGTTGCTTAATTAATCAAGTTGCATAACTATATACAACTCTGAAAATTACTATCTTTCCTTATTCTTATCTTATCCTATACCATTATCATTATCGAAAAGCGAAACTACTTCTTTTTCCCTTTTTGGGGTCGTTTTCAAACAATTCAGACTACTTAGGAAAATGATGATTTTGCCCTTGGTAGGCTAACTAACTTCCCAAGCTCGGTTTCGCTTTTCTAGCGGAAACAATCACGTTCTTATTTCAAATAATGCCCTAATGGGTCAGGCCTCTTCATTTCCTCTCAAAACCCCTTTTTCGTAAAAATTTACAGTTTGGCCTTTAACTGAAAATTTTGATAATTTCGCCCCAGGGCTAAAATTTTCCTCTTTATACCAAAATTTTCTATTTCTCATAAAGAACATTTTTACTTAAGGTACCATACCTTAAATCATTTTGAAAAATGATATTTTTACCATTTAACACTTTTTTCCACTTTTAATAAATTCTTGAAAAATCAAAAACTCACAAACGGTTGAGTTTTTTGACAAACCGTCCGTGGCGTCTAAGATTTTCATTGAGATCTACAACTTTCGTGTTTTAATATTTTTCAAAATCTCACTATACAGGGGTGTTTTTGATAATATTTCAAATCTGCCAAGAAAGAACTTTTTATTGCAATTTAGTCCTTAGGACGTTTTTGTAAAAATCTATTTCAAAATTACAAATCTACCCCTGTAGAAACCGTTCCATGCGTTAATCAAATCATCCTCATGCTCAAACATCATTTTTACTTAAACTAACCTCAAAATTACAAAAAAAGCACTTTTGCAAAAACTATCATTTTGCATCACAATCCAAAGTTTCACAACTTAAACATGTCATACTTCACATATACATGAAATTTCATCAAGTATGTGCTCAAGAAATCACGTGGGTTTTAAGAAATAAAAATCAAAACAAAATTCAAAACTTTGAACTTTAAAACTTACCCAAATAGCACTTATTTTTTTTTTTATTTCTAGCCTTCCAAGGCTTCTTGAACTTCTTCTTGGGCTTCCTTTTCATGCAAAAACACCATGAATTAATTTTCCCTTCAACCCATGAAAAATCCCTTGAAAACTTGCTAAAAAGTTTAGGATTTTACCTTAAAACTTGTGAAAAATCCTTGGGCTTTGCTTGTAAAACTTGTTTGGGGCCATTTTGGCAAAGTATGGGGTTAAGAAATTTTTTGAAGGGCTGCAACTATGGTTGCCAGAGCTAAGGATGAAGAAAGCAAAGATTTTTTTTGCTAAAATCACACTAATGTCACACTTATCCAAATGGGTGACTCATGGGGTAATCAAGTGGGTTACCCTAGGTGTCATCATGCTATTGGGCCACATTGCATGGCTTGTTGGCCCAATAGAATTCAAGCAAGTGTCCACTTTGTGGAGCTAAAAATTTATACTGTGTCATTTTTTACCACACAGTATTTTTCCTATACTGTCGTAGTCAAATCAGTGTACTTTCTATCCTTAGACTGTATAAAAATATTTAACTTACTTTTCGTTCACTTTTGGAGGCCAATCGTGATATTTTTCGTATCTGTATTTTCATTTAGCAGTATTCTTATATTGCTCTGGCCTCCTTTCTACCCTCGGTTAGGGTTTGGACAACCTCTATGTCCTATTTACATTCTAATCATCCATTCGCTTAGATCACAATTTCACAATTAATTGTGACATAAAATTCATTTTATGGATATTATGCACAAATCTCTGAGTCATCAAACTCATAAAAATTGCATTTTACAATATCCACCATTGCATTACATATGCCATAAAATTTACAATCAATGCCGCTCATTCATATTTTATTGTAATTTTCACAAAAATTACTATTTTTACAAAATTTTATATTTTTAAGAATAAATCATTAATTAAACCTAATTAAATATTAGGTTTCATTGATGACATTTTCTCGGTCATTACAAGTTACATGTGGGACGGTCCTTTGTGAAAGACCATAGCATCTGCCTATAATTTAAGGGAAAAAACCGAATGGAAACACTCACTTTATTCTGGATGGAGAAATTGATGAAGTTGGTATCAACCAAGACATGATAAGGCGGCGCCAAAGCAGTGTTATGTTCGAAGAAAAGTGCTGACAAAACATTTGGCCTAAATTTTGCAAAATCAAAACCGTAAAGCATTAAACAGATAATCTTTTGGGCTTCCAAAACTACAATAATTACATAATCATAATTTTTTTGAAGACTTACACATTTCTAGGTAGCTTTTCCTCGAGAAGATCCTTCTTGTTAGGGTTCAGAACTTCCTCCTTATAGCTGAATCCATCACATAAAAAAATAAAATAAAAAATTTGTGTAAGAGACAGATGATTGTAAATGTAAATATACACGAAATCTGTAGAATCAAAAGTTGGTATAGAGATAAAAGAAAAAACCATACGTACTTTTTAATGGCTTTGGAAGTGACCACTTTCTTCATAACAGTAAATTTGGGAACTTGCTTGGCCTTTCCCATGTCTATTTGTGGGCTTATTAGCAGTGAAGATTATACCACAAGAAAAAATACTTCAGCCACAGCCAAATCATTACATGCCAAATATAACCTCTAAGGTCTCTTTCAACAAAAATAAATAAATAAAAAATCAAATAAATATATTGGTTTTGGCTCAAATGATGCATAATTTCTTCTCACAGCAGTAAACTCCTCTAACAATCTAAAAAAAAGAAAAAATCCTTAATAGCAAGGCCATCAAAATTTTGAATTTAACAAACCTGTAAAAATGAATGATAAGAAATTAGTGAATTATACTCCTCCTTTTTAAAAGCTCTATTTGAAACCCTTTTTCAGAGATTAATCTGTTAAGATTTTTACAAGATGCAATAATTAATGATAGAAAAATTAATTGAAGAAACGTTTGGAAGAAGAAGACCGTCTTGGTTTGGAAAGATGAGTCAATCTGGGTCTTTTGCGTTGCTCGTCCGAGAGGAAACCCTAACTTAGCTTCAAGCCTCAGGGGAGCGCAAGAAGAAGTGTTAAACATGTATGCCCTAAAGAGTAAAAATGTAATACGTTTTTGAAGACATTTTTTATCAATAAAGAATTTATTCATTTATATATACCAAATCTTGTCCTCTTTACGTTCATATTTGTTGAATGTATGATAAGCAAACAGTAATCTGAGACTGTCAGTCTAAACCTTAAGAATTGGGCATATGATGGGATGATTATGCGGTAGACACGATTCTTAAGGTGATGGTCTAAAACATATGATCCGCAATCGAGGGAATAAAGTTGGGCGCTTTATTCATGTAAAGATTGTTATGTTGTCTATATCTCTTATGGGAGATGGTTTGTCTTGACCATCGGAGTTGGACTCTGTGAATAGAAACATTGGCACGTTGTCATAGGTGACGATGTGTTGGATCGGGACATAAAGTGAATTGATTTGGATTAATAATTCTGTCTTGACAAATTGATTCACTTTAGACAGTCATTTGTATTGTATCTTAATCCTGAGATGAATAGTGGGCCCGTTGTCTCGACTTGTGTCTTTTGATGTACCAATGGGTGACTCCCTCATCTCTATAGTGGTATGCTTGCCGGTACGTTGGATGCATGACTCTTGATAGCGTAGACTTGTTATTCATAGATATGGAATCCATAGCTCCTCTTTAGGAGTAATGATATCCTCTTATATACGTTGTCCTGTAATTGAAAAACTGGAGCGCTCAACCATTTGGATACATAGGTGTAACCGAATGGTATACTATCTTTGGATGGTAAGTTTTCTAATGGTGAGACAATGGAACGTAAGATAAAAATAATCGGGAAGGTAAGATAGAACTTGTCCTTAAGCCGATTATGGATTATTATATGGGGATATGATGCACTATGATATGTCATGGAGACTTAGCTACACGAGCTTCGTAATTCTATAAAGTTAGAGAGTGCAGCTCCAAGCTTTTAGTGGAGTAGTGTTGGAGTTGATAATTGTGAAATGTATATCTGGGATATTGGGTTTCATAATTATCATGAGCTTGAACTTTATGGGTCCATTTTGGCCCCCTTTGTTAGCTCACAAAGTCCTGTAACGACACGGCGTGCTTTTCCAATAATTGGTGACTTATGTCGGATTTATCATATTGGTTTAAAATTTGTAAGAATCAAATAATTCATGTCTGTTTATTGGTTGAATTAATTTTGTAAGAAATTAGTTCAAGATAAACTTGTTGAATTATTGGATAAGATAATTCTTGTCTGTTTATCGGTTGATTTAATTTTGGACAAATTAGATCAAGATAAACTTGTAGAATTATTGTGAATTGATTTATTTTTCTTAGAGATTATCTTGATAAAGTTTGTTTTGATCAGATATCTTCTCTATTGGGTTATTTGAATCAAAACTGAGACTTTATCCTTTAGAATCTCGGGTGAAAAATAAAAGATTCATGGAGATTTTTTCTCGGGAGTTCGGCCTGCTGAATGACATGGTCGGCCTGTCGAACTGGCCTGTTCGGCCTGCCGATCAGAATGTTCGGCCTGCCGATTAGCGGTAGATAAGATTGTGCGTTTTCAAGCGAATCTTATCAGAAATTTATCCGAACTTGATTCTGTTTCGAGTTTTTGAGACCTAATCTAATACGGACTGACCCCATGACCAATAGCTATATAAAGGGAGTGAGTCTCATGATTTACTCAGATCAATTTGAGAGATTAAGAGTGATACTCTTCTAGTGAGAATCTGAAAACTCCCTAAGAGCTTTTGTTCACAAATCATGAACACTACCTTTGGGTTCTCTCTATTGGTTGGAAGGAGAGTCACCGGTGGAAGAGCTGAACGTGTGAGCCCACACTCACTCCGGTTGTGGATAGAGAATAGCAAAGAAGACCAGTTGGTTAAGGCTCTTCTAGAACGTTACTTCTCTACACAGGTTGTAGAAGATCTTCACACAAAGGTTAGTAAGATCTGTCTAATTTATACATATAATAAGTCAAACTTGTGTTTTGAAATTACTCTGATGAATTTTTTTTTTAAAATTCCACTGTGCACTTTGTTTCCAACAAGAAGACCAATGAATGGTGCCAATGGTGCCAATGGCCTGGTTTTGGTATTCCATGGTCTAGATTGATTTTTCTTTTTTCTCTTCTTTTTTTTTGGCAATATCTTTTTTTTTTTGTTAACACTAATTGCCCCTAAACTTTAGGGTTTCTTCATTTTTCACCATGAATTTTAAAAATCACTATTTATCACCTGAACTTTTGAAACTCTTCATATTACCCCTTGAATTTTTAAAATTATCATTTTACCCTTGTTTTAAAGCTCCTCATTTTGTCTTTTATTTTTTTGATTTTTTGTTCAAATAGTAGAATTAAGCACACGTGATTCCTACATGGGTTACCTATAAGTGCAAAATGAGATTTTATTACTTGCAGATTTTGTTTCACGTTTACACTCCCATTTAACTTTTTTTTTAACTGCTTTCATTTAAGAAGAGTTTGTATGTACATTACTTCTTAATATTGTTCGTCGATATCGCCTCATCTTTAATGTATAACTCATTTTCTTTAGCATTCAAATTTAGAGATTGGTAGGGTTATGCATGGTCCGCTCTGGTCCTAACCCACCAAGTTTTTAGGACCAGACTGCTTTGGCAGTTTGGGAAAATTTGGGGACCGAACTGAACCATTTAAGGTATTGGGGCAGAATCGAACCATTTTAGAATGATTCATTTCAGTTTGAACTGTGGTTTAAAATTTTTTTAAGAGATTGTGATTTTTCATACTAGATTTTATGCTTTCAAAACTCTAAGTAACCAAAAACTAAAGACAACATTTTTAAAGAAAAATATAGAGATAACAAGTAACAGAAATAAAACACATCATAAAACAACCCAGAGCAAAATATAAAAGAAAACTTTGTCATTTTTTATTAATTGAGGGTCTTTTTTTAAGATCTAATAAGTGGAATGAGGAAGGATATATGGAATAATATATATTTAATTTTTTTATTTATAGTTATACAAACAGTCCTGTTCGGTCTAGACCGCCGGTTACAAATGTCCAAACCGGACCTAACCGTTTAAAAAACGGCCCAATCATTGCTCGATTAGTCTAGTCTGATAGTTTGCCAATTTGTTTGCACAACCTAGATATCGACAAATAATATTGACTTATTAAATGAGTTGCACATTAAAAATGAGAAGAAATATGCAAGTAACCCTTTCCTAAATGAGAGTTCTAGTAAAAAAAAAAAAAAAAAGACCTCAATTGAGAGTGTAGACATGAAACAAAACTTAGGAGTGATAAAATTTTATTTTAGCCCTTACAGGTGACAAAGTAAGGAGTTTTAAAAGTTCAAAGGCAAAATGGTGATTTTTAAAATTTAGGGATAAGTGAGGAGTTTTGAAAGTTTAGAAAAGTAAAGTGATGATTTTTAAAGTTCTTGGGGTAAAGTAAAGGAGATCCTAAAGTTTAAGGGTCAGTAATTTTAATAACCCTTTTTATTTTCTTTTCTTTTGTAGTGTGCTAAAAATGAGCACTACCGCAGCTTCTCCTTTTTTGTCTATAAGATTTTTATCTGATGGTTAAAATTAAACAAGCTCACCAATACTAAAATGAGCCCATCTATATCAAATCTATCAAAAAATAAAAAATAAAAAATAAAAAATAAAAATAAAAAGTTAAACTGAAAATTCTCTCTTCAAAAAAAAAAAAACTAAAATTTCTTCAAAAAAAATCAAGGGCTTCTTCTCGGGCGACATCATGGTGTCGACGGCACTCTCTATCGTGATTCTATCAGGCTCCTTAACCTTCACGAGTCTATCCTCTAGAGGAGCTTTGTGAGTCAATCTACTAGAGATGGGATGCTGGCGAGCTCCATCGTGATCTACTGTCATGCGTTGCCCCTTAGCCCCCCACCGGTCGAGATAGGATGCATCGAATAGAAGATTGTGAAAAAACGAAGCCCAAACTAAGATCACTACCAAATCTCATCGAGACAGAGACGAAGCTCCATCACAACACCACCATCATGATTTTGTCCCCAACCGTGATCCTATGTCTAGAATCAAGCTACTGCCACCCCTTCGTCGGACTAGGACAGCGTCGATGCCCCGTCGTCGATGAAGAAGCCTCCTTAGTGGGTTTTCATCACTTTTATTTTTTTTGAAAGCTAATTTTTTGGTTGATTTATTAGTTATATTAATTTTAATTTTGATTGTGATCTTGATTGTGTAAAGGGAGACCTACTATTACTCTTTTTACCGTATCTCGCTTCTATTATTTATAATGTTTCAGTTGCCATGGTTGCTGCATGGTTATGCCATGTGGTAAAGCAGTACAAGTCACATACAACTAAGACCCACAACTTTTTCCACCTGTTTTTGTTCTCGTTCTTTCCATACCACCGAAAGAGGGATTTTGAAAAGTAACTTTAAGAAAAACTGATTTTGGCAAAATGAGCTTTTTTTTTTGGGCAGTTTTTGGACGCAAAAAACATGCTTTTTGGGCATGAAAACAGTTCCAGTTTTTTTTCTTTTCACTCTGTTGAGGTTCCTCTCCTCGTTACAGTTATTTTCGTCTTTTTTCTAAAAAAAACTGGGACAGTTTAACTGCCTATAAAATCGTGTTTTTTTTTTGCAAAAAAAAGAGAGGTCATTTCCTCAATTAGGATTTTTTTTTTTGCCCTTTTGTCAAATTCTCCCCCACCGAAATCCACAATGGAAGAAGGCATGTAAAAAAAAAAAAAGAAGAAAGCTTACAAGAGGAAAGAAAAAGTTAACAAAGAGCTGCTTCTTATGCTCTTAGTATATCTTTAATCTTTATCTTTATCTTTAACTATATTAAAGAGTATTTAAAAACTTCACTATTTCTTTTATATTCATTCAAAATGTCATGTTTTAATGTTGGTTTTTTTTTTCTTTCATTTTGCTCCCTTTTTTTCCTTATTCTTTTCTTTCTTTTTTTAAACTTCATTCTTTACCCTTTACCCTTTTTCCTTGCTTCTTCTTCTTCTTCTTCCTTTAAATGTTCTTCCCTTTTAACTCTTATAGGAGCGTTTAGGAAGTGTAATTAGAACTAATTTTGGTTAAAAATATTATAGTATATGAGAACTTTACACTATAGCAACCTTTGGCTTTTTACTATAGTGCTGAGAGCTTTACCCTATTTGTTGGTTAGAACCTATTGGTTTTAACCGAGAGTCGAAGACTCCTTTATTTATTTATCGCTGTTTTTTTTTAATCAATGCTTATTTTTCTCTTTCTTTCACTTTTACTTAGCTAAATTTTTCTTTTATTTCTTTTCTACTTTGCTTTTTTTTTTTCCCTTCTTACTGGCTCTATTTGTTTATCATAGTCTCTTATACCAATATTCCTACCCTCTCTTTTTTCCTCATTCTGTCGCTCTTTTATTTCACTTTTCTCAACTTCATAGCTCTCTCTCTCTAAAATTTTTATAGGGTGTTTGGCAAAGTGAGTTAGAACTCATGATTTTTAACTCAAATAATAAAAAGCTCTCATATGTTACGGTAAAAAACAAAAAGTTATTAAATTGTAAAGCTCTCATATGCTATAGTGATTTTAACTAAAATTGGTTCTAACCATGCTTTTTAACTCACTTTGCCAAACACCCTATAAAACTTCAAGTCTCAACTTTCTCATTTGAATAATCTCAATGCTTGTGATCAATTTTAACTTCTATTGCACTTAGTTTCTTTCATTCCTTTTATAGTCAGATCAGTTAATAAACTATGTATTCCATAAATCTTGGAATGGTTAGATCTCTGTAAGTAAATATTGATAGGTCGAAATAAGAAATACATTTTTATAGAAGCTAGTTAAAATTTATCTCTTGTATTTATTCCTTCTATTTATAATCTACTTTTATATAATTTATTCATAATCTACATTTAAAAACTTATCAAATAAGTTATTGAAACAAATAAATCAACAATTTTCTTGTTTGATAATTGATAGAAATAAATTTAAATACACATAATAATATTTTTTCTAATATAATCAGTTTAATTAAAAAACTCTTAATAAGTAATATTGATAGATTTTTTGGTTACTAGTAATTTATTGGAAAAATTCCCCTTTCATGTTTTAGATTTAACTTCTTTATTATTACTACTTTTTTTTATCTTGTGATTGTTATCTTAGGATTTAGAATGTTTCAAGTAGATGATTAAATTTAACCTTTAAACTTGGACTACTATTGATATAAATATTTTTTAAAATTTCTAGGTAATTTTTTTTGGATATTGTTGTATTCTACGTTGTAAAAATTCCAATTACAACTTAATACGTACCGCACGTACCAAAACTAACATAACAGAAAAGCATTATAAATCACATATAACTAAGACCGACAACTTTTTCACATGTTTTCCTTCTCGTTCCTTCCAAACCACATAAGAAGGCGTGTATAAGAAAAAAAAAGAAAAAAAAGAGACAGAAAGGCCAAAATTGGAAAAAAAAGGTTAACGAAGAGCTGCTTCTTTTGTTCTTAGTATATATAATATATGTTTCGATTGCTTTGTCTCATTTGATTTTTTTTTTATATTATCTCAGTGAAAGTGAAACTAAAGTAAAAAGAGTAATGTAATACATTAGTCTTTATATTTTGGTTTTTATTTTTCTATGGCATAAAATCAAATAATTTTATAATATATAATATAAATCAATCTACATATAAAAGAGGTCGCATATAGCATAAATATCTTCATGCGATGTTGTTTCCAATTTAAATATCCCTTTTGCTTTTTTTCATTTTTTAATTTTGATTTGATAGTTACTCGTAGCGAAATTTACAAAAGAAAAGAAAAATCCTTCAATTTAATGACGATGATGATGAAAAAAAATTGAATTTACTCAAGTAAATTTACAATATTTTTATGTAATTTATATTTATAGGTACGAAAATTTACAAAAGAAAAGATAAATCCTCACCAAAATAAAGTTTACAAAAAAAAAACATTTTTCCAGCTTAAAAATTTTGGCCAAATCCCTTTCCCCCTGTTACTTAAAAAAAAAAACAATAGTTTTTTGAATAGTTGCACTTTCTAACTTTTTTTTTTCAATAGTTGTACTTTATGATTTTGAAAGTTCCTTCTGAGTTCCTTTTAGATTGCCTACTTCATGATTAAAAATTCGTCGGCAAAAGATAATTGATCTATTCTTTTTTTTATTCCTTTTTTTTTCTTGTTCTCCCTTTATTCCCTTTTTTTTTCTTGTTCTCCCTTTAAACCTTCTAGAAGGTTATTACTGCGAGGTTCAAAATTAGAGTTCTTACTATTAGTGGTGGAGTTCAAAAATTTTACTAGTGGAGTTGCGAATTTATCTAAAATTTTTGACTAAAACACATTATTGTTTTGAATAAATTAGTTTACTAGTGTGGATTGTTCATATTCTTAACACCCTCATGAATTGCATTATCTCTTCTTTGATTATCATTGATATTTAGTATTCCACAACCTTTATATACCCCGCAATTAACACTCCATTAGTAATATTTTATTGTTGTAAGTCATGGGCTTTAGCCTCTCCCACATTATGATTCTTGGCCTATATATGGCATTTGAGAGCTTGTATTTGTACACAATATAAGATAATGAATAATAAGATTGTTTATCTCTATTTCTCTTGTATCTCTCTATTCTCTATTTCTCTTGTATTTTTATATTTTATGCTTTACAATTTAGTTCTTTGCATTTGTTTTATAATACATTATCAGCCCAAGTCTCTAACCATTAATATTGGTTTAGAAATTGATTGAGATTTTTTTTTTTTTTAAGATTCAAGATTACTTTGAATTTTTTTAGCTTCCATTTGTATTGCTCTCTTAACTAATTTGTTTATGAGAAATTTAACAAATTTTGTTTGTAATGTTGGTATGACAAGTTTCATACTTATGGAGTATTATTATCAAAGTATCTGGCCATCGTTTTGCAAAGATTTTTGTCAAACTTTTTTATAATATGTTTTATGTCTTCCTAGAATTGTTAAAGTAACATGTTTTATTTCATGATAATATTTTAGTAACTCTTCTTATCTCATCTAAGCATGTTTTTATATACATGATATGGAGATTCATCTTTCCTCCCTTGATAGTAATAAAAATGAGTTATATGTATGTGTGTGTGTGTGTATATATATATATATGTAGGTTCAATGGAAGTGAATATATATACGTGCATGTTGAAAAGTTCTCATTGCACCCACCTGAGTAATTGTTTTAAACATTATATGATGTTGTCTTGTTCTTGTTATATTTTCAATACAATGGTCTTTTGCATGCAATTGTTAGTATTAACTTTACAACCACTACCAAATATTATAATGTAAAGTTTGATAAATATTTTCTTTTTTATTTTTGTTTTAATCTATCTTAATTAATGAGTTTTATTTTCTTGGCTATTTTTTATTGGAAATATCATTATCCTTTTGTTATTGAATCGATTTCAACTCTCCAGAGTTCAAGACAAATAGAGTCATATAATTTATATATAGGATATTAATTATTATTCAATACACTATAATTATGTAAGTTACAAGTTTTGTTTGTTTAATTATAGGTACAGTAATGTTTTTAACATACAGTTATACAAATTATTTCTAAATGGCTATTAATCATGTCCATAAATACAATAATAGCAAGATCATACAAAATAATAATGTGGTCTTTTTATTATTAAAACTCTTGATATAAAAAGACTAATTATCTAATTATTTATCCATATTCTAAGAATTGAATATTGCACCATTTATTGGTATAACTTGGTCATGTTTAAAATTGCATCAACATGGGTGTTTTATTGTGGCATATATATTTGAGCCAATAATAATTTGATTTAGTTGGCTATATGGCACTACACATTCTATGAACTATTGTAATTTTGCACACTCATGATGAGATAGTAAAAATAAATAATTATAAATGTCGTTTATATCCTTATCACACAATATGAAAAAAAAGCCATTAACTTTTCCCAATTATTTTGCATATTCCTTGAAGTGAATACTACATATTTGTGATGGCTATAGGGGACTTTAAAGATTTCTCAACTTCTTTATGATTGATAAAAATGATAAAATAAGTATTGGGAGGGTGAAATTATGAACAAGTTAAAAAGATTGTAATATTGCTCCAATGAATAATGAAATTTAGTCACTTGGCATGTGATATAGAAAGGCTTTGGTACATACTCATTGTACGTCTAAATGTCAATACCAAGCCTAAATTAAGGGAGAAATTTTCGTCTGTTTGTTATAAAAATATTATTATGGCATATGAAAAAGCCTATAGTGGTGCCTCCATGAATGACATACCTTTAGAACATTCAAAATATAAATATGATCTTATAAAGCCTAAACGGAGAAAAAGCTAGATAAAGAGTTGAGCTATTAATTGTTTCCTCTTTGTTTGATCCAAGTGTATTTAATCGAGTGCAATGTGATATTATGATACAAAGCATCCTCCAAGTTTGAAAAAGTCACATATAATCACTGAAAGTGGAAATGTGATAAGAAAGAAAAACTAAGAGGCTTGTGAGATAAAATTTATAGGAAGATCACATATATGTAATACATTGAAGTAATAATGGTATTTTATTATTACATAGCCTAGTGATTAATAAGAAATTGATTGTAATATTTAATTTATTGAGTACACAAATTAAATGTTTGTTATTGATGATGTAAATTCCCATGGTATTGTCATTATATTGATGAAAAGGAAAAATAATCATAGTACCCATAAAGGCTATGAGATGTCTCTGCAATTTGATATCATTGATCCTCACATAGATTGATTGATTGAGCATTGCAATGCAATATAAAATTGTTAATTAATATGATAAAGAAAGTGATTGAATCACTTCTTCAACTACTAATTTAATAGCTTGGATTGAGGTCTCTAAATGACAATTTGTTATCTTATGAGTTTAAGAAATACTTGAAGCATTCAAGACTTGTCTAGTCTAAAGTATAATACGTGTTGGAAGAGAAAGAAACTTATAAATATGTTGGTATTATGAAGAGACCATATTCTTAAAAAGGATATACTTGAAAAAGGTTATTGACTTACAATTTGATATATTTGTTAAAGAACTTCTTGAAGTCATTGAGCTGTTGAAGTAGTTCAAATGGTATACTTGGAATTTAGAAATAGTAAAGAAAAAAGTGAGATCTCGACAAGTCATGTCAATATAAAAATAAAGTTAAAATGCAATAAAAGTTATTATTGACAATTACAAAAAACATGAATTATTAGTATATTGAAAAAAAAGGTGAGGATCTTGAAAAATATTTAAAATCTGTCGAAAGTGATTGACGTGAAAAAATAGCCTATAAGTAAAAGACGCAAAGTCCAAGTAAGTATATGCTGATACAAAGTATTGTAAACCAATAGTCCAAAATATTTTAAATATTAAAGCTAATAGGGTGGAAATGAATATTCATATGAAATAATGCATATGAAAATGTATGAGGTTATAGAATAAATTATAAGTTATAATAAATATTGGTAAAAAACTTATAAAGAATATGAGTAACAGTACTCATATACGATGGATAAGCAATTACATTTTGATAGCTTGGTAATATATAAAATAAGTTCATGTGCGTCTAAAAAATATGTTGTAACAATCTATTGATTTTTGTAAAAAGTCCTCAATGGGCTTCAAAGGTCTAAAAAATATAAGTTGAAATTACACGCTTAATTATTAAGATCACAAAATCTTTGTGTAAATGAATGCAATCTAGCTATGAATGGTACCATGATATTTTTATGATATAAAGAATGAAAGTTCTAGCAAATTAATATCTCCATTGCTTTACAATGAGCTCAAAAATACTAGATTTACTGTTATTTGTGAAAATCCTTGAAGAGATCATAAAAGAAATTTAAGAAGACAAATCTCATAGAAGAAAATTTATTCAGACATAAAAATTGAGATTTATTTAAAGATATGCTTATCCATAATTTCTCTTACATATAAGAAAATTGTCCTAAAGAACTTTCAGAGATATTGTGTATTTTTTATCATTTATTTGATGATTATATAATTTGAAGATATACCAAAATAATTTCAAGTCTTGAATTTTTATATAGTATTTTGTATATTATCTCAATATTTAATTTACCATATTATGAAATATTATCTGAATATTTAAGTACAATGATAAGTATTTGGCTATAAGGTGCAAAATATTTTATACTCATTTGGAGATGAGTTTTTGTGCAAATAATTGTTGCATAATTGTTCTACCAATTTGAATATAAATATAGGTAAAGGATCATTTATGTATGCCCATAAAAATGGCCAATACTTTTATGAAAGTTTTTATAATAAATGAACTCTTCAAGAGTGATAGTTGAAATATTAGCAAAGGTACTAAAGATCCTAAGTTCATATAGTCAATCATAAATATCTTGAATTTGTTTATAATAATATGCATCGACTCAGTCATTTTCTATTAAATCAATTGCTATTGATTGAATCATGATAGCGGTACAAGGGAGACACAAATGTATATTGTACTCTTTTTCCCTTGGTCAAGGTTTTTTTTCTCATTGGGTTTTCCTAACAAGGTTTTTAATGAGGTAGTTTACAATGTAAGAAATGATTTACTTTTTTTCCTTCACTAGAATTTTTGTCCCATGGGGTTTTATCCAGTAAGGTTTTAATGAGGCACATTCTAAAGTGTTGAACATCCAACTATGAGCCTTGTAAATTAAATTGACTTATTGATGTTCACCTTCTAACACCCGAATGTATTCTTCAATGCTCATTTGATCCCTTGAATAAGGATATTCTTGATCTCTTGAAGTGAAAAATTATCATAAGGTGATATTGAAGAAGTTCTTGGTACAAAAGATACTATTAGTATAGTAATGTATTTACTAATGGCACAAGACCTCACAAGACAATCTGTGCTATTGTACTAGCAAGATATTGTTCTCAAAGACATTGAAAAGATCAGTTACATCGTTTTCATTGTGAAACATCTGATATGGATATTAAAATTGATTGGATGAATATTTTTCAATCCATATAAAAGCATGATTACACATATGCCACTTGTTTACATATGATGGTACAACTATATCTTGGCAATTTATAAGGCAAACTATTGTTGTTGCGTCTTTGAATAATGTTGAAATGTTGGCAATTTATGAGATAGTCATCTTATGTGCATTATATTGTTGAGATTTATACTCCAATATATCCAAGCAACATGTGACCTTTTATTTAGCAAAGGAAGTCTAATGGCTTTATATAAGAAGAATGTAACATTTATGACCGAAGTTTAAGAGACATAATAAAACATATCTCCTAACAGTTCTTTTTCATACATGAGCTCCTAAAAGATGACATTCATCAAATTTGTTCAAGTGACAACTTGGAAAATTTATGTAGAGATACTTCCTACAACTACATTTAAGAAATTAATACGCAAGATTAGTATGTGTCAACTTAAAGATCTTTGCATATGATTTTGTTGAAGGAGACATGTTCACATGAGGGGGAGACTATTGGCTACTGTAATTTTTTTTTTCTTTTGCATAGGTTTTATCCCATCAGGTTTTTCTAGCAAGGTTTTTAACGTGGCAGTTCTAAGTCAAATTTTAAGAGAATAATGTACTCTTTTTCCTTCACTAGGATTTTTTCCCATAGCATTTTTCCTAGTAAGGTTTTTAACAAGGCATATATTCTTAAGTGATGAACATCTAAGAGGGAGTGTTATGAATAAATCAGTTTGCTAGTGTGGATGTTCACATTCTTAACATTCTCATGAATTGCATTATCTCTTCTTTGATTATCATTGATATTTGGTATTCCATAACCTTCATATAACCCTCTAATTAACACTCCATTAGTAATATTTTATTGTAGTAACTCATGGTTTTTAGCCTCTCCTATATTATGATTCTTGGCCTATAGATATGGCCTTTGAGAGCTTGTATTTGTACACAATATGAGATGATAAATAATAAAATTGTTTCTCTCTATTTCTCTTGTGTCTCTATTTTATGCTTGACAATTTAGTTCTTTGCATTTGTTTTATAACAATTATTGTTATTTTAATAAAGTTTGATTCAATTTCTGAAATTTATAATTTACAAAATTATAAATTCATATAATATTGTGATTGAGTTGTTATTTATTTTGTATTTTAAAATTGAAACATAATAGGTTGTTTAGAACCTTGGTTTAAACTAAAACTTTTGGTTTAAAGTAAGTTATTTTAGTTTTTTTTTTCCAAAATTTAAATTGCTATATGTTTTTGGTTTAAACCAACAGTTTAAACCAAAGTTCCTATATGCTTTAAAAATTCAAAAGATAAATTTCAGGGTCATTATTGAATTTTTTTTTAAAAGTTTTAATATAAATAATGTCAACAATAAGTTTCAGTGGGGACAAAATAAGAAAAAAGTCTAATATTGCATTTAAATCATAAAGAAGCCACTTAGACCAGTTGAAGCGGCCATCCCCACTCAGCTTAATGTGGCTTTACCTCTAATTACGGTAATAGCTATAATACAAGAACAACCCTATTGGGAAAAGAAGGTAATGTTGGTTCGAAATATCTTCAATAATTGAAAACAATTCTTTGAGCCAAATTCAAGAATCACTACTAGAAACTTGAGATTATATAACCCTTATTTAACGACGTTTTTTCAAAACCTGTCATGGTAAAGAGAGGTAAAAATGCAGAGAGTATGCTTGAAAATACAAAAACCGTTGTGTTAGTGATGTGGAACCTTTCACGATGGTTTTAAGTAAAAAACTATTGTGAAAGGTTCGGGGACTAAAAATTTCTAATATGTGCATTTTTAGTCCCCCGCTCAAATCTAAGCATGCACCAATGCCATGGCCTTCTCTATTTATTTGAAATTTCTCTAACTTAAACCCTTTCTAAACCCGCTTCTCTCTCTAACTCCTCCCCCTCACGGCCCAGCCACTGACGAACCCAGCCACCCTTGACATTCTTGGACTTTGACATTCTCCTATCACTCTCTCCACTCCCCACCATCGTTCGACCCAACCCCAACAAACTTGGTGCCTTTCGTTGCAGTTCATCCTTGTCCCTTGACATTCCATCGACTTTGCCGTTGTTTGACTCCTCCCTAACGTTCTACTGACTCCATCATTGTTGGTAAATTTTAAACCATTAGTTTTAGTTTTAGTGTTATTGTTAGTTCTAAACTTAGTATTATTTGGTTATTGTAACGCCCTTATTTCGGACGCCATAGATGTCGTTACATACTTGCATTCGTACATACATAAACATTAAACTTATAAATAGTATCAAACTTAATCGTTACAATTGATTTTAAAAGTACTTAAACTTACATTACCAGGATCTATACATACGTTTTTTTTTTTAAACTTAACAATGATTTGAAAATTGTTGCTTAAATTATTCCATATCATAATTTATTCGATTATACTAAAATCAATCATGAACTTATTTATTAATATATAGGTTTATCAAATTGTATAAATCAAGACTTTACAAAACATCACGTTAAATCCCTTTGATCATCACATCATTTGAAATCCATTTATTCCCACAGTTCGGCAAGCCGAACTTGGGACTTCGACAGGTCGAACATCATCGGCAAGCTGGAGCTCCCTCAACCGGCAGGCCGGCAGAGGCTTTGCAATTCGGACCAAAAAAATTCATCCATATTCGACAGGCCGGAAAATTCGATCGGCAGGCCGAACCTCTGGTCTTCGGCAGGCCGAACCTCTGGTCTTCGGCAGGCCGGCCACAGAGTTCGGCAGGCTGTCCGAGACCAAATTCCTTTGGAAAACATAATTTAAAACATACCAATCTTTACGTAAAATATAGCGGAAGTTCATAATTCATAAAAAGATGTTAAATTAACTTATAAAACCATAATATAAGTATTCTTAACAACTTAACATAAAAATATGTTCAAAAAGTATAACTTGATTAAATCATAAAATAAATTTTTTTCTTGGCGTGCTTCCGGTTACAATTCATCATTCATGTTACTCACACGCCTTCCCATGTCCTCCACCTATTCCATGATTCTCTTACCCTTATCTGCAACATGACATATAAAACATGATTAAGCTAATGCTTAGTAAGTACATATATTCTCACAATTTAAAACATTTCATAAACATCATCATCATCATCATCGTACCATAAAAGTGCCTTAAGCACAATTTCATAGAACATATCTTTCGTAACATTAACTATTTTAAAACTTCTTCCATTTTATCTTAAGGGCCCAAGTGTTGCACCATAAACCTCATCATAGGTGCGCCGTCATGAGAGGAGAAGGGTAGCTAATCTCAAACCAAACATGACATCATAACATAACATTTCATAACATTAGGTGTGCAACACTTATTAGGTGATACATATATATACTTACTTTTCATACTTTGAAACATGTCATCATCATACATGCATATCTTTAAAATCATGAAAATCTTTCATAAGAAATCCTTTAAGGAAAATCATCATAAAATCATCATGAATATCCTTATAAACATATCATCAAACCTGTAAAAAAAACATGTGTCATGTTGCAGGTGAGAATGTACTTACCTTAACGATAGCTTACTTAACCTTAAAAATGCACTTGGTGACGACGCCGCGGTCTCGATGTGCTCGCTTCCTTGAGTGTTCATGCCATTTATCCATTTAAAGATGCAATAAAAAAATCAATACTTATCATGAAATATCATACACATAACATTCATTCATATAATATACACATATACATACACTCATGTATACATTCATCACATTTCAGACATATCTTATAATCATCATCATAAAATTATCATCAAAACATATAAACGCTATACATATCATGCTTCCTTAAAAATCAAAACATTTCATACATTAACATGACAATCCTTTTGAAAAATATTTTCTAATAATTTAAAACACATATATTTAATTTAAAACTCCATAAAATCATCATATTATCATGCATAAAATCATTTTATTATCATAAAATCATGTAATTACATAAAATGTTTAATAAAATGAAAATCCTAAAAACAACATTATCAAAACATTTCATAATCATAAAACACATTCATCTTACATACTCATACATATGCCTATTTTAACAACTTTTTATGAAAACATCATATTTATCCCTTGAATGAACATTGCATTTTTTCATACTTTCAAAATTAAACAGTAACATATTACTGCGAGGGGTAGAAGATAGAAATATCATTTTTCATTAAAACATTGAAATGACATGAAACTTAGAAAAACATCACATAATATATACATAACATCATATATAAAAAAATTCGAGACAAAATACAATACCTAACGAGGAGAAGAATTTCTTTTCAAAAATACTAGAAAAACCGAATTCATACCTGGAAATATCTTCTCAAAACCCCTTGATTTCAATAAACGAAATATGACTTTTCTTATAATTTTTGTAGAGAATTTTCGTGAGAGAGAAAAAAAAAAACAAAGCACTCGTGGAGAAGAGAAGAGGAGGAGAAAATAATGAGAGAACGTCTCAGAACCGAGAGAAATTATTTGAGGAAAAGCGTTAAATTTTTTTTTTCTAACGTAATGTGTATAATGAAGAGTCATTACTTTTCATTAAGTTAGAAATTTCTGACTGTTAGGAGGGTGATTGGCCTGGGAAAAGGAAGAGAAAGAAAAGGAAGGTCAAACATCATCAATCTTACCTTAATTTACCTTCTAAAAATAGGAAACCTCTTAAAATAATACAAATCAATACAAGTCAAATCCTTGAATTTCCTTAACTGACAAAAACATTCCATTATTATGCCAATTAATCACATTAATTCACCCAATTAATGTAATTAACTCAGCCATAATTTTAGAAAAATTTCTGCTGACTGTTTGTCAGCGTGTCCGGCCTGTCGATTTTTCCTCTTCGGCCTGCCGGTTCCAGCAAGTTCGGCCTGCCGGTGGGTTTCTTTGGCCTGCCGATTTCGGGCAAGAAGTTTGGCCTGTCGATTTCGGGCAAGAAGTTCGGCTTGCCGAGCTTAAAAGTTTGGCCTGCCGATCTATCATTAAATGCCATAACATAAAACATTCATACATCATTGCATCATAAATAATCATATATTTAAAATTTCACATGAACACTAGAGCACAACGATCCCATGCGGTCGTCACCTGTCACAAAACTTGACATAAAAAGTTAGTAACATGCACATCACATATCATATCATGTAACGTAATTTATTAATAACATTCCTTATCAACGTTATTAACTTAACATGGTCCGTTACATAAAATAGGCGGGTGTTACAATTCTCCCCACCTTATAAAAGTTTCATCCTCGAAACTTAGAATAAATGCGGGTACATAATTTTCATGTCATCTTCACGTTCCCATGTAGCTTCTTCAACTTGCTGATTTCGCCATAACACCTTGACCAATGGAATTTCTTTATTCCTCAAAGTCTTGGTTTTCTGATCGAGTATCTTCATTGGCTTTTCTTCATAACTTAAATCTTCTCGTATCTCAATCACTTGTGGCTCAATCACATGTGTAGGGTCCGGAACATACTTCTTGAGCATGGAGACATGAAATACATCATGCATTGCTGACATTTCAGAAGGCAACTTTAGCTGATAAGCTACTTTGCCTATTCGTTTAACAACTTCATAAGGACTGATGAATCTTGGGCTTAGCTTGCTTTTCTTTCCAAATCTCATAACCCCTTTCATTGGTGCAACTTTCAAGAACACATATTCACCCACGGTGAACTCTAAAGGTCTTCTTCTTTTGTCAGCATAACTCTTTTGATGGCTTTGAGCGGTCTCTATTCTTCATCTTATTAACTTTATCATCTTAGACATTTCATTCACAAACTCCGTTCACCAGCTTCGTGCCAACATATGGGTGACCTGCATTTCCGCCCATATAGTGCTTCATATGGTGCCATTCCAATTGTCGCCTGAAAGCTGTTGTTGTAAGCAAATTCTGCTAACGGCAACATTTTACACCAGCTGGTCTTAAAATCGAGAGAACAAGCCCGTAGCATATCTTCTAGAATCAAGTTCGTCCTCTCTATTTGGCCGTCAGTCTAAGGATGAAAAGCCGTGCTAAAATGAAGCCTGGTTCCCATTGCAGTCTATACACTCTTCCAAAACTTAGATGTGAACCTGCCATCACGATCTGAGATAATTGACTTAGGAATCCCATGAAGTCATACAATCTCCTTAACATAGAGTTCCGCTAATCGTTCCATAGAGTAAGTGATCTTGATAGGAATAAAATGCGCCGTCTTCGTTAGCCGATCCACAACTACCCAAATTGCATCATAGCTGTTTGTAGTTCTGGGTAAGCCGATAATGAAATCCATTGCTATTTCTTCCCATTTCCATTCCGGTATTTGGATAGATTGCAGTTCACCACCAGGTCTCTGGTGTTCAGCCTTTACTTGCTAACATGTCATACATTTCTTTACATACTTTGCAACATCACGTTTCATTCCGAACCACCAGAAGTTACCCTTTAGATCATTATACATCTTCGTTGCACCTGGATGAATAGAGTAAGGAGTGTCATGAATTTCTGCCAAGATCCTTTCCCTTAAACCATCAACATTGGGAACACATAAACGGTCCTTAAGGAACAGAGTTCCGTCATCCGCAATACGAAACTCTTGACATTTTCCTTCTTTTATTTCATGTTTGATCCATACAAGGCTTATGTTGTCATCTTGCTTACTCCGAATTTCATCATACATCGTTGGAGCAAGGGAGAGTGCTGATAGTTGGCCTGCTATAAGTTCTAAACCGAAGTCTAGAGTTTTCTTCCTTAAAGGTGGAGACATTGCTTGCATCGACATCATCGTGGCAACTGACTTCCTACTTAAAGCATCAGCTACTCGGTTAGCTTTACCAGGATGATAAAGGATTTCATAATCATAATCCTTCACCAACTCTAGCCATCTTCGTTGTCTCATGTTCAGGTCTCTTTGCGTGAAGAAGTACTTCAGACTCTGATGATCAGTGAAGATCTTGTATTGGACCCCATATAAATAGTGTCTCCATATCTTCAACGCAAAAACAACTGCTGCTAACTCGAGATCATGAGTAGGATAGTTCTTTTCATAATCCTTTAGTTGCCTTGAAGCATAAGAAATCACCTTTTCATTCTGCATCAATACAGCTCCTAGGCCCATCTTGGATGCATCACTGTAGATTACGAACCCATCATTTCCCTCAGGAATTGCTAATACTAGAGCCGTCGTTAATCTTTTCTTCAGTTCTTGAAAACTCCTTTCACATGCATCCATCCATTCATACTTCTTTCCTTTGCGAGTTAAGTTTGTGAGTGGAGCTGCTATCTTGGAGAAATCTTCTACGAATCTCCGATAGTAACCTTCTAGACCCAAGAAACTCCTTATTTCACTTGCATTCATCGGTTGCTTCCAATTGAGTACAATTTCTACTTTAGCCGGGTCCACCATAATCCCATCCTTTGAAATAACATGCCCTAAGAATGACACTTTATCAAGCCAAAACTCGCATTTAGAGAACTTAGCATATAGCTGGTGTCTTCTCAAAGTCTCCAGCACAATCTTTAAATGCTCCTCATGCTCTTCCTGATTCTTTGAGTAAACAAGAATATCATCGATAAATACAACAACAAATTTATCGAGGAAATCCTTGAATACCCTGTTCATCAAATCCATAAAGGCAGCAGGTTCATTCGTCAGACTGAAAGGCATAACCACAAATTCATGGTGACCATACCTTGACCTGAAGGCAGTCTTAGGGATATCTCCTTCTTTAATCTTCAACTGATGATACCCTGATCGTAAATCAATCTTTGAGAACACCGATGCACCCTTGAGCTGATCAAATAAATCATCAATTCGAGGCAACGGATACTTGTTCTTGATTGTCACCTTGTTCAGTTCTCTATAGTCGATGCAGAGTCTCATAGTGCCATCCTTCTTCTTCACAAATAAGACTGGAGCTCCCCATGGTGAGTGACTTGGCCTGATAAATCCTTTGTCAAGTAGCTCCTTTAATTACGTGTGAAGCTCTTTTAATTCTGTTGGGGCCATTCTGTAAGGCACTTTAGAGATTGGTTCGGTGCCTGGAGCGAGCTCAATCTCGAATTGAACTTCTCTTTCTGGCGATAGACTCGTTAGGTCATCAGGAAACACATCTTCATATTCATGAACAACATGTACATCTTCCATTCTTGTCTTTCCTTCTTGGCTTTTGTCTACAACGTTCGCTAGATAGCCCATGCAGCCTCTTGCTAAAAGCTTCCTTGCTTTCATTGCTGATAGAAACATGTTGGGTTTCTTCCTGGTCTCGTCAACATAAACGAATTTTTGATCACCTTCAGGATGGAAGATCACCTTTCATTTCCGGCATTCGATTGAGGCATTATACTTGCTTAGGAAATCCATCCCAAGAATCACGTCATAGTCATGCATGTCGATCACAATGAGGTCGACGAAAAGTTCCCTATCAGAAATCCATAGGGGTACTGTACGCAAACAATGCATGGATAATATCACTTCCCCAGAGGGTAGTGTCGTAGCGAATCCCTGTCTCATTGGCTCTAAACGAACCCCTAACTTCTTAGCTTGTGACATAGATACAAAAGAATGCGTGGCACCCGTATCAAAAAGAACATAAACATCATTACATAAGCTTGTTATCTGACCTGTGACCACATTGGAGGCTTCAGCAGCCACTTGTTATTTCGTCATGGCATAGATTTGGGCGTTTGTCAGTGGGGCTTCAAGTCTCCCTTGACTAATTAGTGGCCCTTCAAGGGAGGCTTGCATCTAATGCAGCTGGGCTTGAGGAGGAGTTCTTTTTGGGGCATTAGCATTCATCAATTTGGGGCAGTTCTTTACGAAGTGGTCTTCACGCCTACATATGAAACATTGGTTCATCCCCAATCGGCATTCCCCTGGATGCTTCTTTCCACATTTGGCACATGGTTGGAATCGCCTGTCATTGTTGTTGCACTGACCATTATTGCGCCTTTTGTTGTCTTGGCCCTGTTGTTGTTGAGGATTACCCTTCCTCTTATTGTTCCTCTAGTTCTGGTTGTTGTTGTTGTTGTTGTTGTTGCTGTTGTTGTTGTTGTTCTGGTGGGGAGGGCGGTTCTGGTTGTTAGCATTGTTGGCTTGCTGGATGGGTTGAGGCTGGTTCCTTCTTAGCTTTGATAGATGGAACTCAGCACGTTGAGCCCTCATAACAACCTGTTCTTGGGTCCTTGGTGGACTAGCCCCATCAACAATTGCAGCAATGTCTGGTCTAAGGGCCCTGACCAACCTTCTGACCCTTTCACCTTCGTTCATAACCATCCCTGGGCATAGACGCACAAGCTGGTCAAATTTTGTCACCACATCAGTGACTGTCATATCCCCCTGGCGTAGGCTTTCAAATTCCTCATAATACTTCCTCGTGACATTCATGTGGAAGAACTTTGTGTTGAACTCGTGAACAAAGTCTGCCCATGACATCTCTTCAACATTTCTACTCTGTTCAATGCCATCCCACCAAATTCTGGCCTCCATGGTAAGGCAGTATGAGGCACAGAGGACCTTTTCATTGTCCGTGAAATCCATGAGTTGTAAGGTGGCCTCAATCGTCTTCAACCATCCTTGAGCGACTAGCGGGTCCTTTGAACCCTCAAAGTCAGCTGGCTTGACTCTCTTCCATCTGACCAGAAGAGGTTCCTGATAAGCTGCTCTTGGTTCAGCAACAGGAGCTGGTACTTCATTGGCTTGAGGCTACGGAGGAGGAGGAGGCACATCATTGCCTCGTGGTTCACCATTCTGGCCATTGGCCCTTAATGCGGCTATTTCCCTTCTTTGATCCTCTAACTGCCATTGTAGTTCAGCGATCATCGTCATGAGTCTCTCGTTAGTTTGGGTGCGGGTCTGCATTCTTCTGTGGCCATCCATCGTAAATTTCCTAAAATAATTAGGACTTAGGAATTATCTTCCATTTATGAGACAGGTTTTCACTATTATGTCATTAATCATTAATCATTCAAACCTTAATCTTATCATCATACTTGCATCAATATATCTAACTTAATAACATACTTACTTGGAGGACTTGGATTGACGTGTGGCGATATGAATTGTAATCGGAAGATTCGCTCTGATACCAAAGCCTGTAACGCCCCTTATTTCGGACGCCACAGATGTCGTTACATACTTGCATTCGTACATACATAAACATTAAACTTATAAATAGTATCAAACTTAATCGTTACAATTGATTTTAAAAGTACTTAAACTTACATTACCAGGATCCATACATACGTTTTTTTTTTTTAAACTTAACATTGTTTCGAAAATTGTTGCTTAAATTATTCCATATCATAATTTATTCGATTATACTAAAATCAATCATGAACTTATTTATTAATATATAGGTTTATCAAATTGTATAAATCAAGACTTTACAAAACATCACGTTAAATCCCTTTGATCATCACATCATTTGAAATCCATTTATTCCCACAGTTCGGCAGGCCGAACTTGGGACTTCGGCAGGCCGAACATCATCGGCAAGCCGGAGCTCCCTCAACCGGCAGGCCGACAGAGGCTTTGCAATTTGAACCAAAAAAATTCATCCAAGTTCGGCAGGCTAGAAAATTCAATCGGCAGGCCGAACCTCTAGTCTTCGGCAGGCCGGCCACAGAGTTTGGCAGGCCGTCCGAGACCAAATTTCTTTGGAAAACATAATTTAAAACATACCAATCTTTACGTAAAATATAGCGAAAGTTCATAATTCATAAAAAGATGTTAACTTAACTTATAAAACCATAATATAAGTATTCTTAAAAAATTAACATTAAAATATGTTCAAAAAGTATAACTTGATTAAATCATAAAATCAATTTTTTTCTTGGCATGCTTTCGGTTACAATTCATCGTTCATGTTGCTCACACGCCTTCCCATGTCCTCCTCCTATTCTATGACTCTCTTACCCTTATCTGCAACATGACATATAAAACATGATTAAGCTAATGCTTAGTAAGTACATATATTCTCACAATTTAAAATATTTCATAAACATCATCATCATCATCATCGTACCATAAAAGTGCCTTAAGCACAATTTCATAGAACATATCTTTCGTAACGTTAACCATTTTAAAACTTATTTCATTTTATCTTAAGGGCCCAAGTGTTGCACCATAAACATCATCATAGGCACGCCGTCATGAGAGGAGAAGGGTAGCTAATCCCAAACCAAACATGACATCATAACATAACATTTCATAACATTGGGTGTGCAACACTTATTAGGTGATACATATATATACATACTTTTCATACTTTGAAACATGTCATCATCATAAATGCATATCTTTAAAATCATGGAAATCTTTCATAAGAAATCCTTTAAGGAAAATCATCATAAAATCATCATGAATGTCCTTATAAACATATCATCAAACCTTGTAAAAAAAACATGTGTCATGTTGCAGGTGAGAATGTACTTCCCTTAACGATAGCTTACTTAACCTTAAAAATGCACTTGGTGACGACGCCGCGGTCTCGATGTGCTCGCTTTCTTGAGTGTTCATGCCATTTATCCATTTAAAGATGCAATAAAAAAATCAATAATTATCATGAAATATCATACACATAACATTCATTCATATAATATACACATATACATACACTCATGTATACATTCATCACATTTCAGACATATCCCATAATCATCAAAACATATAAACGCTATACATATCATGCTTCCTTAAAAATCAAAACATTTCATACATTAACATGACAATCCTTTTGAAAAATATTTTCTAATAATTTAAAACACATATATTTAATTTAAAACTCCATACAATCATCATATTATCATGCATAAAATCATTTTATTATCATAAAATCATGTAAGTACATAAAACGTTTAATAAAATGAAAATCCTAAAAACAACATTATCAAAACATTTCATAATCATAAAACACATTCATCTTACATACTCATACATATGCCTATTTTAACAATTTTTCATGAAAACATCATATTTACCCCTTGAATGAACATTACATTTTTTCATACTTTCAAAATTAAACAGTAACATATTACTGTGAGGAGTAGAAGACAGAAATATCATTTTTCATTAAAACATTGAAATGACATGAAACTTAGAAAAACATCACATAATATATACATAACATCATATATAAAAAAATTCGAGACAAAATACAATACCTAACAAGGAGAAGAATTTTTTTTCAAAAATACCAGAAAAACCGAATTCATACCTGCAAATATCTTCTCAAAACCCCTTGATTTCAATCAACGAAATATGACTTTTCTTATAATTTTTGCAAAGAATTTTCGTGAGAGAGAAAAAAAAAAAAAAACAAAGCACTCGTGGAGAAGAGAAGAGGAGGAGAAAATAATGAGAGAACGTCTCAGAACCGAGAGAAATTATCTGAGGAAGAGTGTTAAGTTTTTTTTTTCTAACGTAATGTGTATAATGAAGAGTCATTACTCTTCATTAAGTCAGAAATTTCTGACTGTTAGGAGGGTGATTGGCGTGAGAAAAGGAAGGTCAAATATCATCAATCTTACCTTAATTTACCTTCTAAAAATAGGAAACCTCTTAAAATAATACAAATCAATACAAGCCAAATCCTTTAATTTCCTTAACTGACAAAAACATTCCATTATTATGCCAATTAATCACATTAATTCACCCAATTAATGTAATTAACTTAGCCATAATTTTGGAAAAATTTCTGCTGACTGTTTGTCAGCGTTTTTGGCCTGTCGATTTTCTCTCTTCAGCCTGCCGGTTCCAACAAGTTTCGCCTGCCGGTGGGTTTCTTCGGCCTGTCGATTTCGGGCAAGAAGTTCTGCCTGTTGAGCTTAAAAGTTCGGCCTGTCAATCTATCATTAAATGCCATAACATAAAACATTCATACATCATTGCATCATAAATAATCATATATTTAAAATTTCACATGAACACTAGAGCACAACGATCCCATGCGGTCGTCACCTGTCACAAAACTTGACATAAAAAGTTGGTAACATGCACATCACATATCATATCATGTAACGTAATTTATTAATAACATTCCTTATCAACGTTACTAACTTAACGTGGTCCGTTACATAAAATAGGCGGGTGTTACAGTTATTTTAGTGTTGATTAGCTTTAGTTTTAGTTTTAATATTAGTTATATTACTTTGTTATTTGTCATTTAGTATGTATTACTTGTATTTGGTGTTTGAAAGAACTTTGAACAACATTTGGCATTTTGGCATGAGAATAGGTTACTTTCTATGTGTTTGTGATTCTTAAATATTATTGTGATACCCACCACATGTTTAATGAAAAGCTTCTATGACTGTGTGTTTGTGTTTGTGTTTTAGTTAATTAGTTTTATTTTCAATATTTTTGTTAATTCTATTTATTTTTGTTAACATTTCTTTACCGCACATATGACAACATGGACTTAGACACTAAGAATCCATCAACTCTTATGCAAGCATGAAAGGAGTACATGACTTTACAATGTAAATATATATATATATATATATATATATATATGATTTTGTAAAAGTTTTATAGTTCAATGTAATTATGTGATTATGAAGTCAGGACATTGTATTAATGGCGAAAATACAGGACTATTCATATTGTGGGAAACCAAAAATTTTGGTTTTTTTTTTTTTAGCTTCAGACCAACTTTTTCACAACGGTTTTTAGTAAAAACTGTCATGAAACAAGAGCCTTTACACAGCGGTTTTTATAAAGCATAACATACACGGTGGTTTTTAAGCTTTGCATTTCACGACGATTTTTAGTGAAAATTGTTGTGGTAGCTTCATTCCAAAATCCTAAAACTCCGTCAAAATAAGGATTCTACGACCGTAAAAAACCGTCGTGAAAAGTTTTGTTGGTGCCACAACAGATGATTACACGACTGTTTTTTAACCATCGTGAAAACATACCACGATGGTTTTAAACTGTCGTGTAATCTACAGTTTCTACTAGTGAATATCTTATTGAAACTAACTTGAAAGTCATTTTCCATAAGAATTATTATTTTGCAAAGGATAAATTACACTCATGCATTCTAAACTTATCATCTTTTATATATTATGTCTTAAATATTTAATCTTGGCATTCAAGACCCTAAACTTTACAATCCTTAAAAATGTAGTCAAACTAATAACTGGACATCAATTAATGGACAACAATTGACGTCTTGAAATTCTAAAATTTAAAAAAGTTTATGATCCAATTTGTTAGCCAACAAAAAACTTAAGGTTTATTTGTAAAAAAAATTAGGGTTACTTTTGTCCATTAATTGATATGCGCTAACTGTTGAACCATAATTACGACAAATTTTAAAATTTAAGGTGTTATTTGTTAAAATTAAAAGTTCAAAGTCTGAGTTATTAAACAATGAAAATTCAAGATGCACCAATGCAATTAACCCTTTTGCAAAATCAAACTATTTTGATTACACATGCCAAATGTTAACCTGAACGGCTGAACCCCATAAGGAACGGAAAATTAAAAAAAAAAGAAGAAGAGAAAATTCAGAGGTCGAATGCAACTGTCCAAAGTTGAAATGATAAAAACGAATTACATTTGTAAAGAAACAATCAATTATTAATATTACGTATTTTAAGTCATATAAAAAGGCACATTCCAGGTCAACATTCCTGAATGCACCGCATTGGACAACTCTCAACTCTCCACGGCTACAAACTACAATCTCCCAACTTATTAAGTAACGTCTACAATCTACCCATCAAGTCCCTTGGGGCAGCTGCCACGGGTGCCTTGGGCTTAGGTTTCTCCACAATGTTATTGGGAACAAGTTAAATCCCAATAATTAGGGTAGTCTTTACCGTTAAAAAATGAGGTGTAATTGGGGTGTAATATGGCATGTATTTTATGAACAATGAGGTTAAAAATTGGTAGCATTCACTTTTCCAACATCATAGCTATTGTGGTATAAAATAAATGTCACATGACGTATTATGATGTGGATAGTCCTTTGCAAAAGATAATAGAATTTGCCTAACCAAATGGAACACACACTTTGTTTTGGACGGAGAAATTGATAAAGTTGGAATCAACCAAGACGTGATAAGGCGGTCCCAAAGCAGTGTTATGCTTGAAGAAAAGCGCCGACAAAACATTTGGTCTAAATTTTACGACAGTAGAACACTAACATGTTAAAAAATGTATCTTTCAGACTTTTAAAACTATAATAATCACATAATCATAATTTGTTTGAAGACTCACATTTCTAGGTAGCTTTTCCTTGAGAAGATCCTTCTTGTTAGGATTTAGAACTTCCTCCTTATAGTTAAATCCAACCAAAAATAAAAAAAAAAACCATATAAGAGACGAAGGATTGTAAATGAAATTTGAGGAATCAAAATTTCGGATAAAGATAGAAGCAAAATCGTACGTATTTTTTTAATGGCTCTATAAATAACAATTTTCTTCAAAACAACAAATTCTGAAGCTTTCTTGGCATCTTTCGATGTCTAGGCGTGGGTCTTTTTAGCAGTGAAGATTATAGGATTGTGAAAGGGATTGGTTTCCGAAGGTTGACTGACTGCTTCGTCAGAAGGTAAACGACGAGGAAGCTCTTTAGTCTAGAGTCGGTGACCGAGGGAAAACGTCTAGTAGGCAATAGATGGCGATGTGGACAGACACAGAGACCAACACCCCTCTTTGTTACTTAGTTGGGCTTGTTTGGGCTTTTCTTGTGGACTTTTTTTTCGCTTGAGAGAAAAAATTAGAATACAAAATTATTTCTATAAAATTAAAATTCAACTTAATATTTTAAATATCTTAAAAATATTTTTAATTATTTTAATAATACTAATTTTATAAATATATAGAATATTTAAAAATAGAAGTTATATTTTAATTCAATAAACATGATTGAGTTATTTTCTCATTCAATTGAAATCTTCTCTTTTATGGCTCGGTTGTCGTTGCAGCTATTTTTTTTATTACTGATAATATAGAAAATACGCGCCTTTCATAAAAAAAGAAAATACACGAATTTTATGAACCCTTCGTTAACTTTTCTTTTCCTTTTTTGCTCTTTCTTTTTCTGCCTTTGGCCTTCTTTGTTTCCTCTCTTGTCGTTTTCTATATTTTCTCTGCTTGCTTGGTATTTCTTTTGTCGTTTTTTCCTCTCTTGATGTAATCCACAAGCATGAAAACGACGCAAGCTGTAGCAACCGCTCCTTCCTCTTTTCCCACCTTTTCGTTTGCCATCTTGATTGTTTTTCCATGTACAGCTGTATTACTTTTGGAAATTTGGACCCTGGAAGCTTTTAAAAAATGAGCTGCTACTTTACGTATATATTTTTTTTTATTTCACCTTTTTGGTTGCCAACTTTCCTTCAGATTTAAGGGTTCATCTAATGTTTGATAACACGTACATTCACTGAAAAATTTCTCAAACATGTTTGTAAGAAATGTTACAAATAAGAAGCCCTACTTTCACCAAAAACAAAATATATGCAAATGAAAAATAAATAAAAACACATAAAATTTATGGTGGTTTACCATCGATGTGAGAGTTATATTTGTTAGAATAAAATTGTGATGAAAACCATTATCACCTAGGATCGTTCATGTCAAATCATCAAGAATATTAATAAGATGCAGAAGCTAACCTGAATCCATAGATTGAATGTGATTCTTGAGTCTTTTGGTTGAGGATCTTTCAAGTCTGGTACGTAAATCATCCTTATCAGAATACTCTGTAATCTTGGGTAACAGAAAAATAATGTACGTACTGACTTGGGGACCACAACCCCTTTATATAATTGCTAAACCCTAGCAATTATCCTTAATTATCAATTTAGCCCATCATAAAATTAGTAATTATAATTTTGGTCTCTACACATAGGAGGCCCATACTTAATGATGCATTAAAAGCCCAAAACCCAAATTGATCACTTTTAATTGGGCAACCTTATTGATAGCCTTTAATTCACATTTATTTAATATATTGGCCCATAATTGGATTTTGATCCAACAATCTCCCACTTGGGCTATATATGAAACTTTATAAATGTGAATTATACCTTATGAGCTCATGAATTTTGCTTCAAAACCTTATGCACCTCAACAATCTTGTCCATTAACCATATCAATATAGGACCAAAGCGACCTTCGTTACATATGCCGTAACTAGACCCATCAATGATCACATATACCAATACAACTAATAACAAGATCAAGCATGGATGTGTAGCATGGAAATTTCATGCAATGTGACCTTAACATGCCTATTTCCAACTGGTCCACCTGAAAACCTAAGTGAGATCAAACCATACCAAAATCAGAGTGTGAATAAACTGAAAAACTTTATTTCTGCAGAAAATAACCTTAAAATATCCATAAACTGAAATAACTAAAAAATGTCTATATCATAAGAGCATTTAAAATTACAAACTCCCACTAAAACTAAATATCCTGAAATGATATGACACCCATACGAGCAGTGTGCTCATGAAACATTTTGGGTGGCAATCTCTTAGTAAGCGGATCTGCAATCATAGAGTTTGTACCGATGTGCTCTATAGACAACTATCCACTCTGAACTCTTTCTTTCACAACTAGGAACTTGATCTCTATATGCTTTGACTTCGTCGAGCTCCTGTTGTTTTTGGAATACAAAACTGCTGACTTATTGTCACAAAATATCTTGAGTGGTCTTTGAATACTGTCCACTATACGCAGCCCCGTGACAAAATTTCGCAGCCATATTCCATGATTGGATGCCTCATAACACGCTATGAACTCTGCTGCCATTGTAGAAGATGCTATAAGAGACTGTTTAGCACTCTTCCAAGAGACAGCACCTCCAGCCAGAAGGTAGACATAGCCCGATGTAGATTTCATACTATCTTGGCATCCAGCAAAATCGAAGTCAGTATACCCAATGATCTCAAGCTGTTCTGACCTCCGATACGTGAGCATGTAATCCTTTGTTCTCTAAAAATACCTCAAGACTCGTTTGGCTGCTACCCAGTGATCCTTTCCAGGATTGCTTAAGTACCTGCCCAACATCCCTGTAACGTACGCAATATCCGGACGCGTACAAACCTGAGCATACATTAGACTCCCTACTACTGACGCATAAGGAATCTTCTGCATTTCCTTAACCTCAAAATCATTCTTAGGGCACTGATTGAGACTAAACTTGTCTCCCTTAGCCACAGGGGTATCACCTGGTTTACAATCCTGCATGCCATATCTCTTAAGAATCTTTTCGATATAGCCCTTTTGTGATAATCCTAAAATACCCCGAGAGCGATCCCGGTGTATTTGTATACCCAACACAAAAGAGGCGTCACCAAGATCCTTCATCTCAAATTTCTTTGATAGAAATCTCTTGGTTTCGTGCAACAAGCCTATATCGTTGCTGGCAAGCAAAATGTCATCGACATATAAAACCAGAAAAATATACTTACTCCCATTGAACTTGTGGTATATACAATCATCAACCAAATTCATCTCAAAACTGAACGAGATGATAACCTGATGAAATTTGTAATACCATTGACGAGAAGCTTGCTTGAGCCCATAGATAGATTTCTTTAATTTGCAAACCATCTTCTTTGCATCTCCTGACACAAAGTTTTCCGGTTGCACCATATAGATTGTTTCATCAATGTCACCATTGAGGAACACAGTCTTAACATCCATTTGATAAAGCTCAAGATCAAAATGTGCCACTAATGCCATTATAATCCTAAAAGAGTCTTTCAAAGAAACCAGAGAGAAAGTCTCTTTATAATCAATGCCTTCTTTCTGTGTAAAGCCTTTAGCGACAAGACGAGCCTTATACCTCTCCACATTGCCTTTCGAATCCCTTTTGGTCTTAAATATCCATTTGCAACCAATGGGTTTCGCACCTTCAGGCAATGGGACAAGATCCCAAACGTCATTGTCTTTCATAGACTTTATCTCTTCATTCATGGCATCAATCCACTCTTGAGATCTAGAACTTTCCATGGCTTGACGGAAGTTGATTGGATCATCTTCCACCATACCAATGTCATACTCATGTTCTTGGAGAAATACAATGTAATCATCTGGCACCACACTTCTCCTTTCTCTAGTGGATCTCCTTAATGGCATAGGTTCTTGAGGTGGTTGAGTTTGTTCTTCTGGAACAATTTCTGGAATGGGAGGTTCTCCGACATTGTCTTGATTTGGGTCTGCTTCTTGAACGATATCAGGAGTAGAAACCTAATCAATGTCAATAACAGCTGTGGGAATATCAACATATTCCTCTTCAAAGACAAAGTCCCTAACCATATCTCCCCCCGCAAACTCGACATCCTCAAAGAACCAGGCATTTCCTGTCTCAAATATCGATTTGGCCGTGGGATCATAAAACTTGTACCCCTTGGATCTTTCAGAATATCCAACAAAATAACAACTAACCGTCCTTGAGTCCAGTTTCTTTTCATTAGGCCTATAAGGCCTTGCCTTAGTTGGACATCCCCAAACATGTAAATGCTTTAGACTAGGCTTCTTGCCCGTCCAAAGTTCGTAAGGGGTTTTGGCAGTTACTTTAGTTGGAACCCTGTTAAGGATATACGCTGCAGTCTTAAGTGCTTCTCCCCAGAGTGATTCTGGTAAGGTAGAATGAGAAATCATACTCCTCACCATGTCCTTAAGCGTTCTGTTTTGTCTTTCAGCAACACCATTCATAGTGGGCGAACCCGGCATAGTGTACTGTGGGATGATACCGCTTTCCTCTAGGAACTTAGCAAACGGTCCTGGACGTTGTTCACCTGAATCGTCATATCTACCATAGGATTCACCACCACGGTCAGATCTGACACTTTTAATCCTTTTGCTGAGTTGATTTTCAACTTCAGCCTTATAATTTTTGAACACATCCAGCGACTGTGACTTTTCATGAATGAGATATATGTAACCATATCTGAAAAAATCGTTTATGAACGTTATAAAATATTGTTGACCATTCCAAGAAGCCGTAGGGAATGGCCCACAAATGTCTGTATGTATAAGTTCTAAGACGTCCAAAGTCCTTTTGGCCTCAAATATCCTTTTATTGGTTTGTTTCTGCTTAATACAGTTAACACAAATATCAAAATCTGTAAAGTCTAAGGGGTCGAGAATTTCATCTGACACAAGTCTCTCTATTCTCCTTCTGGAGATATGACCCAATCTCTTGTGCCATAACGCAGCTGAATTCTCATTGGTTAATTTTCTCTTTATACCTCGTGTACTTAATTACAAGGATTCATTAAATGAAGCAATTATATCAAGTAAATAAAGATTATCGTAACCTGATAAAGAACTGGAACCAACTAGTTTTGAATCATGAAAGAAACTAAATTTTTTATTTCCAAATGAACAAGAATAACCAGATTTGTCCAAAGCTTAAATAGAAATCAAATTCCATCTAAAAGACGGTACAATAAATGTTTCATCAAGATCCAAATAAAATCCAGTCTTTAACAATAATCTAAATTTTCCTATTGCTTCAACTTCAACTTTCTTGCCATCGCCCACGTAGATGTATCTTTCACCATCAGTTGGCTTTCGACATCTCAGGCATCCCTGCATAGACACACTAATGTGAGTGGTTGCACCAGAATCCATCCACCAAGTGCGTTCAGGTACCAAAGTTAAATTAACCGTAGAACAAACCAAATTAAGAAGCATACCTTTTCTAGCACGCCAAGCGTGATAATTGGTGCAATGCTTCTTCTTATGTCCTGCAGCTCCACAGAAGAAACAACCCGTACCTTTCGGATCAACCGGTCTCTTTTGTTG
This sequence comes from Artocarpus heterophyllus, assembly GCA_025403435.1. Classification (NCBI taxonomy): domain Eukaryota; kingdom Viridiplantae; phylum Streptophyta; class Magnoliopsida; order Rosales; family Moraceae; genus Artocarpus; species Artocarpus heterophyllus. The sequence continues at coordinate 30,071,175 of CM046348.1, read as the reverse complement.
CTTCTTTTGAGGTGCTGTAACTGCAGCTTCCTTATCCTTCTTCCTTTTCTTCCCTTTGTCCTTGGAAGTATTAGCCAAGTGAGCACTTTCTGTCTTTTCTTGCTTCAACCTTTCCTCTTCTTGCACACAATGTGAGATGAGCTCATTAAGAGACCAAGTCTCCTTTTGGCAGTTGTAGCTCACCTTAAACTGACTGAAATGTGCAAGAAGAGATATAAGAACCAAATGCACTAGCAAGTCCTCAGAAAGGTCAAGCTTAAGTGCTCTTAATTTTGAAGCAAGATGAGACATCTCCATGATGTACTCCCTAATGTTCCCCTTACTTTTGTATCTCATTGAGATAAGGTTTGCCAAAAGTGTACTTGTTTCAGCCTTTTTATTTTTGGCAAATCTCTTCTCAATGTCCTCAAGGAACTCTTTGGCTGTCTTTATCGTTTTCGATATAGTGCCCCTGAATGCTTCTGGAATGGCCTTCTTCATGATCATCATACACATGCGATTTGACTTCTCCCACCTTTCCATGTCCTTCTTTTGATCAGAGGAACTTTTATCTATAAGAGGTACGGGAGAAGGAACCCTTAACGCAAGGTCGAGATCTATGACTCCGAGAACTATTAGGAGGTTCTCTTGCCATGATTTGAAGTTGCTACCATTCAACATAGGAATTGAATTGATGTTGGCAGTAATATTAGAGGCAGAATTAGTAGCTGAAACAGAGAACAAAATAAACAAAACCAAAACAAGCTCACATAAGAATCCATAATAACAATAATAAATCCAAATAAAGGTAAACCCATCTCAAGATATCGGGCACTCCATTAATATTTAGTCTTTGGACAGAAATATTAACTTGTAAGTGATATCTTGGTGTAGTAATCAAACACTGACAATAAGAACATGTCAAACAATAAATCTTCCTTTGGGCTGATTTATTGCTTACATGTAAAACCGAATAATCATCACGTGTTTATTACCACAGGTGTACATGCAATTCTGTCAAATATTGCCTTCCTTTGGGCCGGTCAATATTCACATAAGTTACATAAACACAACCTTTTATATTTCAAAACATATTAATTTCCACAAGAGAGGCCACTTTGGTGACATGTTGCTTCAATTAATTCATCTCAAAATATATATAAAATACCAATATTTGAATTTAAAATTGCACCAAAAATGACCAAAATTAAAAATAAAAATAAAAATAAAAATAAAAAAAAATTTGGTCAAGGTCAACATTGACAGGGTTGGGGCTGGACCGGGTCGGGAGAACCCTACCCAGATCCTAAACCAGCCCCCTTTATATCCTCCTTTTTTTTTTTTTTTTTTTTTCCGGGTCACCTAGGGGTTGAACCCCTGGGGACTTACTGGTCACGGGCCCGGCCCGTGTATCTTCCTCTTTTTTTTTTTTTTTTTTTTTGGTAACCCAGGGGTTGAGTCCCTGGGTTCTATCTGATCACGAGCCCGCTCGGGCCCGTGTAAAAACCTCAGGTCCTCAATCGGCCCTAGGGGTCTTTCGACCCCTGGGTGAAGATGACGGGCGACCTAACGGCCGCCGCCCCCGTGCTGCGGCCAGACGCCGCAGCTTCTCTACTCTGGCAAGACCTGATGGTCACACCCAGACTCGGCCGACGCCGGCAGTCGTGGGGCCAGCCGCCGGCGAAAGCCCCTCTCTTTTTTTTTTTTTTGGTTTCCTCACGCGGCGGCCTCTGTGGCCGCCGCTTTCTTACTCCGCCGCGGCCTTCTGTCTTTCCGACGCAGCCTCATGGTCGTCACCGCAATCCCTTCGCCGGCGGCAGTAATGATGCCGCCGACTTTCCTTTTTCCCGAAACAGAAACCCAACAAAACTTAATGCATTACATAACTTTTTTTTTATGTTTCCTTTTCTCGTCTTTTCTCGGCAACAGAGAAAAGAAACCGAATAAATGTTACTTTTCTTTTCTGAATCCTCTCGGCAGCAGTAATGAATCCAAAACCAAATGAAAGCAACATTAAATGATGTTTCTTATCTTTTCGGCAAACGTGCCGTATAATGGAAACCGAATTGTATTCAACCAGAAATTCAAACAATTGTTCTCAAATTCAACAATTTTATAAAAACTGTAGATTGTTAGATTTGAGAATTTTAATGAGAATCACATCTATAAAAATTATTGATTCTCAATGATTCAACATGAAGAGGCTCTAGATACCACTTGTTAGAATAAAATTGTGATGAAAACCATCATCACCCAGGATCGTTCATGTTAAATCATCAAGAATATTAATAAGATGCGGAAGCTAACCTGAATCCATAGATTGAATGTGATTCTTGAGTCTTTTGGTTGAGGATCTTCCAAGTCTGGTACGTAAATCCTCCCTATCAGAATGCTCTGTAATCTCTCTGTAGATGGGTAACAGAAAAATAATGTACGTACTGACTTGGGGACCACAACCCCTTTATATAATTGCTAAACCCTAGCAATTATCCTTAATTACCAATTTAGCCCATCATAAAATTAGTAATTATAATTTTGGTCTCTACACATAGGAGGCCCACACTTAATGATGCATTAAAAGCCCAAAACCCAAATTGATCACTTTTAATTGGGCAACCTTATTGATAGCCTTTAATTCACATTTATTTAATATATTGGCCCATAATTGGATTTTGATCCAATAATATTCACTTTTAGCCACTGTAGAATAATTCACTATGATGATAAAAAAGTTTACAAAAGAACATTGCATACATAGTCTTAAGATTTTTCTCAAACCTCTCATTCAATTTTTTGAGTTTTACTCTACAAAGAAAAGAATCCAACTTATCTATTTATAGATTTACAAAGAATGGGCAATAAACCACCAAAAAAAAAACACAAAACACGAACTTCAGTATGCTGATATAAGGGGCCACGTGCTTACGCGGCCACACAAGATTTCATCTCACGCATGAATTGGCTTCTCTTCGCATGCGGCCACGAAGCTTCAAGGGCGTAGCCACGCATTGCTTCTGTCGCACGAAAACTCCTCTACATGGGATGATATTCTAAAAGGCGTTAAATTTCGCTCCACACTTAAGAGGAAAAGACTTTCTTTAAGTAACATTCTTATTACATTAGTAAACGAGAGAATTCTAATGCATATAATGCACTGTTTTTAAGCACATGTTAAAAAAAACCTTTTTTTAGCTTAAAAAATTTGGCCAAATCTGTTTCTCTAATCACTCTATATATATATATATATAAAGGAAGTGTTGAAGTTTTAATTTTAATGTTGCAATTATGTTGAGTTGCACTTTGTGACTTTAATTCTTTTTCTTTTTTCTTTTTTTTTTTTTTTTTCCTATTTGCATAGAGAGCCGCACCCTTTTCTCCCTACTCTGTGACTTGAGCTCGTTTCATAGAGGTCGGCTTAGTTCATACTTAATAATTTGTAAGATAAAGATGTATAATCACTTCTTATTTTTATTTCTAATCTTTTAAAATCTCCTTTTATAGCTCGTAGAATTGGTTATTATTGCAAGAGGTAGAATACAACCCTACTAGGGAAAAGTTTGTTCCAATATTTTGAAGCAAGTGTTTGAAGTGTTAAGGCTGTATGTAAATTTAAAATAATTGGAAACAATTCTTCTCGCTAAATTCAAAAATATCTTATTCAAAAGAAGTTATATGTTGCAAAAGAAAACTATTCGTTCCAATTTTCATAGTATAAAGCTCTTATGCGCAGCAGTATAAAGAAAAAATATGCTATATTATAAAGCTCTTATGTAGTCTATTATTTTGGTTCCGACTACATTCCTAAAGACACTGTTAATTGCACACACAAAATGTTGACCTGAACGGTTGAACGTCCCAAGGGAAAATTGGTCGAGATAAAAGGGGGAAAGGAGAAGAGAAGAAAAAAAATCTTAGCTCGTTTCCAACTGACAAAAATTGACATGATGAGACATATTACACTTGTAAAGAAAAAATTGATTATTAATATTACGTCTCTTAAGTCCATACAAAAAGGCACATTCATTCCCCATTCCCGCAAGACAAATCAAGTCTAACAGTTCTGAACGCAACGTATTGGACAACTCTCAACTCTCCACGGCTACAAACTACAGTCTTCCAACTTATGTAATGTCTACAGTCTACACACTAAGTCTGGGCAGCAGCCACGAGTGCCTTGGGATTAGGTATCTTCACAACGATGGCCTGAGTGGTCACGACCATACTGGCAGCCGAAGCAAAGTTTTCCAGTAACCTTTGTCAGATTAATAATGTAAGCCTCCACTAGGTTCTCATACTTGTTTATCATCGCATTGTAACCGTATTCACATTCACTTTGTTTCATCTTGTCTACAACTACTTCACCTGCAATACCGGCATTTTGCGCTATCATTTTTGCACTTGGTAGAAAATAACAAACAAGAAAAAAAGATGAAGGAAAAAAACATTTTTAGAGATATCACACTAAAAGAGCAATAAAAGTTGTTTCAACATTTATAAACAATAGAGATGTTCCTGCATTCATAATTGGGAACTTGGGAACTAACGTTTCAGTAAAAAAAACTTCATATCAACCATGCAATTCAACTATTTTCTAAAGGTTACAAAGCACATATTCTGCTTTCAATGAACAATAAAACACATATTTCAATTTTCACGTTATATAAGTTTCAATAAATCTTATAATATGATTCAAACTTGTAATCTAAGGTAGTCTCTACCGTCTTTCGTAGAAGAATGAAGTGTAACATGATATTTATTCTATAAAACAGTGATGTTGAAAAATTGTAACATTCACTTTTCCAACATCATAGCTATTGTTATATAAAATAAATGTCACATGATGTTATAATGTAGGACGGTCCTTTGCAAAAGACCATAGTCTTTGCCTCAAATTTGAGGTGCAAAACCTAATGGTAACACTCACTTTATTTTGGATGGAGAATTGATGAAGTTGGTGTCAACCAAGATGCGATAAGGCGGTCCTAAAGCAATGTTATGTTTGAAGAAAAGTGCCGACGAAACATTTGGCCTAAATTTCACGAAATCATAACCATGAAATGTTAAAAGTATAATCTTTTAGACCTCCGAAACTACAATAATCACATAATTATAATTTGTTTGAAGACTTACAAATTTCTAGGTAGCTTTTCCTTGAGAAGATCATTCTTATTAAGGTTTAGAACTTCTTGCTTATAGCCAAATTGAAAAAAAAAAAAAAAAACCCGGATCTAGAGACATAGGATTGTAAATGAAAATATACACGAAATGTGCATAATTAAAACGAGGGAAAACAACAAGAAGGGAATAGATGACGATATAGACAAACATAGAGACCCAAACTCCTTTGTGTTAGTTAATTACTAGGGCTTGTTTGGGCTTTTCTTTGTAGGCTTTTTTCAAGCTATTAAGACCAAGAGGACTTGTGAGGTCCACTTGAAAGAAAAGATTACGATACCAAATTATTATTATGAAATTAAAATTTAACACAATATCTCAAAAATCTTAAAAATCTTAATTATATAAAATTATCTTAATTGTACTATTTTGAAACATACATAGAATATTTATAAATTGGAATTATATTTTAATTCAATAAACATAAATATGCTAGCATAGGTTCTTGTGCTCTTTTGCTTGAGACGCAGTATAGTAACTACTATACATAATGTGAACCCTGTAATAGAGTAAGTACAGGAGGTGAGAATTTATCATCTGTTGATTATGTTTGCTATTTAAATTCTGTTACTTACTATTCAGTTCTATTTTTCATGATGAAAAAGTGTTTCATTCCGATCGGACTTATTTCCTGGTGACTAGGTTGGAATAGGTTGGTTACCTTTAGTAAGGCTTGACTCCCATGGCTTGGGGAGATTCACTGTGTTTATGTATACATCAATATCGGTATAAGATTCATCATTGTTGACTATTATGATACAAAATGATTGCAAGACCTTCAAAAAATGATAAGTATGAAAACTCTAAAAGAGGTTCAAAATAGGGATAGAAGCTCGTGAATGAGCCCTAAGTTTTGCTCTACATACGAGCATGCATGCATACACACACACATACACACACACACACACACGTGCACTATTATGTGATGACTTTGTGCTCTTGTGGCGTCTTATACTGTGAAATGTGTATCAGTGAGCCAATGCATGTGATTTGAGTTGTTTTCTTGTCATAATCCCTTCTTCCCCTACTAAGTCTTCGACTTACCCTTTTTTATGTTTTTTTCTCTTTCTAAGATTTTATAGATTGTATTATTGAAATTTAACACAATATTCTAAATATCTTCAAAATATTCTTAATTACATAATAATTATTTTAAGAACACTATTTTATGCATACATAACAAACTGAAGTTTTATTTTAATTCAATAACACTTTGACTAAGGAAATCCTTTTGTTCTTGAATACTTTCTCATTCCTATCCAAAAATTTGCACCACCAGTTGTTTTTCATAAGTCAAGTCTTTTTCTAACTCTACATCTATTTGTTTTGGTACATGTAATGGGTTGGAACATACTTTCTAAGAATTGACACATAAAAAATATTATTTACTCAAACTAATAATGATGGCAAGGCTAGACCATAAGCCACTTTTCTAATTCTCTCTACAACATCGTAAGGATCAATGTATCTTGCACTTAATTTTTCCTTTGTACCAAATCACGTAACTCCTTTTATTATTGCAATCTTCAGAAAACATTTATCTTCTATTTCAAACTCAACATTCCTCTTCTTAGAATAACTCTTTTGTTTATTTTGAGTTGTTAACATTCTTTTACATATCTTCTATTTGCCTTTTCATTCTTTAATATCATATCAAGACCAAGATACTTCCTTTCCTCCATTTTTTTTTACCACACAGTGCTTCATATAGCGCCATACCAATGCTTGCATGGTAACTATCTTTATTTTAAACTCCACCAATGGTAGGTGCTCATTCCATTATTTCTAGAAATCCAAAAACAGATGCTCTTGTAGCAACTAATGTTAGAACCAAAAGTCACCTAGCAGCCAATTAGTTTTCCTTAGCCAAAGGAAACTTTATCTATATTCCATGATTTAGGGGATCTTTAGGTCAAATGTGTTAGACATAGTGTCTTAAGGAGTAAAATGTTGTAATAAGTTTTTGAAGACATTTTATCAATAAAGAATTTATTTATTATTTGTATGCCAAATGTTGTCCCTTTTATGTTCATTTCTATTGAATGTATAATAAGCAAACAAAAGTCTAAGACTGTCAATCTAAACCCTTAAGAATCGTGCATATAAAGGACAGATTATGCGAAAGACTTGAATCTTAAAGGTGATGGTCTAAATCAAAAGATCTGTAATTGAGGGAATAAAGTTGTGTGCTTTAGTCATGCTAAGAGTTTATGTTTTCTACATCCCTAATGGGAGATGGTTTGTCTTGGTCATCGGAGTGGGACTCCGTGAGGAGAAACATTAGTACATTATCATAGATGATGATGTGTTGGATTAGGATAAAAGTTGAAATGATTTCATTAATAATTCTGTTTGTTTAAATCAATTCACTTTAGATAATTATATCTGTTGTGTCTTAATCTTGAAATGACTAACGGGCCCGTATTCTTGACTTATATCTTATGATGTACCAAAAGGTGACATCTTGATTTGATGATGACATGCATATCGGTACGTTAAAGACATAACTATACTCCATAGCTCTTTGTAGAGTTAATAATATTCTCTTATATGCATTATCCTATAATTGGAAGACTAGAGCGCTCAACTAATTAGATACATAGGTGTAACCGAATGGTATACTATTTATGAATAATAAGTATTCCTATGATTAGATAATGGAACATAAGATAAAAATAATTGAGAAGGTAAAATGGAATTTATCCTTAAGCTAATTATGCATATCCTATGAGAATATAACATATTATGATATGTCATGGACAGCTAACTTATTGGAGCTTTGTAATTTTATATAGTTTGAGAGTGCAGCTCTAAGCTTTTAGTGAAGTAGCGTTACAGTTGATAATTATAAAATATGTATCTGGAAATATATATTTGTGTTTTATAATTATAAGAGCTTGATGTATATATGTCCATTGGGTTCTCTTTGCTAGCTCATAATAATCCTGTAACGATACGTTGTGTTTTTCTTACACATTGGTGACTCATGTTAAATTATTAGATTGGCTAAAATTCGATAAAAGTAGATTTAATAATTCATGTTAGTTTATCAGCTGAATTAATTTTGTACATTAATTTAAGAAAAACATGTTGAATTATTTGGATAATATTTTATTTACTATAAGATTATTTGTATATGACTGTTTTAATCATATAACTTATCTATTAGATTATTTGAATTAAAATTGAGGCTTTATCTAAGATTTTTGGGTGAAAATAAGATATTCTAAGAATTCTAGGTTATCGTAGGGTCAGCAAGTCGATGGGAATGTTCAACAGGCTAATGGAGTAAGTTCGGCAGGCTGATCTCCTAGATCAGCATGCCAAACATGTGATAATTAGTATATGCGTTTTTATTCAGAAGTTGTATTCGACTCAAGTTTTAAGGCCTAATCTGATAAGGTTTAACCCCAAATTCCACCACTATAAATAGGAAGTGAGTTTTCTTTGTTATTAAGTTCATTTGAGAAGCATAGTGTGAGTACTCTAATGAGAGAAACTTTGAAACTCCTTAAGAACTATTGTTCAACATCAAGAACTTAGCTCTAGGTTTTCTCAAGGGGTTGGAAAGAGAGTCACTAGAGGAAAAGCTGTGTGATGTACGACTACCCGCACTCCTATTATAGATAGAGAATAGTAAAGAAAATCAGTTGGTTGAAGCTCTTTCGGAACGTTCTTCTCTTCACAAATTCCTATTGCTTTCAGTATATAAAATAGGTATGTAAGATCTATCATTAATTTATGTATTTAGCATGTTAAACTTATGTTTTAAAAAATATTCTAATGTTATATTTTTAAAATTTCATTGCATAATGTTTTCTAACAATTGGCATCAGAGTTAGATTTTTACGTTGATTTTACAGGTTTGTGATCATGCTATACACATAAATTATGTGATCTTATTCTCTCTTATGCTTGAATTTAATTTTTTAAAGAGTTGGCACTCTAGGGTTTCTATATAATTAAATGTTTTCGTAAGATTATATGGTAAATGTTTGTTAATTAATTATGGTTGATTAAATTTATATTTTAATTATTTTATTAATTAATTAATTTTTTTCAGTTATGATTTCTTAAAGGTTTGAATGTGTATCTAGGTTTTTTCATATAATTAGATGGCGGTCTATCATCACCATTTAGGTTTATTATTTTAATTTTAATTTGTAAAATTTATATTGAAATAATTATTTAAAGTGAAGATGGATCTAGAAGATGGAGATGATTAGAGTTCTATTGTTTTTCTATGTCTATAAATTTTTATGTTTTTAAATTGTTGAAAATAAGATTAAAAACTACTTAAAAATATCTTTTCAAAATTTTGGAAAAATGTTGGTTTAGCACCAATGGGCAAACCAAACTTGATGGGTCGGCAGGCCGATGGTCATAGACTGGTAGGCCGATCTGAAAGTTTGGCAGGCCGATAGCGGGATAGAACAATTTTTTAAAAAAGTGCACTTTTTGGTGTAGTTTTGATTTTGTTTTTGAGACAATGCTAAGAAACATGAAATTTTATGATGACCAGAAAAATAACATTTTTGATTTATATGAGATTGAAGAATAAAAGACGTTGACCATATGAAGAAGGATACAACAAGATGATACAAGATGAAGAATCAATAATATGTTTCGATTAATCTTTTGTAATCTTTATTTTCTTTTTTCTAAGATGAAACTCTGATATTACAACTATTTATTATTTTATTTGTAGCTTTGTATGTTGCTTTGCTTGTCTACATTATAATATAATTTACTATGTGCATTGATAACATGCCATGTAAAATAGGGAGTACCTGTTGGAAACAAAGTGCGCAGCGGAATTTTAAAAATTTTTCATCAGAGTATTTTCCAAAACACAAGTTTGACATGTTATATGTATAAATTAAACAGATCTTACTAACCTCAGTGTGCCGAAGAACCTCCGCGACCTGTGTAGAGAAGTAACGTTCCAGAAGAGCCTCAACCAACTGGTCTTCTTTGCTATTCTCTATCCACAACCGGAGTGAGTGTGGGCTCACACGTACAGCTCTTCCACCGGTGACTCTCCTTCCAACCAATAGAGAGAACCCAAAGCTAGTGTTCGTGATTTGTGAACAAAAGCTCTCAGGGAGTTTTCAGATGCTCACTAGAAGAGTATCACTCTTAATCTCTCAAATTGATCTGAGTAAATCATTAGACTCACTCCCTTTTTATACCTATTGGTCCTTGGGGTCAGTCCATATCAGATTAGGTCTCAAAAATCGAAATAGAATCAAGTTCGGATCAATATCTGATAAGATACGCGTGAAAAACGCGTAATCTTAGCTGTCGCGGTCGGCATGCCGAACTGTGAGATAGGCAGGCCGAACTGGCCAGTTCGGCAGGCCGAACTTTCTGATCGGCAGGCCGAACTGCCGAGAAAAAATCTCCGCGAATCTTTTATTTTCCACCCGAGATTCTAAAGGATAAAGTCTCAGTTTTGATTCAAATAGCCCAATAGAAAAGATATCTGATCAAAACAAACTCTATCAAGATAATCTCTAAGAAAATAAATCAATTCAAATAATTCTACAAGTTTATCTTGTTCTAATTGTCCAAAATTAAAACAACCGATAAACAGACAAGAATTATCCGAACACCATAATTCAACAAGTTCATCTTGAACTAATTTCTTACAAAATTAATTCAACCGATAAACAGACATGAATTATTTGATTCTTATAAATTTTAAACCAATCTGATAAATCCGACATAAGTCACCAATTATTGGAAAAGCACGCCGTGTCGTTACAGGATTTTGTGAGCTAGCAAAGGGGACCAAAATGGACCTATAAAGTTCAAGCTCATGATAATTATGAAACCCAATATCCCAGATATACATTTCACAATTATCAACTCCAACGCTACTCCACTAAAAGCTTGGAGCTGCACTCTCGAACTTTACAGAATTACGAAGCTCATGTAGCTAAGTCTCCATGACATATCATAGTGTATCGCATCCCCATATGATCATCCATAATCGGCTTAAGGACAAGTTCTGTCTTACCTTCCCGATTATTTTTATCTTACGTTCCATTGTTTCACCATTAGAAAACTTACCATCCAAAGATAGTATACCATTCGGTTACACCTATGTATCCAAATGGTTGAGCGCTCCAGTTTTCCAATTACAGGACAACGCATATAAGAGGATATCATTACTCCTAAAGAGGAGCTATGGATTCCATATCTATGAATAACAAGTCTACGCTATCAAGAGTCATGCCTCCAACGTACCGGCATGCATGCCACTATAGAGATGTGGGAGTCACCCATTGGTACATCAAAAGACACAAGTCGAGACAACGGGCCCATTATTCATCTCAGGATTAAGATACAATACAAACGACTGTCTAAAGTGAATCGATTTGCCAAGACAGAATTATTAATCCAAATCAATTCACTTTATGTCCCGATCCAACACATCGTCACCTATGACAACGCGCCAATGTTTCTATTCACGGAGTCCAACTCCGATGGCCAAGACAAACCATCTCCCAAAAGGGATATAGACAACATAACAATCTTTACATGAATAAAGCGCCCAACTTTATTCCCTCGATTGCGGATCATATATTTTAGACCATCACCTTAAGAGTCGTGTCTACCGCATAATCATCCCATCATATGCCCAATTCTTAAGGTTTAGACTGACAGTCTCAGACTACTGTTTGCTTATCATACATTCAACGAATATGAACGTAAAGAGGACAATATTTGGTATGAATAAATTCTTTATTGATAAAAATGTCTCCAAAAACGTATTACATTTTTACTCCTTAGAGCATACATGTCTAACAATCTCCCACTTGCACTAAGTGAGTAAATACTGCAAATTTCGCATCCCCATAGCTTCCACATGCCTTTCGAAGACTCTCCCAGAAAGTGTCTTCGTAAATGGATCAGCTAAATTGTCCTCTGACGCGATCTTGCACACCGTGACATGCCCGCTCTCAACGAAGTCCTTTATCACATGATACTTCCGATCAATATGCTTACTCTTCTTGTGAAATCTTGGTTCCTTAGCATTAGCTACCGCCGCACTGTTATCACAGTACAGTGATACCGCTTTATCCATACCAGGAACTACCTCAAGATCCCCAAGGAACTTGCGGAGCCACACTGCTTCTTTCGAAGCATCACTAGCCGCCACATACTCGGCCTCCATCGTTGAATCCGAAGTGCAATCTTGCTTCGCACTTCTCCAACTGATGGCACCGCCTCCTAGAGTAAACACAAATCCTGAAGTCGATTTCCTAGAATCCAGGCAGGATTGAAAATCCGAATCAGTGTATCCTAGAGGAGTTAAATCCTCACCCGAATACACAAGCATATACTCACGAGTCCTTCTCAGGTACTTGAAAATATGCTTTACCGCAACCCAATGGTTTGGTCCTGGATCCGCCTGAAATCGACTCACAATCCCGACCGCATAGCTAATATCCGGTCGAGTGCAAAGCATGGCATACATGAGACTACCCACTGCCGAAGCATAAGGTACCTTCTTCATGTATTCTCTTTCTTCATAAGACTTTGGAGAGTCTTTTTTAGAAAGAGTAATTCCAGACCTAGATGGTTGCCCACCTTTCTTGGAATCCTGCATTGCAAACCTCCTGAGAATTTTATCTATGTACCCGGCCTGTGACAAAGCTATCATTTTGTTCTTCCTATCCCGAAAGATCTGGATACCGAGAACAAAATTAGCCTCACCCAAGTCCTTCATGTCAAACTGCTTGGTCAACCATAATTTGACCGATGACAACGCCCCAACGTCATTGCCAATTAGCAGAATGTCATCTACATAGAGTAGTAGAAAAACCACCTCCCCATTCTTAATGTGTTTGTAAACACATGGTTCATCCACATTTTGTGAGAACCCATAAGTCTTGATCACTTGATCAAATCTTATGTTCCAAGAACGAGAAGCCTGCTTAAGTCCATAAATAGACTTTAGCAACTTACAAACCTTACCCTCTTGACCCGTGACCTTGAACCCGTCTGGTTGTTCCATATAAATGGACTCATCAAGATAGCCATTCAGAAAAGCCGTCTTGACATCCATCTGCCAAATCTCGTAGTCGAGAGCGGCAGCTATGGACAAGAGAATCCGGATGGACTTAAGCATGGCTACAGGCGAAAAGGTTTCCTCATAATCGATTCCTTCCTTTTGCGTATAACCCTTAGCTACCAGTCTAGCCTTAAAGGTTTCGACCTTTCCATCCACTCCTCTTTTCCTCTTGTAGATCCACTTACACCCTATGGGTTTTACCCCTTTGGGAAGATCCACAAGCTCCCAGACCCGATTAGTCTCCATAGACTTCATCTCAATGTTCATGGCCTCTGTCCAGAGTCTTGAATCAACATCCTCCATAGCTTCTGCGTAAGTATAAGGATCCCTGTCATGTTCATCTGGTTCAGCCAAAAAGACCTCCCCATTGAACATATACCTCTCAGGTTGACGCCCGATCCTCCCACTACGCCGAAGCCCCTGTGGTTGTTGTTCAGGTTTGTTTGGTTTTTCTACACCGATCGGAATGGTTTCGTTCGGAACCTCCGGAGTAAACGGATTACCCCTCAACTCCTCAAGCACCACTTTGCTTTGAGGTTTAAAGTCGTTCATGTAACTCTCCTCAAGGAAAGTTGCATTAGTTGAAACCACGACTTTATTTTCCTTTGGGTTATAAAAATAACCCCCTTTAGTCCCTTTTGGATATCCTACAAACACGCAAACTTCTGAACGTGCTTCCAACTTATTCGGATCCTTAAACAGGACATGAGCTGGACATCCCCATATGCGAATATGGTTTAAGGATGTCTTCCGTCTTGTCCACAACTCGTGAGGAGTTTTAGGGACCGATTTTGAAGGCACATTGTTCAAAAGATAACATGCGGTTTGTAGTGCATATCCCCAAAAGGATAAAGGCAATGATGAATAACTCATCATGGACCGAATCATGTCCAACAAAGTCCTATTCCTTCTCTCCGCTACGCCATTCTGCTGCGGAGTGCCCGGCGCAGTCAAATGGGATAAAATCCCATTCTCTAACAAGTGTCCCAAGAACTCATCAGAAAGGTATTCCCCACCTCGATCAGATCGAAGTGCCTTTATGGGTCTACCCAATTGCTTTTCCACTTCAGCCCGAAACTCCCTGAACTTATCATAAGTTTCGCTTTTGTGGTGCATTAGGTACACATACCCATATCTTGAGTAATCGTCAATAAAAGTGACGAAGTACTCATACCCTCCTCGTGCCCGGATGTTCATCGGTCCGCAAACATCACTATGCACAAGTTCTAGAACCCCTTCGGCCCTATTGCCCTTAGACCCGTATGGTCTTTTGGTCATTTTACCCTCCAAACAAGACTCACATTGAGGTATAGATTCCACCTTTAAGTGACTTAAAGGTCCATCCCTTACCAACCTTTGAATCCTATTCAGGTTAATATGGCCAAGGCGCAAATGCCAAAGATAAGTCTTATTAGAGTGAGAAGTTTTAAGTCTTTTTGAGTCATTATCATTTATCTCAGCATTAAGCAATAAGTCCATCTTAGGTTTGATAAAATATAGATTATTTTGCATCCATCCAGAACAGATAAAAGATTTGTTTTTACGAATCACCACTTTTTCATTAAAAGATACCACGTAGGAGTCTTTAAATAAAGAAGATACAGAAATTAAATTCCTTTTAAATTTAGGAACATAAAAACAATCTCGCAAAATTAAACTCCTATAATTATCAAAACAAAGATGGACATCTCCCACTGCTTCCGCTGAGACCAAGGATCCATCGCCCATCCGAAGCGTTAAGTCTTCACGAAGTAGACTTCTCGTTTCTTTGAATCCCTGCAGAGAAACACAAACATGATTAGTTGCACCGGAATCTATGACCCAAATGTCACTGGATTCCTCAACCAAACAAGTTTCTAAATATAGAAGATCACACCTACCTCCCTTGGAAAGGAAGTCCTTGCAATGCTTCTTTATATGCCCGACCTTACCACAAAAGAAGCACTTAAGCTTCTTTGGGTTCTTCTTCTTTTTCTTCTTGCTCTTGGTAGCAATAGGAATAGAAGACTTACCACTCTTGGCCCGTTGCTTCTTTCCATTCCCAGAGTCAGGATTGGAACCAGAAGCAGCTACCATATTGGCCTCTCCACCAGCAGGAGACTCCCTGATCAGCAGTTCAAACTCCTGTAACTGTTTCATCAGTTCTGTCAAGGTCATATCCCGTCTATTGCTCAAATTAAAAGTAGCTCTAAACGGAATAAATTCCTTAGACAGAGTCTCAAAGACCATAGTCATCTGAGTTTCAGCATCGATGTCGGCTCCATTGGTTTGAGCCTCAGCGAGGTAACCCATGACCAACATCATGTGCTCCTTTACAGATGTCCCCGGTCTCTGTCTACAGTTTAAGAGTTTCCGAAGCGCCCCTTGCCGCTTTGTTATGGCCTGGCCTCCAAACATATCCTCAAGATTATCCAAGATCTGCTTCGCAGTCTCATAATCCTGATGTTGAGCCTGCAGCACGTTATTCATGCTAGCCATAACATAGCAGCGGGCCTGATCATTAGCATCTTTCCAGCGTTCGTACGCTTGGAATTGCTCATTACTTGAGTCTCCCGTAGGCTCGGGAGGACAAGGAGTTGTCAGTACATACTTCAGTTTCTCAAAGGATAGGACGATATCCAGGTTCCGTTTCCAATCGTTATAGTTCTCACCGGTTAATAGGTTTTTGTCAAGTATCGATGATAAAGCGTTTTTAGACATTTTCAATCTACAATAAAGAATCATATACCAAACATAAGCAAACATATTTAATAATTTAGTAAGATAACACAATCATGTAAAATCATACAAATGTGTTTATGTGTCAAAACCTTGAAAATATCACAACCTTACAACGATAATTCCCAACTCAGAATTCAACAAGCTCCTAGGGGAGTCATGCCAAATTCAATCAGGAACACGGATCCCCTCCTGATTAATATATGCCATCCAGGACCCGTATGATCCAGCATATACTAATAATCGTTTCTTTGGCCATTAATTCTATTAACAGAGCTCCTAGGGGAGGTTAATAATAAAATTAACGTGAGTGTATAACCACCGTTTCAATATTTTATCCATGATTTATAATCACCACCTAGGGGTGTGCAACCATAAATCATACTAAAATACCTTATCCTTTTAGAGATCCAATCTGGTACATAATAGAAATCCCTTCCTAGGGGTTGGGACCATCATGTTCTTCCTATGGACCAACGATGGAGGCCTTAGGTTCTCTCTTCGAAAACCTTCTCCCACTCAATCTTTTGAAGTCAAGGTTTTATTTTAAAATTATGCATGAACAATTTTAATATGAGCGGCACTCCCTATTCTATATGACATGTTATCAATATACATGGTAAATCATATTATAATGCAGACAAGCAAAGCAATCAAGCAAAGCTACAAGCATAATAATAATAACCGTAATATTATGGTTCCACCCTAGAGAATAGAAAAACTAAGATTACAAGAGAATAATCGAGACATTTATCGATTCTTCATCCTTGAATCCTCAAGCTGTATCCTTCTTCATGTAATATCCATCTTCAAGTCCTCAATCCCGTATGAATCGAACACTTCATATTTCCGGTCATATCCAAATTTAATGTTTCTCAGAATCGTCCCAAAAATAAAATTAAAACTGCACCAAAAATTGCACCTTTTCTGGACACCTGGATGCTCTCTGTCGGCAGGCCGATCTAGGTGATCGGTCTGCCGATCATGGTGGTTCGGCCTGCCGAACATGAAGGTTCGGCCTGCCGGCAGAGCACCAAAATTTCTGCCCCACTGTCGGCCTGCCGGACCGTACGTCCGGCCTGCCGATCTGTGACCTTCGGCCTGCCGAACTGTGAGGTCCGGCATGCCGACCGAGCAGAAAACACTCAATCCAGAAAATACAATTTTAATGCAATTCATCAATTTTATTTTCAACAATTCAAAAACATAAAATTAGAGACTCAGGAAATACCTGGAGGCGCCATCATCTATCTTCAAGATCCGACTTCTCGTTCCGTCTTCTCCGAATAATTATTTAATTACAAAATTCTTACAAATTAAATAATAATTCCTAGACGGAGATGATAGTCCGCCATCTAATTACATGAAAAACCTAGATACACATTCTAACCTCTAAGGAACCATAACCGGTATTAATTAATTAATAAATAATTAAACAATCAATTTAATCAACCATAATTAATTAATAAACATTCACCACATAATCCATGACAACATATATATTATATAGAAACCTAGAGTGCCATCTCTCTATAAAATTCAATTCAAGCATTGGAGAGATTAAGATCACAAAATTTATGCATATAACATGATCACAAACTTGCAAATTTATGTAAAAACCTCGTCTCTGATACCAATTGTTGGAAACAAAGTGCGCAGCGGAATTTTAAAAATTTTTCATCAGAGTATTTTCCAAAACACAAGTTTGACATGTTATATGTATAAATTAAACAGATCTTACTAACCTCAGTGTGCCGAAGAACCTCCGCGACCTGTGTAGAGAAGTAACGTTCCAGAAGAGCCTCAACCAACTGGTCTTCTTTGCTATTCTCTATCCACAACCGGAGTGAGTGTGGGCTCACACGTACAGCTCTTCCACCGGTGACTCTCCTTCCAACCAATAGAGAGAACCCAAAGCTAGTGTTCGTGATTTGTGAACAAAAGCTCTCAGGGAGTTTTCAGATGCTCACTAGAAGAGTATCACTCTTAATCTCTCAAATTGATCTGAGTAAATCATTAGACTCACTCCCTTTTTATACCTATTGGTCCTTGGGGTCAGTCCATATCAGATTAGGTCTCAAAAATCGAAATAGAATCAAGTTCGGATCAATATCTGATAAGATACGCGTGAAAAACGCGTAATCTTAGCTGTCGCGGTCGGCATGCCGAACTGTGAGATAGGCAGGCCGAACTGGCCAGTTCGGCAGGCCGAACTTTCTGATCGGCAGGCCGAACTGCCGAGAAAAAATCTCCGCGAATCTTTTATTTTCCACCCGAGATTCTAAAGGATAAAGTCTCAGTTTTGATTCAAATAGCCCAATAGAAAAGATATCTGATCAAAACAAACTCTATCAAGATAATCTCTAAGAAAATAAATCAATTCAAATAATTCTACAAGTTTATCTTGTTCTAATTGTCCAAAATTAAAACAACCGATAAACAGACAAGAATTATCCGAACACCATAATTCAACAAGTTCATCTTGAACTAATTTCTTACAAAATTAATTCAACCGATAAACAGACATGAATTATTTGATTCTTATAAATTTTAAACCAATCTGATAAATCCGACATAAGTCACCAATTATTGGAAAAGCACGCCGTGTCGTTACAGGATTTTGTGAGCTAGCAAAGGGGACCAAAATGGACCTATAAAGTTCAAGCTCATGATAATTATGAAACCCAATATCCCAGATATACATTTCACAATTATCAACTCCAACGCTACTCCACTAAAAGCTTGGAGCTGCACTCTCGAACTTTACAGAATTACGAAGCTCATGTAGCTAAGTCTCCATGACATATCATAGTGTATCGCATCCCCATATGATCATCCATAATCGGCTTAAGGACAAGTTCTGTCTTACCTTCCCGATTATTTTTATCTTACGTTCCATTGTTTCACCATTAGAAAACTTACCATCCAAAGATAGTATACCATTCGGTTACACCTATGTATCCAAATGGTTGAGCGCTCCAGTTTTCCAATTACAGGACAACGCATATAAGAGGATATCATTACTCCTAAAGAGGAGCTATGGATTCCATATCTATGAATAACAAGTCTACGCTATCAAGAGTCATGCCTCCAACGTACCGGCATGCATGCCACTATAGAGATGTGGGAGTCACCCATTGGTACATCAAAAGACACAAGTCGAGACAACGGGCCCATTATTCATCTCAGGATTAAGATACAATACAAACGACTGTCTAAAGTGAATCGATTTGCCAAGACAGAATTATTAATCCAAATCAATTCACTTTATGTCCCGATCCAACACATCGTCACCTATGACAACGCGCCAATGTTTCTATTCACGGAGTCCAACTCCGATGGCCAAGACAAACCATCTCCCAAAAGGGATATAGACAACATAACAATCTTTACATGAATAAAGCGCCCAACTTTATTCCCTCGATTGCGGATCATATATTTTAGACCATCACCTTAAGAGTCGTGTCTACCGCATAATCATCCCATCATATGCCCAATTCTTAAGGTTTAGACTGACAGTCTCAGACTACTGTTTGCTTATCATACATTCAACGAATATGAACGTAAAGAGGACAATATTTGGTATGAATAAATTCTTTATTGATAAAAATGTCTCCAAAAACGTATTACATTTTTACTCCTTAGAGCATACATGTCTAACAGTACCGCTCATTAAAAATTGTTCATGCATGTTAATACAAAAACTTGGCTTTTTAAAATATTGAGTGGGGGAAGGTTTTTGAAGAGAGGACTTAAGGCCTTCATCGTTAGTCTCTAGGTAACACACGGTGGTTTTGATCCCTAGGAAGGGATTTCATCATGTACCAGATTGGATCTCCAAAAGGATAATTTATTTTAGTTTGATTTATCATTGTACACCCTTAGGTGGCAATTATAAATCATTGATAAAATAGTTAAACAATGGTTATATACTCAAGATTAATTTTGTTGTTAACCTCCCCTAGATGCTCTATTAACAAAATTAATGGCCAAAGAAAATGATTATTAGTATATGCTAGATCAGACAGGTCTTGGATGACATATACTAATTGGAGGGGATCTATGTTCCTAATTGAATTTGGGAAGTCTCCCCTAGGTGGCTTGCTAGATTTTGAGTTAGGAATTATCAGTGTATGGTTGTGATTTTTTTAAGGTTTTGATACATAAGCACAACTGTATGCTTACTTGTTTGTATTATCTTACTAAACTATTATGGAATGTTTCCTTATATTTGGTATATGAATATTTATTGTAGATTAAAATGTCTAAAAAGGCTTTATCATAGATACTCAATAAGAACATGTTAACTGGCAAGAATTATAATGATTGGAAAAGAAACCTGAATATCGTCCTTTCCTTTAAGAAACTAAAATTTGTGTTGACAATGTCATGTCCTCCTAATCCTACTGGGGAATCCACAAATGAGAAAATCTAAGCATATGATCACTGGAAGGATGCTAACAATCAGGCCTACTGTTATGTTATGGCTAGCATGAATAACGTGCTGCAGGCTTAAATAAAGATTATGAGACTGCTCGATAGATCTTGGATAATCTTGAAGACATGTTTGAAGGCCAAGCGCTAACGAAATGACAAGGGGCTCTTTAGAAACTCTTAAACTGCAAACAAAGAACGGGATTCTTGTGAAGGAGCATATGATGTTAGTCATAGGTTATCTTGTTGAGGCTCAAACCCATGGAGTTGACATTGGTGTTGAGTCATAGATGACTATTGTTTTTTGAGACTCTATCTCAGGAGTTCATCCTACTTAGAGCTTTATATAATTTGAGCACTAGACAAGATGTGACCTTGACTGATCTAATGAAGTACTTATAGGAGTTTGAAAATTTGATCATGGAAACTCCTACCGATAGTGAGGCTAACTTGGCAGCTGCATCTGGTTTCAATACTAACCTAAGGAATGAAAAGAAGCAGAGGGTTAAGAATGAGAAGTCTTCTGTCTTGGTAAAAGGCAAGGACAAGAAGAAGAAAAAGAAGAACTCGAAGAAGCTAAAGTGCTTTTGCTCAAGGAGAGTTAGGCACATAGAGAAGAATTGCAAGGACTTCCTTTCTCAAAAAGGTAAGTGCGAACTTCTGGTTGTTGAGACTTGTTTAGTTGAGGAATCAAGTGACATTTGGATCATAGATTCTGGAGCAACCAATAATATTTGTGTTTCTCTGTTGGGGTTCAAAAAAACGAGAAGCCTGCTACATGAGCACTTCATGTTACGGATAGGTGATGGATCCTTGGTGTTGGCTAAAGCAGTGGGAGACGTCTATCTTTATTTTGATAGTTATAGGATTTTAGTTTTGAAAGATTGTTTTTATGTTCCTAGACTTAAAAGGAATTTAATATATGGCGCTTATTTATTTAAAGACTCTTATTTAGTATTTTTTAATAATAAAGTTGTGATTTGTAAAAACAAATCTTTTATCTGTGATGGATGGATGCAAAACAATCTATATTTTATCAAACCTAAAGTGGACTCACTGCTGAACACTGAGGTTAATGATAACTCTAAAAAACTTAAAACTTCTCACTCTAATAAGACTTATCTCTGGCATTTGCTATGAAGTCAAATTAGCCAGAATAGGATTCAAAAGTTCGTGAGGGATGGACCTTTAAGTAACTTAGAGGTGGAATGTATTCCACAATGTAAATCTTATTTGGAAGACAAAATGAACAATAGACCATTTGGGTCTATTTGATTACACTAGGCACTCCGCAGTAGAATGGCATAGCTGAGAAAACGAATAAGACTTTGTTGGACATGGTTAGGTCCATGATGAGTTATTCTACGCTACCTTTATCCTTTTAGGGATATGCACTATAAACCACATGTTATCTGTTGAACAATGTGCCTTCAAAATCGGTTCCTAGAACTCCTCATGAGTTGTGGACGAGTAGGAAGACATCCTTAAACTATATTCGCATATTAGGATATAAGGCTAATGTCCTATACAAGGAAGTGAACAAGTTGGAAGCAGGTTTGGAAGTTTGCGTATTTGTAGGATATCTAAAAGGGACTAAAAGGGATTATTTCTATAACCCAAAAGAAAATAAAGTCATGGTTTCAATGAATGCAACATTCCTTGAAGAAAGTTACATGAACGACTTTAAGTCTCAAAGTAAAGTGGTTTTTGAGGAGTTAGCGAGTGATTCAATCACTCTGGGGGTTCTGGTTGAAACTAATCCAATCAATGTAGAAAAAATAACCAAACAACAACCTTATGAGCTTCAGTGTAGTGGGAGGATTGGACGTTAACTCAAGAGGTATATGTTTAATGTAGAAGCTTACTTCGCTGAGCCAGTTGAACATGACAGGGATCCTTACACTTACACAAGGGCCATGAGGGATGTTGATTCAAAGCTTTGGATAGAACTATGAATACTGAGATGAAGTCTATGGAGATTAATCAAGTCTGGGAACTTATAGATCTTCCCAAAGGGGTAAAACCCATAAGGTGTAAGTAGATGCACAAGCGAAAGACAGGAGCAGATAGGAAAGTCGAAACCTATAAAGCTAGATTGGTAGCTAAGGGACACATGCAAAAGTAAGGAATCAACTACAAGAAAACCTTTTCACCTATAGCCATGCTTAAGTCCATCTGCATTCTCTTGTCTATCACTACTGCTCTCAACTATGGGGATACGATACATGTAATATTTTCTCACTTAGTATAAGTGGGAGATTGTTAGACATAGTGCCTTAAGGAGTAAAATGTTGTAATAAGTTTTTGGAGACATTTTATCAATAAAGAGTTTATCTATTATTCAATTACCAAATGTTGTCCTCTTTATGTTCATTTCTATTAAATGTATGATAAGCAAAGAAAAGTCTGAGACTATCTATCTAAACCTTTAAGAATCGTGCGTATGATGGATTGATTATATGGAAGATATGAATCTTAATGGTGATAGTCTAAATCATAAGATCTACAATCAAGAGAATAAAGTTAAGCACTTTATTCATGCTAAGATTGTTATCTTTTCTACATTTCTAGTAGGAGATGGCTTGTCTTGATCATCGGAGTGGGACTCTACGAGTAGAAACATTAGTACATTGTCATAGGCGACTATGCATTGGATTAGGACAAAAAGTTGAATTGATTTGGTTAGTGATACGAAACCCGCCAAGAACTGACGTGACCCTAACCAAGATTGGTTTCCAAGATCAAAATTTCTAACCGGTTTTGGATGGAACCGCGACCCGATGCCTAACAAGAAGCACGAACCTTGGTATGTGAGGACGCCACAATCAACTATGGATGGACTGATTGATAAGTCAATGAACGCCATGAAATCTTCTGATAAGTTCGAATAGTTTGTTTAGGAACCAAAGAGAATTAAACCTCAAATTGTGTGTTAAAACTTGTATTCCATTGAATGAATTTCGTTACAATATATAGGGGTTCCCCTATGCGAATTTGCAGCTCCTAATTGTACATGGAATTTCGGGCAAATCAATTACCAAATGTCAAATCTAAAGCAAATAAGAAAAGTTCCCATAATGGCTTAAAAGCCTTACAATAATAGAAATAAAAAAAATGCAAAAAGGAAACTAGACATTAAAAGGTCATAAGCTGATTCTTCTCGCCATGTGTCGCCTCAAAACGGGAAAGTAACTGAAATGGAAATTACTTGATCCCTTCTAGAGCTTGAATCACACATTTGTTGGTCTGGTTGTCGCATGTAATTCCCTCAATGGGCCTCCATGCAATGGCTTGAGCCCAAGTTGCTTGAATCAGCCCAATAAGCGTTTCTTTAAACTTCTTCGCACGAGCTCTCGTAACCGGACCAATGGGAACTTGAATTGGATCTGAATATGTCTCCCACGTGCTCTTGCTTGTGCTAATGATGTCCTCATCATTCCCCTCCTCTTGAGAGGGATTTGTCCTCAAATCGTCGCCTGCATCAAAAGGACTTAGATCAGAAACATTAAAGGAGGCACTTACACCATACTCACCTGGCAAGTCTAGCTTGTACGCATTATCGTTGATCCTTTCGAGAATTTGAAAAGGACCGTCCCCTCTAGGCAATAGCTTGGATTTCCTTTGTTCTGGAAACTGTTCCTTGCGTAAGTGCAACCACACCCAATTGTCGGGCTCGAAGACGAGCTTGTGATGCCCTTTGTTGGCTTGTTCAGCATATTGTTTAGTCCTTCACTTGATGTTGAGTCTTGCCTTCTCGTGTATCTACTTAACAAGATTAGCTTTTCTTTTTCCATCTAAATTCACATGCTCAGACAAAGGTAATGGCATTAAATCCAAAGGAGTTAAAGGATTAAAACCATAAACAATTTCAAACGGTGAAAATTGAGTAGCAGAATGAACAGATCGATTATAAGCAAACTCAACATGTGGTAAACACTCCTCCGATGTTTTGATGTTCTTTTTAATGATAGCCCGCAACAAAGTAGACAAGGTTCTATTCACAACTTCCGTTTGACCATCGGTTTGAGGGTGATAAGTAGTCGAAAATAATAGCTTAGTCCCTAACTTAGCCCACAAAGTCTTCCAAAAGTAGCTTACAAACTTGGTGTCCCTATCAGAAACAATTGTCCTAGGCATACCATGAAGTCTCACAATTTCCCTAAAGAACAAATCAACAACATTGGAAGCATCATCTGTCTTGTGGCATGGAATAAAATGGGCCATCTTGGAAAACCTATCCACGACCAAAAATATTGAGTCTCTTACCTGTTTAGACCTAGGCAAACCTAACACAAAATCCATTGAAATATCAATCTAGGGTTCACTAGGTATTGGTAAAGGGGTGTACAAACCATGGGGCTGCACTCTTGATTTAGCCTGGCTACAAGTTACACATCTACCACAAAGCCTTTCAACATCTCGTTTCATATGTGGCCAATAGAAGTGTTCCTGCAACATAACCAAAGTCTTCATTACTCCAAAATGTCCCATCAATCCTCCCCCATGGGATTCTCTCACTAGCAAATCTCTTAATGAACAATTAGGCACACATAATTTATTCTCCCGAAACAAGTATCCCTCATGCCTAAAGTACTTACCACTAGCAAATCTCTCACAAGCTTGATACTTAGTTCTAAAGTCACGGTCATCAGCATATAACTCTTTAATGTGTTCAAAACCCAGAGTTTAACATTAAGAGTTGAGATTAAGTCATACCTACGAGAAAGTACATCGGCAATGACGTTTTCCTTACCTTGCTTGTAGCGAATGACATACAGAAACGTCTCTATGAATTCTACCTAACGAGCATGCCTCTTGTTCAGCTTGTGTTGGCCCTTCAAGTGTTTCAGGGACTCATGATCGGTGTGAATCATAAACTCCTTAGGCCATAGGTAGTGCTGCCATGTCTCTAATGCCCAAACCAATGCATACATCTCTTTATCATAAGTTGGGTAATTAAGAGTTGTCCCATTTAGCTTCTCACTAAAATATGCTACTGGTCTCCCTTCCTGCATTAAAACAGCACCAATTCCAACACCTGAAGCATCACATTCAATCTCAAAAGTTTTGGAAAAATTAGGTAAAGATAACAATGGAGCATTTGTCAACTTCTTCTTGAGTAGCTGAAACGCCTTTTCTTGCTCTTCTCCCCATCTAAACCCAATGTTCTTCTTGATCACTTCAGTCAGTGGTGCGGCTATAGTACTGAAATCTTTCACAAACCGCCGGTAGAAACTAGCAAGTCCATGAAAACTCCGTATGTTTCCCACACTAGTTGGACTCGGCCACTCCTGGATGGCTCGCACCTTTTCTTCATCAACCTGTATACCTTGAGCACTAACAACAAAACCAAGAAACACAAGCTTATCTGTGCAAAAGGTACACTTCTTGAGGTTAGCATACAACTTTTTCTTCCGTAAAACATCTAAAACAAGTTTCAAATGTTCAATATGTTCATCCAAATTGCTGCTATAGATAAGGATATCATCAAAATAAACAACGACAAATTTCCCAATAAAAGCTCGCAAAACATGGTTCATTAAACGCATAAATGTACTAGGTGCATTGGTTAAACTAAAAGGCATTACCAACCACTCATACAAGCTGTGTTTTGTTTTGAAAGCTGTCTTCCACTTGTCTCCCTCTTTCATGCGAATTTGATGATATCCACTCTTCAGATCAATTTTGGAAAACACACAAGCACCATGCAATTCATCTAACATGTCATCCAAGCGAGGAATGGGATGTCGATACTTTACCGTGATGTTGTTGATGGCTCAACAATCAATGCACATCCTCCAAGTCCCATCTTTCTTAGGCACAAGTAAAACTGGTACGGCGCACGGGCTCATGCTTTCTCTCACGTGTCCCTTCTCCATCAACTCACTTACCTACCGTTGGAGTTCCTTTGTCTCCTCGAGATTACTCCTATAGGCTGGTCGGTTTGGGATTGTAGCTCCAGGTATGAAGTCGATTTGATGTTTAATCCCGCGGATTGGAGGTAAACCTTGCGGTGTTTCCTCATGAAAGATATCCTCATATTACTGCAAAAGAGAAACAACAGAACTATGCAAGGTGGAATCAAGATCGTTAGTGTTTAATAACGCCTCCTTGTACAAGAGTAAAATCATCGGTTGATTAGAAAACAAAGCTCTTCTCGCATCACACTCTCTTGCATTAAAGTTTTTTTTTCTCTCTATTTTTACCTCATTGGCCAAATCTTCTTTTGTACTGTCTCTCTCAATGTTCTCTCCTTTTCTCTCCTTTTTCTCAGCCATCTCTTCTTTTTTTCTCTCACTGGCCGAACCCTCTCTCTGCACTCCCACTCATGATTTTTCTCCGCTCTTCATTTTTTTTATTACTTTCTCTTTGTAAGCTCACTTGGTCTTCATAGACCTGTTTTGGTGTTAACGGAACAAGAATTATCGTTTTTTGATTGTGAACAAATGAGTACTTGTTGGTGAAACCATCATGTTTAACTCGCCGATCAAATTGCCATGGTCTGCCTAATAACAAGTGCCCAGCTTGCATCGGAACCACATCGCACAAAACTTCATCTTCATATCTTCCAATGCGAAAAGGAACTAACACCTGTTTATGCACCTTTACCTCACCAGTATCATTTAACCATTGCAATTTATATGGTCGAGGATGCTTGATTGTTGGCAGCCCTAACTTCTGTACCATGGTTGTGCTAGCAACATTAGTACAACTCCCACCATCAATAATCACACTACATACCTTGTTTTGGACATGGCACCTAGTGTGGAAGATGTTTTCCCGTTGCACCTCTTCATCTTCTTCTTTGGCTTGCACACTTAAAGCTCTCCTTGTAACCAACAATTCTGCTTCGTCAAACTCTTCCTCATCAATCCTATAGTAGTCATCAACCTCTCCTCTAACCGGAACCCTTTTCCCACCTACGCGCATGAGGAACATGTTGTGGCTGTTTCACACGTGCATTTTCTATCCGGTCTATCCTCTCATGAAGCTATCCTAACTCTCCCCTCAACAATCGCCTCATCTCCCCTATCATCGCTTCCATAAGAAGTTTTGGGTTTGCTGCACCTCTGCTAGTCGGTGGGCGCGTATACAAAGGTTCCCTGCCTCTCGTGTGGGTTAACGACGGAGTTGGCACAAGGACGTGTAGTCTAAAGGGGTCAGGAATGATGTGTCCCACATCGGTTAGAGAGGGTGGTCTTGGGTGTTATATATATGGGTTCACAATCCTTCCCTCACAAGCTAGCTTTTGGAGTGGAGTTAGGTGGGTTCATATCATTTAGTAATTCTGTTGGTTTAAATCAATTTACTTTAGATAATCATATGTGTTGTGTCTTAATCTTGAATTGACTAATAGGCTTGTATTCTTGACTTATATCTTTTGAACCAAAGAGTGACATCCTAATTTGGTGATGGTATGCATACCGGTATATTGGAGACATAACTCTTGATTGTCATAGACTCGTTATTCATATATTTGGAATCTATAGCTGTTTTGTAGAGTTAATGATTTTCTTTTATATGTATTATCCTATAATTGGGAGCCTTGAGTGCTCAATCATTTAGATACATGAATCGTATACTATTTATAAATAGTAAGTATTCTAATAGTGAGATAATAAAATGTAAAATAAAAATAATCGGGAAGGTAAAACAAAATTTATCCTTAAGCCAATTATGAATATCATATGGGGATGTGACACATTATGATATGTCATGAACGGTTAGCTTATTGGAGCTTTATAATTTTATATAGTTCGAGAGTGTAGCTCCAAGTTTTCAGTGGAGTGGCATTAGAGTTGATAATTATAAAATATGTATCTGTATATTGTATTTTATAATTATAGGAGTTTGATCTATATATATCTATTGGGTCCCATTTGCTAGTTCATAATTATCCTATAACGATATGGCGTGTTTTTCCTACATATTGGTGACTCATGTTAAATTATTAGATTGACTGATATTCAATAAAAGTGGATTTAATCATTCTTGTTAGTTTATCGGTTGAATTAATTTTATAAATTAATTCAAGATAAATATGTTGAATTATTTGGATAATATTTTATTTATTATGGGAATATCGATATATGATTGTTTTAATCAGATAACTTCTTTATTGGGTTATTTGAATTAAAACTGAGGCTCTATCTAAGATTCTTAGGTGAATATAAGATATTCTAAAGATTCCAGGTTATTACAAGGTCAGCAGGCCGATGGGAAAGTTTTATAGGCCGATGGAGTAAGTTTGGCAGGCTGATCTCCCAAATCAGCATGCCAAACATGCGATAATCAGTATACACATTTTTGATGTGTTTTTTAGCAGAAGTTGATCTAGACTTGAATTTTGAGGCCTAATCTAATAAGGTTTAACCCCAAATTTGACCACTATAAATAGCGGCGAGTTTTCTTTGTTATTAACATCATTTGAGAAGCATAGAGTAGGTACTTTAGTGAGAGAAACTCTAAAACTCTCAGAGAGCCATTATTCAACATCAAGAATCTTAGCTCTAGAGGAAAAGCTATACCCGTGTGACCACCTGCACTCTGATTGTGGATAAAGCATTGCAAAGATGACCAGTTGATTGAGGCTCTTCTCGAACATTCTTCTTTTCACGGTTCCTACTGCATTTGGTATATAAAAGAGGTATGTAAGGTCTGTCAGTAATTTCTATATTTAACATGTCAAATTTATGTTTTGGAAAATACTCTGATGTTAAATTTTTAAATTCCGTTGTGTAATGCTTTCCAACAAAATGGTGGGACGAACAAACAATTATGTGACAATAAACAATAAAAGCCTTGGTTCAAAGAACGATGACCAATTAATGCAATTTTTTATTTTCCCCATGTTGCGGTGCCAATGCTAAGGCATTTAGGCCAAGTTTTTGTTTTATTTTAGTACTCATGAAACAGTTTAAGTCAAGGGTAGAAGTTAAGTGCAAATCTAATCAAGATTTAGTATTTGTCTATAAATAGGTGTTACCTCACCAAGAGCTTATTTTCATCTTTTTTTCTTTACAATTCTAGCTTATTTTCTTTCTTTCTTTTCCATTCCTTTAAAGAAAGAACCAGTTTTTTTTTTTTTTTTATTTCTTTTAAATTTATCTCCCACCCACTAGAAATTATTAGCCAAAATTTAAAGATAAGGATTAGACTTTAGAGGCATCCTTCAAGAGTACATCTCTAAGAGAAAATATCTAAACTTTTCTTTTTAATTAAGAAAATTGTTTATGGTTTTATTTTAAGCGTTGTTGGCATGCAAAAAATTTTATTTATGCTTATGTTGTGGTTTTTGTGAGTTTGTATTTATGTAGTTTAGTATTTTGCGTGATGCGTATGGAAGAGTTTAGATTTAAGTGTTGTTTTATGTTTTGAAATTTCACTCCCTTAAATATAAAATGGAAACTCTAAAGTTCGATTATAATGTATTTCAAAGACCTGGTAATTTTTGAGTCATAACAACATGAGTGACTTTGTTTAAAAAACTGAGATCTCAACTGCAAATGATATTTCAAGTCCTTTTATTTAGCTATCCCACTTGGTGTTGTAAGAAGATGTTGAAACATATCTGTAAGACATTAGTAGCACATGTTTCAAACTGCTTCGTTTTTAAATTCTGGAAACTTGAAATAATTATTTTATTTCTTAACCAAAATACATATATGTGGGATCTTCAAGAGCTACTATAAGTTGAAGGATGGGAACAAAAAAAAAAAAAAGATGTGACCTACAATGGGTTAGATGCTAAGACATTGCCCTGGGTTACTGAGTAAGCTTGGTATTTAAAAAAAAAAAAGGACCACTAATGGGTTAACCTATGGGATGTAATGAGGACACTAGTAGGATCAAGGGATAAAGGCTTTCTGATCATGACTGAGATGTATATTTTACATGAACAAGAGGAAAAAAAACAAAGGAAGGAAAAAGGTTATTAATCTTTAAATTCTCTCCAAAAGTAAAATATATACTACCCTTCTTCACTTCCATTTTTACTGCCACTTCCTACAGCTAATTTCAACTAAATTTTCGTACCACTCAAACTCACAAATCTTGCTACGACTAATGTTGTCATTTTTCTCAAGTTAGGCTTAGTTAGTTTATAATTATGTGAGTAAACTCTAAGTTTATGATTTTGGTCTAAGAAGATCTTTCTCCAGAGAAAACCTCTAGAGGCCAAACCAAGAGGAGAAAAACTGACACATACTTTAAGTTTAGGTATAAAACTTGTTTTTTATGCGAGATTTGAAACTATTAATGTTGTTGATTTTGGCTTCTTTTCAAAAAAGTATGACATCGTGGACATAGATTTTTTGGAGAGTTTAGATTTGCTTTTGTTCTTCAACGATGAAAATTAATAATATTATTTATTTTAACTTTTATAACAAATATCTTTCATGATTTTCTTAATTATTTTTATATTTGATAAAATAAATAATTATTATGCAGTATCAATTTTAACTTTCGAAATAGATATTTTTTCACTCTTTGATAACAACCAAATCACATGAAAATCATGTAATAAATTAAATAAACAAAACATGACACCACATATACTCTTAAAGTATAGCGATTGGTGCCACATATTGTAGGTAGTGTATTGTGTGAATTTTCAATTGAGCCCTTATTGATTAGAAATAATCCAAAATTTGATTGACTCATATGAAAGAATATTATGGAACTAGTAAGGGACCCAATGGACATATATAATTTAACCTCTAATAATTATTTATAATTTAATTATCATATAATTAGATCATTAATAATTATTCTTCATTTGTGCCACCATAAAAAACTGAAGCTGCACTATCAAATTATTAATAATATAGAACCTTAAACATTAAATGTTGACAATAAGGTTGTCCATTGGTATAATCATTTATTATGTTATAATACCTCCATAATAAAATCCGTAATTAGAGCTATTATCTTTTGTATAACTTCTTTAATTTCTTCTTTGTCCATGAGTTCCATTAATTCTTTAATAGATGACTTTTTTACGAACAAATCATAAATGAGGACTTTGGGTAATGTTTGATATCACATGGTAACACCCCAAAATGTGTTTCTTCTTTAAACGGCGGATGTTTGTAGTATAGAAAGGTTGTCGTATCCGTAGGGAGGTGAAATTTGTAGCTCGACAAATTGATAAAAATAAAGGTTCAAAAAGGCAAGTACTTTTTCAAATCAAAGTTTAAAATGAAAGAAATATTTTTTGTGATTTTTTTATTTCAAAATTTAAAGCATAAAATTAAAACCTTGAAGCTTTGAGAATCCCTTGTATGTTTTGCAATTGATATAGAATTTTAACTCTCGTTAATAATTATCTAAAGCATTTGATTTATTATATCTTTTCTCATTAATTGCAAGCATTTTTTACTAATTATATAGGTCAACCGAGAGCGACAATATAGCAAACCATAGTGCAGTAAGGGTTTTTCTATGAAAACTAGTAAAATAATCATCTCTCACTAATGATTTGATGCATTAATTATGAAAATTATAACCGCTGTCACTCAATTATAATTAACATAATTTTAAGATAGAAAATATAATAACAAATCAAAATTAATATATTTTTATGGAATAAATTATTGCGTTAATTTCGGCAGCACCTCGTTTTATTAAATGGTTTAAGAATACACTATGCCATCCTCTGTTTACAATAAATCAAGAATTACCAAGCATTTACTATGCCAGTTCGTGTCTATAATGCAGCAGAAACTCAACTTAATAAATAAGCATGACTTTAGTATTATTAATATTAATTATGCAACACAATTAAGTTACATAAAGAAAGCATGACTGAATTTATGCAATAATTTAGTAGTATAATAACATTAATAATATTTATTAAAAACATAAAGATATAATTTATTCCACAAAATATAAGCATTACAAAACAGATATAGAGTTAAAATCCATACCAGAGTACTATACATACAAGATCATCTCTCTGCTTCATTAGACTCTCTAAACTAATTTAAGCATTATTTTATTATTATTATTTTTTTTACTTAAGGAGATACTGCTGAGTCTAACTCAACAGAAAGGAAAAAGAAGGAAAAAGAGGGCCAAAGGCCCGAAGGGATGCCTCAACTGAGGCAAATGCCTCAGTATTTATATGAGCTTAAAATCACTATTTGCCATTTGTAATTATTATTTTTTTTCTGTTGAAACGTTGACAAATTAGGATCATATTTTCACGCGGAGGGCCTTCATTAGTGTGTGAGAATCTCGCTGAGATTCTCTGTGGCGCAACAGCTGGAAGCTTCAATCAGGCGCGATCTAGGCCGTTGAACACGCAATCTAATGGCTCCTAGACGAACGCAAAAATGGGCCCAGGTGGGGCCATGTGGTCGACTCAAGAGAACCCTTGGATAAGTCTAAGTATTGGAATCTAACGGGTTCGAGAAGGGTTTATGTGAGCACGGCCATGCAAGATCTGACACGGCTCTTTTTTGCGCCTGCTAGTGGGACCCGCTGACATGCATCAGCGCTGACACAGGGGCTGATGCTGCGACACTTGGACAGCTCCGATTCATTTTGAGGCTCATCCGACGGCCTACATCTCGCCAGACGACTCCATTTAATTCAAATTCGAATTTTGTTTATCTCTTGATGCATTTAATGTCTGATTTTGTCTGTTTTGATGTCGTTTTGTTCCGTTTTTCCTCTAGATTCTAAATCTAAAATTCACAAACATAGTAAAATTAATTATTTTACAAACATAATATTTATAAAAATATTAAAAATATTTATTTAACAATAAAATACACAAAAATTACTAAAAATAGATAAAAAATTTTAAAATTAACAAACCTTAACAGATATGCTATTTAAGACTTAATATTATTTTTAGAAATTACTAGGAACATAATAGAACATATTTACAGACTCAAAACTTATTTATAAACATTTTAAGACTCAAAATAAAATCATACAATATTATTTTTATGGTTTTAATTATTTACAAACTAAGCACTTAGTTAACACACCGAAACGACTTGAAATGAGAAATAAAAGCATAAATAAATGATTTAAGTCTTGTAAAATATACACTTTTACAGTCTCATCATCACATATCAACCAACAAGATCTCTAGATTTAAGTTTTTCCAAACTAATACTCATGAGAATATTATCCTATTATCCTATCTTGTAAGAGTTCTAAAATAATCTTATCATCCTATCTTGTAAGAGTTGTAGATTCCAGATCTATGACAAGTGTTCCCAGTTGCCTATAATACTATGCCTCCAGTATGCCAAGCTTTTGATTGTAAATTTATAGATCTCACTCATTGACAATAAAAAGGACATAATAAATAAATGTGAATCCACTAATCACTTAAAAATATTAAGGTAAGATCCATAAAATAATCAATAATGATAAAGTTCTAATTTTTCCGTACGAAATTATAAAATAAAATAAATTCTATCTTAGTCTTGCTCTCTCTACTGATTGTAAACTAAAATTTATACTAAGAACACTTCATATACATGATTATATAGACTTTTATAAGTATTTGATCCTATATGATATTTACATACATATATATACATCAAATTAAAAATATAGGAGAATAAATGGAATTTAATTAGTTGATTATGTAATACTTTAAATCACATAATGTGCAAATAGAATTTACACTATGCTATGAAAGCAATGATCCCGACAGATATGAATGCTGACAATGTTAGGTTAACAATAAGGAGGGTTTTTTTTTGGTGGAGTTGATAAGCAAGAACCGAAGGTCTTGCTCTA
The DNA here is from genome assembly GCA_025403435.1 of Artocarpus heterophyllus. NCBI lineage: Eukaryota > Viridiplantae > Streptophyta > Magnoliopsida > Rosales > Moraceae > Artocarpus > Artocarpus heterophyllus. Next base: position 30,037,022 of record CM046348.1, on the reverse strand, counting down.
AGGTCACTTTTGAGCCAAATCAGGGCGACATTGATGGTGAACAAATGATGGAAAGGGCTGCACACAAAGGGTTGATTATGACATAGTCAAAGAGTGGCAATGTTTTGGCTAAGATTTGTCACGTCAAGGGATGGGTTTCACCGATTAGATATCAAAAATTTAATCTAGGCTGATGGTGAAGACCCAAGTGGTCGAATGGGGGGAGCGAAATAGGTTCTTACAATTGTTGGACGATGAATGGCAGGAATCTTGAATGAGAATTATTACCTTGTCATTTGTGTTTCAAAGATACGTGGCTGATTAGTCTTTTGACAATGGTGGTGGCGGCGTGTGGTGGCTAATGGTGATGACAAATAGGCTGGTTGCAACAAATTATGAACATGAAGAATTCGAGGCTTACTAAGTGTTTTTTAAAAGGAATTAATTAATTTTTTTAATTTCTTCTAATTTGAGAGTTGTTAGATTAAAGATGTTGAAGGAAAAAAAATTCTTTGAACAAGATTCGCCAAAAATATCAATTAACATTATGATATCAATTGGTCAGAGCACGATGATGAAAAATAATACAAAGAGAAGTATAGAAGGAGAAGAAAAAGAAGAGTAAAGTGGTAGAGTGAGAAAAGAGAACCAGATCATGAAAATATAAAGAAAAACATGCAAAAAAAAAACCACTTGTTTTTATAAAGATATGAATCTTAGTAATAAACTATTCAAACTCAAAAAAATCAAATAATTCTTAACAGATAGATATAAAATAACTCAAAAATAATTTAATTCCTACCATATCTAAATTTGGAGATTACTTTAAAATCCTTATGACACCTGTTATTTTTCTAATGAGTATTATTATAATTAAATTAATTATTAATGCGTCAATTAAAATTTCTATTTCATCTAATGACACCCGTTTTTTTTCTAACGAGTATCATTATAATTAAATTAATTATTAGTGTGCCAATTAAAATTTTTGTTTTGTCTAAAATCTATTTCACATTATTTATTTCTATCCATTTTCAAATTGTCTAAAATTTTTCTATACCTATTTAGTATATTTACCAAAATGCCCTTGAGACTTTAATTAATTACAAAAATATCATTTGGCATTATTTGCTAAAAAAGTCTTTGATGGAGACTTTATCTTACCAGTCCAACCTCCCCTTGTTCCTCTTTCTTTTATGTTTCTTCTTCTTCTTCTCTCATGACAACTCTCCCTCTTTTTCTCTCTCATTTCCTCTCTTCTTTCTTCTCTTTGATTTCTCCAAGATCAACGATCATTAACTCAGCTTCAAGATAATCAAGAGAGAAATCTAAAGTTATGATCTTAGATCACAAAAAAAAGAAAAGATCAAGGATTTTTGCAAATAAAATCACTAATTTTCTTTAAGCTTGAGGTAAGGTTTTCTAAGCTAAAACTTTGATTTAAATTTGTGTTTTAGCATGAGATTTGTGAGAATGTGTATTTGATATTTGTAGGTAATTATATAACGTTTTTGAAGCTTGATTTATATAGATCTTTGTTTAAAATAAGTTTTGAACTAGTTTTGAAAAGTTTTCATTTTTGGTTTAGATTTGTATGTTGAGTATGCAAATTTTAAGAAAGATGATCTATATATGTTTGAGTGTAATATTGTATAGTTTTTATGCATTTTCTATGTCCTCGAAGTATATAAAAAGAGTCGGATTGAGTTTTAAAGTTTGAAAACTTTGAAAATGAAAAATTGGATTTTCAAAAATTCTTCTATCGGTAGACCAAACTTTCCAATCGGTAGGCCGGGCTCATCGACAGGTTTGACAGGTCAAACCCTATAGACTGACAGGCCGAACCTTGTAGACCAGTAGGCCAAACCCTATAGACCTACAAGCCGAACCCTAGAGACTAGAAGGTCGAACCCTATAGGCCGGTAGGCCAAACCTTACAAATCGGTAGGTTAGTAGAAAGGGCTGAAATGTGTAGTTTGATCAATGGACCGGAAGTAACTGATTGGCAAGCCAATCGAGCAGTCCAAACTCATCTGTTTTTTATCGTTTTGTGTTACAAAATGTTTTAAGGATTTCGTATTAATGATTATGGCATACTAATAAAAATAAATGGTAAATTGACATAATTATAGATTAGGATATAAGTTAAAGTATTGTTATTTTATACGTCTTAGGACAACGATGTACTTGGAGCTTACGTGATAAACCCGATTTCATGAGTTAGAAGTTATCTGAAGATTATTCGCCAAAGACGTAGGGAATCTATTACTCATCTTTTGCGAGGTTTTATGGAATGAAAATTGGTTCTTTATATTACAACATATATATATATATATTGAATTATTATGATACGAATATCACTTATGAGACAATAACATGAATTCTTCTTATAATGTACAGGGAGGAATAAATTAATTTGACATGTATTGAATAAATTGAGAAGCATGGTTAGAAAATACACTATATACATAACAGTAGTAGTTACGAGAGGAATAGTAAGATGTGAAGAGGAGGTGGTTATGTCCTTAGGCACGAATACCCTAAAAGGTAGAATAGGGGGAGGCGACGGTGCTTCCTTAGGTTAAAAGTCCCAAAACGTACTGTATAGGAATCAACTTGGTGAAGAATTAGGGCTTGATGTCCCCTCACCGAACACTCTTGGAATGATTGTAGAGTGATCAAGTATGCTCATCATTTGGGTTTCATTGAATTGAGTGATGAAATACTCCAATGCAATATGGATACCAATGAACATTGATAAATTAGGAAATATGTATTTATATATATATATGTAAATGTACAGAACTTGGTAATGAATGACATAAGGTATCCGCTAGATATGATCATAAAGAATCTCTTAAGATGAATAATGCTGATGATTAATTAACCATGCAGGTAGTAATGTGCTAAGTGATAAATCCTAAAGGTTTTTTCCTACTGAGCATATTGTCGCTCATTCCTCTATATTTTCATCTTTTAGGACTCACAAAGTGTGAGGTGGCTTTAAGAGATATAGTTGAGAAAGATATATATCTATACTCAATTAAAATCTCTTCTTTAATTAAGAATATTCTTCATGATAATGTAAGTATCTTACGTTACTATCTGTGACTATATTAAAATGTAATGAGGGTTTGAATGATGATGATGATAGCTTTATATTATAAAATTAAAGGTGCTACATCACACTGTGATTTTATTGTTGTTTACATGATTAATTTGATTTATGAATTTTTTTTTAAGTCCTAGGCAAATTTCATTTGAAGTATTATTTTATTTACTAATTTTTATTTAATTTATTAAAAACTGTTAACCCCCACTTAGGAGCATTACAGAATTTTTGGTATTAGGGCTTAGTTTTGGTTAACCTAAAGAGTGTAGCACCGCCTTAAAAATCAGTTTTTGAGATGGTTTTAAAGTTGAATTTTAATGTCATCATCAAATTGAACCTTCAGAATGATTTATCCAGTGTAGGAGGATGTCGTGATATAAGAGTAGAAATATTAACAGTTATGTGGGTACGATAATTATATGGAATGAAATTATGCATAGATTGCTTAAGAAAGATTCGTATAGATACAAGAATTTAAAAGCCTTTTATCTCATAAGAAATGATAAGAAATACAAGGCTTGAGTTGTTGATTTCAAAGTTTAACATGAGTGTCGATAACTTTTCTTGGAAGTTTTATTTACTTGAGGAATACGAGATATGTTAGGAATCCATGACATTGAACCTTGAGTGAGATAAATGTTACTCTTTTGGTTTGTTGAGATTTTGTAAGTCATAATTTATGAATTTCAAAGTTGAAATATTTCTGTTGAATACATCGTATTTAACTAGTAACATTGGTCTTTACAGATAGATGTAATGTGAAAATGAACAATAGAAGTTTCCTTAAGTAAATCATAATACTTAAGGTGCCTATAATGATTTTGGACCTTTACAATGACAGATTTAGCCTTTAGATGTTTAGATATGAATCTCTTGGTTACTTGAGGTTTTGTTATATGAGGAATTAACGATTGTATAAGTAGATTGTGAGGATTATAGATGTCCTTAAGTAGTAATATCAATGGTCTTTGCTCATTGATGTGGTCTATGTTGGAAGACAGAGAGTATATTAATTCCAAGGTAAATCATGTTCAAAACCCTTGGTAGTGTTAATGGTGAATATATTGACAGATGTTGAGTATTGAAAATAAGATAGAGGTGTATGAATTATTCAACAAGGTTTTGATTAAAGTAAATTATTTGAATCACGATAGGATTTTGTCATTATCAAACGATTTGGATACCATTCAGAAAGACCCCTTGTTCGAGTCGCCCAAAATGTTTGTTCTTAAGTAGCGGACGTTTGTAGGATAACAAGGTTGTCGTATTCACAGGGAGGTGAAAATTTATAACTCAAGAGATTGATAAATATAAATGTTCAAAAAGGAAAGCAGTTTTTCAAAATAAAATTTAAAATAAAAGAAATATTTTTGTGATTTTTTATTTAAAATTTAAAACATAAAATTAAAACGATGAAACTTTGAGAATCCTTTGTATGTTTCACAACTGATATGGAATTTTAACTCAAATTAATAATTATCTTAAGCATTTGATTTACTATACCCTTTCTCATTAATTACAAGTACTTTTACTATTTTTATAAGTCAACCGAGAGCGACAATATAGCAAGCCATAATGCAGTAAGGGTCTTCCTATAAAAGTAGCAAAATAATCATCTCTCACTAATGATTAGGTGCACTAATTTTGAAAATTATAATCGCTGTTACTATAATTATAATTAATATAATTTTAAGATAGAAAGGATAACAACAAGTCAAAATTAATATATTTTAATGGAATAAATTTTTACGTTAATTCCGGCAGCACTTCATCTTATGAAATATCTAGAATCGACAATATAACAAGTTATACTATAGTAAAAGATATTCCATAAAATTAAGCATTATTTCATTATTATTAATATTAATTATGCAATAGAATTAAATTACATAAAAAAGAATGACTGAATTTATGTAAAAATTGGCAGCATAACAACACTAAAAATAATTATTAAAAACTTGAAAAATATTTTATTCCACAAAAATATAAGCATTACAAAACAGATATAGAGTTAAAATCCATACCAGAGTACTATGCATAAAAGATCATCTCTCTACCTCATCAAACTTTCTACACTACTTTGGGTATTATTTTATTACCTTTAGTGGGGTTGGGGGAGTACTCTATTAGTATCTCTGCCCTAAGGGGATACTGTTGAGTCTAACTCAGTAGTAGGAGAGAAAATAGATTAGAGAAGGAAAGAGAAGGGCCAAAGGCCCGTTGAGGGGTGTGTTGGAACCGGGGCTGATGCCCAATATTTATAGGCCTTCAAAGGCCTTGTTTATTTATTTATTTATTTTATTTTACTGTTGAATTGTTGACAAAATCAGATCCTATATTGATCCGATTTCTTCTCCTTTTTTCACATGAGGAATTTAAGTTTGAAATTAGGTGTGACGTGGCAGTTGGAGGCATGGATGCAGCTGCATCTGGAACGTTAATTTTACGATCCAACAGCTCGTAGACACACACGAAAATGGGCCTGGTGGGGCTGTCTGGCCTGCAAACTCTGATCATTAGATCAGTCTTGGCCGGTAGATCAATGGCTAGGAAAATGCTTCCATGTGTGAATGACAACACGTGATTGCTCAGCTCTGAGATTCCCTCCTGATGTAGATGCGGCTTTGTCGGCACGTATAGCTCATGAGCCAATTAGATGCAAACACGTGGACCCCACTGCTAACACTCGGTTGATAGACTACTGATGGCGCGACACATGGACGGTTCTGATTCAACTAGCAGCACGATCAAAGGGCAAGAATGCGTCACGTGCCCAGGCTAATTTTAAATTCAAACTTTTAATTCCTTTTTGATGCATTTGATGTCCGATTTTGTCTCTTTTTGTGCCGTTTTGCTCCGTTTTTCCTCTAGATTTCGAATCTAAAATTCATAAACACACTAAAATTAATTATTTTACAAACATAATATTTACAAAATATTAAAAATATTTATTTTACAATAAAACACATAAAAATTATTACAAACTTCTAAAATTTCTAGTCTCTTTCGGTTTGACACAAATATGGATTTTAAGACTTAGAAATATTTTTAGAAATAGTACATATTCACAAACTTAAAACACACTACTAAAGACATTAAAACTCAAAATAAAATAACCGCTTATTATTTTTACGGTTTTGATTATTTACAAACTAAACACATATTTAACACACTGAAATGACTCTAAAAATTACCAAAAATATTATTAAATATAAAAACACACTAAAAACACATTTTTAAACACATTTACACACTAAGACACAAAAATACTTATTAACACAAAAATGCTATTAATTAGAGGATTTAATGAGAAATAAAAATATAAATAAATGATTTAAGCCTTGTAAAATATACATTTTTACAGTCTCATCACCCCTAATTATTATCAAATCACGCTTGTTATTTACTTTGATTGATTCTAGTTTAAGTGGGCTTCGAATTGGGCTCACTACAATAAATTCGAGATTAAATGATTATTTAACGAGCGTTTCTCAAAAACCATCGTGATAAAGGGAAAAAAATGCAGGGGATTTATGCCCGTGAAGACGAAAACCATCGTGGTATGGAGGAATCTACCATGGCAGTTTTCTAAAACACCGTTGTGGTAAGGAGAACATACCATGATTATTTTTTTGAAAACCGTTGTGGTAGACTATCTCCATACCATGACGGTTTTTGAGAAAAACCATCGTGGTAGCTCACTTAAAACCCATAATCCTACCTCGGCAATCAAACACAAATTAGAAACTCACCTCTTAAATACGAGCACAGAGCCCTCTGAAACTGTCACCGTCATCCCTCTCCGCCTCTACACTCCTTAATCTCCTTCCTAATTGTAAGTATTACTTAGAAATTGATAAATTGTTGTTGATTTTGTTGTTTAATCCATGTTTATTGTATTGTGGATCATAGGTATGATTTATTTTTTTTATGATAGGTATGTGTAATTTGTTTTATGATGGGTGAATGTTTTTGTACATGTTTTATCATGATTAGAATGGTGGGTATGTATATAATTTGTGAATTTAATTTGAATTGAATATTTGCTCTTTATTATTTTGATTTAGGACTTGCGAAATAGATAGGAAATGGATGTGGGATTTTCAATTGTCTAGAGAATATGTGAATGATGTAGAAGAGTTCTTGGATTTTGCCAAAAGTCATGCCAATGGTGATCAAATTCGACATCCATGTATTTAATGTGGAAATCATAGATTACATCCAATTCCAGTTGTAGAGGACAATTATTTCAAAATAGAATTATAAATAGTTATCAAACGTGGCATTTTCATGGCTAGTCTAATTTCAATCCAACTTTAGTAAGTAAAGAAAAGGAAGTATTGTGGAGGATAATATGGATGATCATGACAATATGGTTGACATGGTTAGTGATTTGGAAGAACACTTCTTGCACTATCTGGATTTATTTGAGGCAATGATGAATGATGCTGAAACACCCTTGTATGAGGAGTGTTACTAATTTCATCAAATTGTCTACTTTAGTTGAATTATGGAATTTGAAAGCGTCGGGTGGGTGGTCAAATTCTAATTTCACAAAGCTTTTGGATTTTTTAGGAAGGCTTTTACCCAAATTACTAACTAATATGTATGAGGCTAAGAAGACTTTGAGCACTTTGGGAATGGAGTGTGAGAACGAGAATTATTGTCTGGTTTGTCAACAAGCAAGGTGGAAGAAAAGAAAGGAGCCAAAAGATAGTAAGAATAGAGTACCAAAGAAAGTGTTATGGTACATTCCACCGGTACAATGTTTGAGGTGTTTATTCGGAAACCCAAAACATGCTTGACAACCGGCAAATTCAACACAATGGAAGACTTTTGAAGCCGACCATCCTGACTTTAGTGTAGATCAAAGAAATATACCTTTCGCTTTGTCGACGGATGGAATGAACCCACACAATAACATGAGTAGTAGGCATAGCACTTGGCCCGTAATACTTGTTAACTACAATCTCCCTCCAAAGATGTGCATGAAGCAAAAGTTTCTAATGTTGTCTTTATTGATTTTTGGTCCTTAACAACTAGGCAATGACATTGATGTATACTTAGCACCGTTAATCGATGACCTAAAAAACTTATGGGAAAATGGAGTCGAAGATAGAGATGCTTACCGAGAGAAGACATTCACACTCAGCGCAATGTTGATATGGACAACTAACGACTTTTCTACTTATGGCAATATATCTGGTTATTCAGTGAAGTGTTTTATTGGTTGTCCTATTTGTATGATAGAAATACTCACAAATAGTTAAAGAATGGTAAGAAAATAGTTTTTCTTAGTCATAGAAGATGGTTGCCAAGAAATTATTATTTCCACAAACAAAAGAAAGCCTTTAATTGTAACAGCAAAGAAGGAGACCCTCCTCATCCTTTGATGAGTGAACAAATATTTGAAATGGTAAAAGATATAAGAGTGGTATTCAGGAAGAGAAAGCAAGGTGAGGATGAGCCGTCGATTGATGGACCATGGGAAAAAAGATCAATCTTTTTTGATCTTCCATACTGGAAGACGTTTTTGTTCATCATTGCTTGGACATTATGCATATTGAGAAAAACATTTGTGAATCCATAGTCAGCACGTTGCTTGACATTTCAGGCAAGACTAAGGATGGTGAAAAAGCTCAGTTGGATCTTATGGAAATGGAGATTAGGCCTAATTTGTTTCCCAAGAAAAGAGGGAACCGCCCTTACTTACCTCCGACGAAGCACATGCTATCAAGAGAGGAAAAGAGAAAGCTTTGTGAATGGCTTGCATCATTGAAAGTGTCAGATGGGTATTCTTCAAACTTTAAAAAGTTGGTGTCGATGAAGAATTTGAAACTTATGGGCATGAAAACACACGATTGTCATGTGTTGATGCAACAATTACTACCACTTGCTTTGTGGGGAATTCTAACAAAGGAATATGAGTTTGTAATTACGAAGTTGTGCTCGTTCTTCAATTCAATATGCTCCAAGACAATTGATCCACTTATGCTAGATTTACTGCAATTAGAGTTGGTGCAAACCTTATGCATGCTTGAGAAGTATTTTCCACTGGCATTTTTTGACATCATGATTCGTCTAATGGTGCACTTAGTACATGAAGTTAAGTTATGCGAACCAGTATATTTAAGATGGATGCACCCATTTGAAAGATATATGAAGGTTTTGACGGGCTATGTGAAGAACCAAAATATGCCAGAGGGATGTATTGTAGAAAGTTACATAGCTGAAGAATCGGTTAAATTTTGCTCCGAGTACTTGTCTAATGTGGAAGCACTTGGGGTGCCAAAGACTATAAACATTGAGGCTAGAGGACTATCTACTAGCAATCCTTCCTCAGTAAATTGAGAGGAGTAGAAGCAAGCTTGTCTTTATGTCTTGCACAATGCTAATGAAGTGCAGTCTTTCATTGAGGTGCAGATGAACGAATTAAAAAAAGCAAACCCAAAAAGAGCAAGAAATGAGACGTGGTTGCAAGATGAACGCAACTGGACCTCTCGGTTGTGGATTAGAGCACATATCTATGGCAAGTGCTCCACTTCACAAGATGGAGGCATGTCACAAGACTTGAAGAACCTAGCTAGAGGACTGTTGTTGGTGGTTACAATGTATACGTCATATTTCATAAATGGTTACACTTTATATACTCGCGAAAGAGATGAGAAGCATCCTGCCAAAAATAGTGGCATGACTCTCCGTGCTGAGGCTATGCATATTGCCTCTGCCAAGGACAAGAATCTGGTATATGGGGCCATGAACTACTTTGGTTTCATTGAAGATATTTGGGAACTTGACTATGGGGGATTGCGTATAGCACTTTTAAGTGCAAGTGGGCCGACAATAATTATGTTAAGAACGATAATGACGGCATCATGGTGGTGGACTTTAGAAGATTGGGAGACAAGAATGATCCCTTCATTTTGGCATCATAAGCAATCCAAGTTTTTTATATTACGGATCCCTAAGACATGGAAATGTCTCTATTTGTCTCAATGAAGCCAAGAGTAGTTATCGATAGTGAAGAAGTTGCTGAGGATTGCATGAAGATCCCTTCATAAAAATGTTTCGCACTTACTACGTGAAGATGAGGAATGGATATGTATTGAGGAACCAATGAGAAAAAAAGAGAAAAATATTAATTTATATAATATATATATATTTCCTTGTTTATTTTTTCACTTTTTTAAGGGTTTTGGATACTATTTTAGCTATATTTTTTATGCAAACAGGAAAAAGTAAACATTCTGGGCCATTGGTTGCTTAACACATAGGCTGGCCACCCTAGGTGGAAGAGAAAAACATGTGTACGTGGTAATTTTGACATTTTTTTACGATGGTTTTCTGAAGAAACCATCGTAAAAAAATAAAAAATAGTGCAAAACACACACCTTACATGATGGTTTTTTAAAAAACTATCATGTAAGGTCCATTTAGGCCTTCAAATTTTTTGAAAATCACGTGCTATGATATTCAAACTTCGATCCTCTCTCTCTCCTGCTGTCACTCTGCCGCCTTCACTCCGCCATCATGACTCTGCCACCGGTAAGTCCCCCAAAACTCTCTCCTATTGCCCCTCTCTCTCGTCTTCCCCCTCCTCCCCCACCCCCCCCCCCAACCACCCCTCTGTCCCTCCCCCCTGCCTTCTCTTTCTCCTCTTCCCCCTCCTCTCGTTCCCCCACCCTGCCCACCCTTCCCTCCACCAATACCCCTCCCTCCCCCCCCCCCCCCCCCCCCCCCACCCTGCCCACCCCTCGCCCTACCTCGTGCCTACTACCCCTTCCCTATCCCCAAATTTTATTTTTTTTTGTTTTTAATAGTGACATTGTAAAATCCCTTCATTATGTGAATATGTGAAATTGATTGAATATGTGTAATATGTTAATATGTGTATTAATTTGTGAAATTATATGAATATGTAAAATTATGTAATTGAAATTGTAAACTTATGAATATGTGCAATTGAAATTGTGAAATTGTGAATATGTCAAGATGTAAAATTGCAATATTATTTAATTGTAAATTATGTGAATATGTGTAATTGAAATTGTGAAATTGTGAATATGTCAAGATGTAAAATTGTGATATTATTTAATTGTAAATTATGTTGAGTTTTTTGAATATGTGATTTTATATGGTAAGATTGTAATTTAATATTAGTATGTGTGTATTAGTTTTTGCTTATTTTGAACAAGTAAAATGCCCCGTGAGATTGATAGTGACCAATATGAGGAGCAGTATGAAGAGTGCATTTCATCTTTCTTCAATATAGCAAGGGAAAACAATGTAGTAAGCCACATAGGTGAACCAAGTTCGATCCCAAAGTAGACTTTGACCAAAGAGCTACTTTGATGAAAAAGGTTCATCGGATGAAAAAGAAAGTTCTAAGGATAGAATGACCTTTGATTCAAAAGGCTAATTGGAAGGCGCACCCGGCCATGAATTAAGCAGTTGGATTGGAGTCCTTAGTCAGGAAATGTTCCTATATGGATTAAAGATTGGACGTATAAGGATTTGGAACAAATAAAAGATGTGATTTGGAGAGAGATTTATGAAGCTTTCACAATCGGGGAATGGTATAGGAAAAAGGCTTTGAAGATTTGCGGCTAATTAGCAAATGGGTTTAGATTGGACCTCTACGTTACCTTCGTACAGCCATACCTTTTCATTCTGAAGGAGGATGAAAATGTATATAAGCAGCCTCCTATAGTAGTACACTACTACCCCTCCGTAAATGATGACAATTGGGAAGCTTTTGTAAGGTATTGACATTTTGTCAAATTCCAACTGCTATCTCAAATGCAAGAAAAATAAGAGCATAAAATTGTTAGACATGTATGCTCTAAGGAGAAAAAATGTAATACGTTTTTGGAGACATTTTTATCAATAAAGAATTTATTCATTTATATATATACCAAATATTGTCCTCTTTACGTTCATATTTATTGAATGTATGATAAGCAAATAGTAGTCTGAGACTGTCAGTCTAAACCCTAAGAATTGGGCATTTGATGGGATGATTATGCGAAAGACACAATTCTTAGGGTGACGGTCTAAAACATATGATCCGCAGTCGAGGGAATAAAGTTGGGCGCTTTATTCATGTAAAAATTGTTATGTTGTCTATATCCCTTTCAGGAGATGGTTTGTCTTGGCCATTGGAGTTGGACTCCGTGAATAGAAACATTGGCGCGTTGTCATAGTTGACAATGTGTTGGATCGGGACATAAAGTGAATTGATTTGGATTAATAATTCTGTCTTAGCAAATCGATTCACTTTAGACAATCATTTGTATTGTATCTTAATCTTGAGATGAATAATAGGCCCGTTGTCTCGACTTGTGTCTTTTGATGTACCAATGGGTGACTCCCACATCTCTATAGTGGCATGCATGCCGGTACGTTGGAGGCATGACTCTTGATAGCGTAGACTTGTTATTCATAGATATGGAATCCATAGCTCCTCTTTAGGAGTAATGATATCCTCTTATATGCGTTGTCTTGTAATTAGAAAATTAGAGCGCTCAACCATTTGGATACATAGGTGTAACCGAATGGTATACTATCTTTGGATGGTAAGTTTTCTAATGGTGAGACAATGGAACTTAAGATAAAAATAATCGGGAAGGTAAGACAAAACTTATCCTTGAGCCGATTATGGATGATCATATGGGGATGCGATACACTATGATATGTCATGGAGACTTAGCTACACGAGCTTCGTAATTCTATAAAGTTCGAGAGTGCAGCTCCAAGCTTTTAGTGGAGTAGTGTTGGAGTTGATAATTGTGAAATGTATATCTAGGATATTGGGTTTCATAATTATCATGAGCTTGAACTTTATAGGTCCATTTTGGTCCCCTTTGCTAGCTCACAAAATCCTGTAACGACACGGCGTGCTTTTCCAATAATTGGTGACTTATGTCGGATTTATCAGATTGGTTTAAAATTTATAAGAATCAAATAATTCATGTCTGTTTATCGGTTGAATTAATTATGTAAGAAAATTAGTTCAAGATGAACTTGTTGAATTATTGCGTTCGGATAATTCTTGTTTGTTTATCGGTTGTTTTAATTTTAGACAATTAGAACAAGATAAACTTGTAGAATTATTATGAATTGATTTATTTTCTTAGAGATTATCCTGATAAAGTTTGTTTTGATCAGATATCTTTTCTATTGGGCTATTTGAATCAAAACTGAAACTTTATCCTTTAGAATCTCAGGTGGAAAATAAAAGATTCGCGGAGATTTTTTCTCGGCAGTTCGGCCTGCCGGATGACGTGTTCGGCTTGTCGAACTGGCTTGTTCGGCCTGCCTATCAGAAAGTTCGGCCTGTCGACCGACGACAGTTAAGATTACACATTTTCACGCGTATCTTATCAAATATTGATCCGAACTTGATTCTGTTTTGATTTTTTGAGACCTAATCTGATATGGACTGACCCTAGGACCAATAGGTATAAAAAGGGAGTGAGTCTAATGATTTACTCATATCAATTTGAGAGATTAAGAGTGATACTCTTCTAGTGAGCATCTGAAAACTCCCTGAGAGCTTTTGTTCACAAATCACGAACACTAGCTTTGGGTTCTCTCTATTGGTTGGAAGGAGAGTCACCGATGGAAGAGCTGTACGTGTGAGCCCACACTCACTCCGGTTGTGGATAGAGAATAGCAAAGAAGACCAGTTGGTTGAGGCTCTTCTGGAATGTTACTTCTCTACACAGGTTGCGGAGGTTCTTCAACACACTGAGGTTAGTAAGATCTGTCTAATTTATACATATAACATGTCAAACTTGTGTTTTGGAAAATACTCTGATGAAAAATTTTTAAAATTTCGCTGCGCACTTTGTTTCCAACAATTGGTATCAGAGCCGAGGTTTTTACATAAATTTGCAAGTTTGTGATCATGTTATATGCATAAATTTTGTGATCTTAGTCTCTCCTATGCTTGAATTGAATTTTATAGAGAGATGGCACACTAGGTTTCTATATAATATATATATGTTGTCATGGATTATATGGTGAATGTTTATTAATTAATTATGGTTGATTAAATTGTTGTTTAATTATTTATTAATTAATTAATACCGATTATGGTTCCTTAGAGGTTAGAATGTGTATCTAGGTTTTTCATGTAATTAGATGGCAGACTATCATCTCCGTCTAGGAATTGTTATTTAATTTTTAATTTGTAAGAATTTTGTAATTAAATAATTATTCAGAGAAGACGGAACGAGAAGTCGGATCTTAAAGATTGATGATGGCGCCTCCAGGTATTTCCTGAGTCTCTAATTTTATGTTTTGAATTGTTGAAAATAAAATTAATGAATTGCATTAAAATTGTATTTTCTGGATTAAGGTTTCTTCTGCTCGGTCGGCATGCCGGACCTCACAGTTCGGCAGGCCGAAGGTCACAAATCGGCAAGCCAGACGTACGGTCTGGCAAGCCGACAGTGGGGCAGAAATTTTGGTGCTCTGTAGGCAGGCCGAACCTTCATGTTCGGCAGGCTGAACCACCATGATCGGCAGACTGATCATCCAGATCGGACTGCCGACTGAGAGCTGCCAGGTGTCCAGAAAAGGTGCAATTTTTTCAATGCAGTTTTAATTTTATTTTTGGGATGATTCTGAGAAACATTAAATTTGGATTTGACCGGAAATATGAAGTGTTCGATTCATACGAGATTGAAGACTTGAAGATGGATATTACATGAAGAAGGACACAGCTTGAGGATGCAAGGATGAAGAATCGATAAATGTCTCAATTATTCTCTTGTAATCTTATTTTTCTATTCTCTAGGGTGGAACCATAATATTACGGTTATTATTATTATGCTTGTAGCTTTGCTTGTCTGCATTATAATATGATTTACCATGTATATTGATAACATATCATATAGAATAGGGAGTGCCACTCATATTAAAATTGTTCATGCATAATTTTAAAATAAAACCTTGACTTCAAAAGATTGAGTGGGAGAAGGTTTTCGAAGAGAGAACCTAAGGCCTCCATCGTTGGTCCATAGGAAGAACATGGTGGTCCTGACCCCTAGGAAGGGATTTCTATCATGTACCAGATTGGATCTCTGAAAGGATAAGATATTTTAGTATGATTTATGGTTGCACACCCCTAGGTGGTGATTATAAATCATGGATAAAATATTGAAACGGTGGTTATACACTCACGTTAATTTTATTATTAACCTCCCCTAGGAGCTCTGTTAATAAAATTAATGGCCAAAGAAACGATTATTAATATATGCTGGATCATACGGGTCCTGGATGGCATATATTAATCAGGAGGGGATCCGTGTTCCTGATTGAATTTGGCATGACTCCCCTAGGAGCTTGTTGAATTCTGAGTTGGGAATTATCGTTGTAAGGTTGTGATATTTTCAAGGTTTTAACACATAAACACATTTGTATGATTTTACATGATTGTGTTATCTTACTAAATTATTATATATGTTTGCTTATGTTTGGTATATGATTCTTTATTGAAGATTGAAAATGTCTAAAAATGCTTTATCATCGATACTTGACAAAAACCAATTAACCGGTGAGAACTATAACGATTGGAAACGAAACCTGGACATCGTCCTTTCCTTTGAGAAACTGAAATATGTTCTGACAACTCCTTGTCCTCCCGAGCCTACGGGAGACTCAACTAATGAGCAATTCCAAGCGTACGATCGCTGGAAAGATGCTAATGATCAGGCCCGCTGCTATGTTATGGCTAGCATGAACAATGTGCTGCAGGCTCAACATCAGGATTATGAGACTGCGAAGCAGATCTTGGATAATCTTGAGGACATGTTTGGAGGCCAGGCCATAACAAAGCGGCAAGGGGCGCTTCGGAAACTCTTAAACTGTAGACAGAGACCGGGGACATCTGTAAAGGAGCATATGATGTTAGTCATGGGTTACCTCGCTGAGGTTCAAACCAATGGAGCCGACATCGATACTAAAACTCAGATGACTATGGTCTTTGAGACTCTGTCTAAGGAATTTATTCCATTTAGAGCTACTTTTAATTTGAGCAATAGACGGGATATGACCTTGACAGAACTAATGAAACAGTTACAGGAGTTTGAACTGCTGATCAGGGAGTCTCCTGCTGGTGGAGAGGCCAATATGGTAGCTGCTTCTGGTTCCAATCCTAACTCTGGGAATGGAAAGAAGCAACGGGCCAAGAGTGGAAAGTCTTCTATTCCTGTTGCTACCAAGAGCAAGAAGAAGAAGAAGAAGAACCCAAAGAAGCTTAAGTGCTTCTTCTGTGGTAAGGTCGGGCATATAAAGAAGCATTGCAAGGACTTCCTTTCCAAGGGAGGTAGGTGTGATCTTCTCTATTTAGAAACTTGTTTGGTTGAGGAATCCAGTGACATCTGGGTCATAGATTCCGGTGCAACTAATCATGTTTGTGTTTCTCTGCAAGGATTCAAAGAAACGAGAAGTCTACTTCGTGAAGACTTAACGCTTCGGATGGGCGATGGATCCTTGGTCTCAGCAGAAGCAGTGGGAGATGTCCATCTTTATTTTGATAATTATAGGAGTTTAATTTTGCGAGACTGTTTTTATGTTCCTAAATTTAAAAGGAATTTAATTTATGTATCTTTATTTAAAGACTCCTTCGTGGTATCTTTTAATGAAAAAGTGGTGATTCGTAAAAACAAATCTTTTATCTATTCTGGATGGATGCAAAATAATCTATATTTTATCAAACCTAAGATGGACTTATTGCTTAACGCTGAGATAAATGATAATGACTCAAAAAGACTTAAAACTTCTTACTCTAATAAGACTTATCTTTGGCATTTCCGCCTTGGCCATATTAACCTGAATAGGATTCAAAGGTTGGTAAGGGATGGACCTTTAAGTCACTTAAAGGTAGAATCTATACCTCAATGTGAGTCTTGTTTAGAGGGTAAAATGACCAAAAGACCATACGGGTCTAAGGGCAATAGGGCCGAAGGGGTTCTAGAACTTGTGCATAGTGATGTTTGCAGACCGATGAACATCCGGGCACGAGGAGGGTATGAGTACTTCGTCACTTTTATTGACGATTACACAAGATATGGGTATGTGTACCTGATGCACCACAAAAGCGAAACTTATGATAAGTTCAGGGAGTTTCGGGCTGAAGTGGAAAAGCAATTGGGTAAACCCATAAAGGCACTTCGTTCTGATCGAGGTGGGGAATACCTTTCTGATGAGTTCTTGGGACACTTGTTAGAGAATGGGATTTTATCCCATTTGACTACGCCAGGCACTCCGCAGCAGAATGACATAGCGGAGAAAAGGAATAGGACTTTGTTGGACATGATTCAGTCCATGATGAGTTATTCATCATTGCCTTTATCCTTTTGGGGATATGCACTACAAACCGCATGTTATCTTTTGAACAATGTGCCTTCAAAATCGGTCCCTAAAACTCCTCACGAGTTGTGGACAAGAAGGAAGACATCCTTAAACCATATTCGCATATGGGGATGTCCGGCTCATGTCCTATTTAAGGATCCGAATAAGTTGGAAGCACGTTCGGAAGTTTACGTGTTTGTAGGATATCCAAAAGGGACTAAAGGGGGTTATTTTTATAACCCAAAGGAAAATAAAGTCATGGTTTCAACTAATGCAACTTTCCTTGAGGAGAGTTACATGAACGACTTTAAACCTCGAAGCAAAGTGGTGCTTGAGGAGTTAAGGGGTGATTCGTTCACTCTGGAGGTTTCGAATGAAACCATTCCGATCAGTGTAGAAAAACCAAACAAACCTGAACAACAACCTCAGGGGCTTCGGCGTAGTGGGAGGATCGGGCGTCAACCTGAGAGGTATATGTTCAATGGGGAAGTCTTTTTGGCTGAACCGGATGAACATGACAGGGATCCTTATACTTACGCAGAAGCTATGGAGGATGTTGATTCAAGACTCTGGACAGAGGCCATGAACATAGAGATGAAGTCTATGGAGACTAATCGGGTCTGGGAGCTTGTGGATCTTCCTGAAGGGGTAAAACCCATAGGGTGTAAATGGATCTACAAAAGGAAAAGAGGAGTGGATGGAAAGGTCGAAACCTTTAAGGCTAGACTGGTAGCTAAGGGTTATACGCAAAAGGAAGGAATCGATTATGAGGAAACCTTTTCGCCTGTAGCCATGCTTAAGTCCATCCGGGTTCTCTTGTCCATAGCTGCCGCTCTCGACTATGAGATTTGGCAGATGGATGTCAAGACAGCTTTTCTGAATGGCTATCTTAATGAGTCCATTTATATGGAACAACCAGACAGGTTCAAGGTCGCGGGTTAAGAGGGTAAGGTTTGTAAGCTGCTAAAGTCTATTTATGGACTTAAGCAGGCTTCTCGTTCTTGGAACATAAAATTTGATCAAATGATCAAGACTTATGGGTTCTCACAAAACGTGGATGAGCCATGTGTTTACAAACACATCAAGAATGAGAAGGTGGTTTTTCTACTACTCTATGTAGATGATATTCTGCTAATTGGCAATGACGTTGGGGCATTATCATCGGTCAAATTATGGTTGACCAAGTAGTTTGACATGAAGGACTTGGGTAAGGCTAATTTTGTTCTCGGTATCTAGATCTTTCAGGATAGGAAGAACAAAATGATATCTTTCTCACAAGCCAGCTACATAGATAAAATTCTTAGGAGGTTTGCAATGCAGGATTCTAAGAAAGGTGGGCAGCCATCTAGGTCTGGAATTACTCTTTCTAAGAAAGACTCTCCAAAGTCTTATGAAGAAAGAGAATACATGAAGAAGGTACCTTATGCTTCTGCAGTGGGTAGTCTCATGTATGCCATGCTTTGCACTCGACAGGATATTAGCTATGCGGTCGGGATTGTGAGTCGATTTCAGGCGGATCCAGAACCGAACCATTGGGTTGCGGTAAAGCATATTTTCAAGTACCTAAGAAGGACTTGAGGGTATATGCTTGTGTATTCGGGTGATGATTTAACTCCTCTAGGATACACTGATTCAGATTTTCAATCCTGCCTAGATTCTAGGAAATCGACTTCGGGGTTTGTGTTTACTCTAGGTGGCGGTGCCATCAGTTGGAGAAGTGCGAAGCAAGATTGCACTTCGGATTCTACGATGGACGCCGAGTATGTGGCGGCTAGTGATGCTTCGAAAGAAGTAGTGTGGCTCCGCAAGTTCCTTGGGGATCTTGAGGTTGTTCCTGGTATGGATAAGGCGGTATCACTGTACTGTGATAACAGTGTGGCGGTAGCTAATGCTAAGGAACCAAGATTTCACAAGAAGAGTAAGCATATTGATCGGAAGTATCATGTGATAAAGGACTTCGTTGAGGGCGGGCATGTCACGGTGTGCAAGATCGCGTCAGAGGACAATTTAGCTGATCCATTCACGAAGATACTTACTGGGAGAGTCTTCGAGAGGCATGTGGAAGCTATGGGGATGCGAAATTTGCAGTATTTACTCACTTAGTGCAAGTGGGAGATTGTTAGACATGTATGCTCTAAGGAGTAAAAATGTAATATGTTTTTGGAGACATTTTTATCAATAAAGAATTTATTCATTTATATATATACCAAATATTGTCCTCTTTACGTTCATATTTGTTGAATGTATGATAAGCAAACAGTAGTCTGAGACTGTCAGTCTAAACCCTAAGAATTGGGCATATGATGGGATGATTATGCGGAAGACACAATTCTTAGGGTGACGGTCTAAAACATATGATCCGCAATCGAGGGAATAAAGTTGGGTGCTTTATTCATATAAAGATTGTTATGTTGTCTATATCCCTTTCAGGAGATGGTTTGTCTTGGCCATCGGAGTTGGACTCCATGAATAGAAACATTGGCGCGTTGTCATAGTTGACAATGTGTTGGATCAGGACATAAAGTGAATTGATTTGGATTAATAATTCTGTCTTGGCAAATCGATTCACTTTAGACAATCATTTGTATTGTATCTTAATCCTGAGATGAATAATAGGCCCGTTGTCTCGACTTGTGTCTTTTGATGTACCAATGGGTGACTCCCACATCTCTATAGTGGCATGCATGCCGGTACGTTGGAGGCATGACTCTTGATAGCATAGACTTGTTATTCATAGATATGGAATCCATAGCTCCTCTTTAGGAGTAATGATATCCTCTTATATGCGTTGTCCTGTAATTGGAAAACTAGAGCACTCAACCATTTGGATACATAGGTGTAACTGAATGGTATACTATCTTTGGATGGTAAGTTTTCTATTGGTGAGACAATGGAATGTAAGATAAAAATAATCGAGAAGGTAAGACAGAACTTGTCCTTAAGCCAATGATGGATGATCATATGGGGATACGATACACAATGATATATCATGGAGACTTAACTACACGAGCTTCGTAATTCTATAAAGTTCGAGAGTGCAGCTCCAAGCTTTTAGTGGAGTAGCGTTGGAGTTGATAATTGTGAAATGTATATCTAGGATATTGGGTTTCGTAATTATCATGAGCTTGAACTTTATAGGTCCATTTTGGTCCCCTTTGCTAGCTCACAAAATCCTGTAACGACACGGCGTGCTTTTCCAATAATTGGTGACTTATGTCGGATTTATCAGATTGGTTTAAAATTTGTAAGAATCAAATAATTCATGTCTGTTTATCAGTTGAATTAATTATGTAAGAAAATTAGTTCAAGATGAACTTGTTGAATTATTGCGTTCGGATAATTCTTGTCTGTTTATCGGTTGTTTTAATTTTGGACAATTAGAACAAGATAAACTTGTAGAATTATTATGAATTGATTTATTTTCTTAGAGATTATCTTGATAAAGTTTGTTTTGATCAGATATCTTTTCTATTGGGCTATTTGAATCAAAATTGAGACTTTATCTTTTAGAATCTCGGGTGGAAAATAAAAGATTCACTGAGATTTTTTCTCGACAGTTCGGCCTGCCGGATAACGTGTTCGGCCTGCCGAACTGGCTTGTTCGGCCTGCCTATCAGAAAGTTCAGCCTGCCGACTGACGACGGTTAAGATTACGCGTTTTCACGCGTATCTTATTAGATATTGATCTGAACTTGATCCTGTTTCGATTTTTTGAGACCTAATCTGATATGGACTGACCCTAGGACCAATAGGTATAAAAAGGGAGTGAGTCTAATGATTTACTCATATCAATTTGAGAGATTAAGAGTGATACTCTTCTAGTGAGCATCTAAAAACTCCCTGAGAGCTTTTGTTCACAAATCAGGAACACTAGCTTTGGGTTCTCTCTATTGGTTGGAAGGAGAGTCACCGGTGGAAGAGCTGTACGTGTGAGCCCACACTCACTCCGGTTGTGGATAGAGAATAGCAAAGAAGACCAGTTGGTTGAGGCTCTTCTGGAAGGTTACTTCTCTACACAGGTTGCGGAGGTTCTTCAACACACTGAGGTTAGTAAGATCTGTCTAATTTATACATATTACATGTCAAACTTGTGTTTTGGAAAATACTCTGATGAAAAATTTTTAAAATTCCGCTGCGCACTTTGTTTCCAACAAAAATCACTACTGCTCTATGGTTGGCCAAGTCAAACATAGAGAGCTCGAGCAATCATTGGTACGTTAATATTTTACTCGTATTATATATATCAATTATTCTATCATTAATATGTTACTAACATAGTGTAACATAGTCAGCTAAGATGGGCGTGCTACCAACACGGGAGGAGTTGTAGGTAAAATCACAACAAGCTCCCGATCGACAGTTTAAAAATCTAAGAGCAGTAGAAATTGGGAACTTGATTGTAAGTTTATTGAACACAAACTGTTAATTTGTAATTTAATACCTGCTGAAGGATCTTAAGAATAACATGGTTTTGTTGTTATTTTATAGGATGAATACACAATGCAACAAAGTCAAGGGAGCTTCCAATCTGTTGATAATGATGACATATTAACGAGGGCACTAGGGAAACCACACCATTCAGGATGTGTTCATGGTCAATCAAAGCATGTAAAGCAATCTCAATACTTCTACCTCCAACAAGGTTCAAAATTGAATTCCCAAATGTCAAAGATGCAGATGCAAATTGTAAAACTGTGAGGTCTTGTGACCAAGCTCATTTTCCAAGGACATGCTTGGTCTACAGATGATAGCATCTCACAACGCAACAGCTTCAAGGCTAGTTAAAACCCTCCCAACAATGTAGAAGAAGCTCCACAAGCTCGAAAAGTCTAATTGTCAGCTCATCATCAAGAGCCCGAATAAGGTCAAGAATGTAGGATCTTTGTTAAGGATAGAATTAATGGTGGGCATACAGTTATTACACTTGGGAAGATGTGGATTGAGAGTCTTCCAACTAATATAGTCAATGGAAGACCATTAGGGGAAGAAAATGTGTGCATTAGCATCACCACCATCAGAGTTAGAACAGCTGAATTGCTTGTTCTAACATTCAAAGCACAACTGTGGGTGAAGCCGCCAGAAGCTTCGTCGCATGGCCGAAGAGGTTAGTTGAAGTCGTCCCAATGACTAAGATGAGTCGAGCACTTAGCCACGTTCCACAGGATCTAAGTGGAAAGAAACGCTAAAAATAGAAAGCTTTACAAAAGCAAGACAATCACAACCTGAGGTAGAATAAGAACAAGAACAACTCGTTGCAAATGAGCCACTACCTGCATTGAATTTTGCCTCAGTACCTCCAGAATTTATGCAGTTGGCTTTATATGCACATTCTTTCATGCGTGATGCGTTGATGATATAGTGCCTGATATCGGTAAATGTTACTAGCAATGAATTGCCTATCTATGTGGGGTATGAAGACGTTTACTCCTTCATTAACTTTGATCAAATTGGGGTGAACTATATCCTAGTATACCTCTAGTAATAACTCTATCCTTAATTCGTATATTTTCAAATATAGGTAGAGTTGTAAGGTGCTTTCAAATAATTGACTATATTGTGTTTTATTGTAATTTTTGTCAGACTATTGTGAACTTCAAGGCTTGGTGCAAAACTTTAGCTTCATATCTCTTATCATTGTTTCAAGTGCTGCAATAGACCTACAAAGTGATCACAGAGAGTGCACCACGTCACTCCTCCACCTATTAGCTCAAGCACCATGGGGAAAATTATTCTTCCTGCCATACAATGTTGGAGAACATTGGATGTTGGCACTTATTTCGCCATGGGAGGACCAAATATATTGATTTGATCCCCTCAGATTCCCACCACATGATAATTTCATATGAATCACAAGATTGTAAGTATTAATGTTCTCTTATAAAACTAACTGTTTTGTGCTTTATATAATTGTATTGTCTATTAATGCGTTCAATCATGAACATTGTTAAGGCGCTTAACGATTGGAAGCTTTAAGTGTAACACCCGCCTATTTTATGTAACGGACCACATTAAGTTAGTAACGTTGTTAAGAAATTTTATTAATAAATTACGTTATATGATATGATATAAAATGCGCATGTTACTAACTTTTATGTCAAGTTTTGTGACAGGTGACGACCGCATGGAATCGTTGTGCTCTAGTGTTCATGTGAAATTTTGAATGTATGTTTATTTATGATGCAATAATGTATGAATGTTTTATTGTATAGCATTTAAGGACAGTTCAGCAGGTCAAACTTTTAAGATCGATAGGCCGAACTTGTGGAACCGGCAGGCCGAACACGGCTGACGAGCAGTCAGCAGAAATCTCTCCAAAATTATGGCTGAGTTAATTGCGTTAATTGGATGATTTAATGTGATTAATTGGCATAATAATGGAATGATTTTATCAGTTAAGGAAATAAGGGGTTTGACTTTGCATTGATTTGTATTACTTTAAGTGGTTTCCTATTTTTAGAGGGTAAGATATGGTAAGATTAATGATTTGTTTGACCTTCCTTTTCTTTCTCTTCTTTTTCCACGCCAATAGCCCCTCAACAGTCAGAAAATTCTGACTTAATGAAAGGAATTGAATTCCCATCAATTATGCTTATTACGTTAAAAATTTTAACGTTTCCTTTTTCATTATTTTCTCTCCTTCTCATGTTTTTCTCTCTTAAATTTTTTAGACATTTGTTTTCTCTTCTCCACCCATTTCACTTCCTTCTCTCTTAAAATTTTCTGCAAGAAAATTGTAAGAAAAGTCTTACTTCGTTGGTTAAAAATTCAAGGATTTTGAGAAGATATTTCAGGGTAAGAATTTAGTTTTCCAGTGTTTTTGAAAAAAAAAATTCTCCTCCTCAAATTCATCTACGATACCTTCTCTAGGTATTGTATTTTGTCCATGTATGTATTATGTGATGTTTCTTCACGTTTCTTGTCCTTTCGGTATTTTTATGAAAAATGAATATTTCTATCTTCTACTCTTCACAGTAATATTACTGTTTAACCTAGATGCATGAAAAATGTAATGATTATTCAAGAGGTAAAAGAATGATGATTTCATGAAAAGTTGTTAAGAATATGCATATGTATGAATGATGAATGTATTTTATGTTATGAAATTTTTATGAGATGACAATAAGAAAACTGTTTTAATAATGCTATTTCTGGATTTTTGTTTATGAAATGTTATATGTTATATATATATATATTTAAATGATTTTATGATAACGAAATGATTTTATGCATGAAAATAAGATGTTTGTATGAATTATTAAATTAAAGTATGTGTGTTTTAAATTATTAGGAAACGTTTTTTCAAAAAGGTTTTCATGTTTAAAATGTATGAAATGTTTTGATTTTTAAGGAAGCATGTTATGAATGGCATTTATATGTTTTGATGATAATTTTATGATGATGATTATGAGACATGTTTGTAAAATGTGATGAATGTATACGAATATTATATGTATGAATGTTATGAGAATGGACATTTCATGATATGTATTAATGTTATTGCATCTTTAAATGGAAAATGGCATGAACAATCAAGGAACGAGCACTACGAGACCGCAGCGTTGTCACCAAATCACGTTAAGGTTAAGTAAACTAGCGTTAAAGTAAGTATATTCTCACCTGCAACATGACACGTTTTACAAGATTTGACGTTATGTTCATAATGATATTCATGATGATTTTATGGATATTTTCCTTAAGAATTTCTATGAAAGATTTTCATGATTTTAAGTTATGCATGATGATTATGGCTTGTTTCAAAGTATGAAAATTATATATATATGTATCACCTAAAAAGTGTTGCACACCAATGTTATGAAATGAAATGTTATAATGTCATGTTTGGTTTTGGATTAGCTACCCTTCTCCTCTCATGACGGTGCACCTATGATGATGTTTATGGTGCAACACTTGGGCCCTTAAGATAAAAATGGAATAAGTTTTAAAATGGTCAACGTAATGAAAGATATGTTTCTATGAAATTGTGCTTAAGGCACTTTTATGATATGATGACAATGATGATGATGATGATGTTTATGAAATGTTTTAAATTGTGAGAATTATATGTACTTACTAAGCATTAGCTTAACCATGTTTTATGTCATGTTGCAGATAAGGGTAAGAAAATCATGGACCAGACGGAGGACATGGGAAGGCGTGTGAGCATTATGCACGATGAATTGTAACCGGAAGCACGCCAAGAAGAACGCTTTTATGTTTTTAATTAAGTTATATATTTTGAACATATATTTTTTATGTTAAGTTTTAAGAATACTTATATTATGGTTTTATAAGTTATTTTATCACTTTTTAATGAATTATGAACTTCCGCTATATTTTACGAAAAGTTGGTATGTTTTAAAATTTAAGTTTTCTCAAAGATTGGTCTCAGACGGCCTGCCGAACTTTTTGGCCGGCCTGCCGATGTCTAGAAGTTCGGCCTGCCGATCGCATTTTTTGGCCTGCCGAACATGGATGAGTTTTTGGTCTGAATTGCAAAGCCTCTGCCGGCCTGCCGGTTGAGGGAACTCCGGCCTGCCGATCATGTTCGGCCTGCCGAAGTCCCAAGTTCGGCCTGCCGAACTGTGGGAGTAAATGAGTTTTAAATGATGAGATGATTAAGGAGATTTGTTAAGATGTTTTGTTAATTCCTGATTTTTACAACTTGATAAACCTATATTATTAAATAAGTTCATGATTAATTTAAGTATAATTGAATAAATTATGATATGGAATAAGTTAAACAATGTTATTTTAAACAATGATAAGTTAAGTTTAAAAAAAAAAAAAAATTGGAGGTATGAATGGATCCTGGTTATGTGTGTTTAAGTACTTTTAAAATCAATAGTACTGTTTATGTTTGATATTATTTATATGCTTAAAGTTTAAGCAAGTATGAATATATGTATGTAACGACATCTGTGACGTCCGAATTAAGGGACGTTACATTAAGTGGGAAGTGATGTCACAAACCGACAGAATGAAACACTATATTCCAGATGTAAGTGTTCAAGACAACAAGGAAACGTAGAATGTGGTTTTTTTATTCTATGTTTAGTGGTATACAAGCCCTAGGAAATAAAGATTTTTATATATACACGGATATAAATGAAGTTGATTAGAGTGGGTATAATTTGTAAATAGGTATATCATTTTTAGATCATAGAATTAGTAGATAAACAATTGCTCAAAATAGCTCAAATGGTAATGATCTTGTAAATACCTCATAATTTCAGTATACGTAAATTTTTGTATGCAATTAGGGCCTTGTTGTAATGGATAACACACAGGACTGGCCATCCCGTGAAAAATCACAAATTTTGTCAAACTTTTTTTTGAGTAATACCAATTTTCTATGACATTTTTATAAAAAACTCATTGTGGAATATGGCATGGTGGACATTTATTCCACAACGGTTTTTCAAAAAACCATCGTGGAATAAAAAGTTTCGACGATGGTTTTGCAAAAAACCGTCATGGAATAATAAGTTTCCATGATGGTTTTTTAGGAAACCATCGTGGAAACTCAATATTCCATGATAGTTTTTTGCAAAACTGTTGTGGAAGATGTGCTCCCATAACCCAATTATTGCGCCTATTTTGAGGTTCCACAACGGTAAAAAACCATCATGAAAACTCGATTTTGTACTACGACCGAGGTTTTCACGATAGTTTTTAACCATCGTAAAATTTATCCACAACAGTTTTAAACCTTCATAGAATATCCAGTCTGTAGTAGTGGCTTAAGACCTATACAATTTGGGCTTCAAATTTCATGCTAATTGTTTAACTCGTTCCAAATGTTGTAAGGCCGAAACATCTCTATTCACTCTAGCCCAAAACATTTAGGCCTAGTCTAAATTCTGAATTAGTTCGATCCAAAAACAAGTTGTCTTTTGCATGTGGTCTCTATACGTGTCGCCTATAGTGATTCAATCCCTTTCTATATATATGTTTACTGTGCATGAGAGCTCATTCTTCTGAGCTCATTTTCTCTCTAACTAGCAAATCCTATTCCTTTTTTCTAGATCCTTTGCATTCTCTCTCTAAAAGAAGAAGGATTTCTAGGATTCTGCAACTCACTATCTCTATTTTTCTTTTCTATTTACTCTTTTTTCATCTCATCATGGACCTAAAGTACCAACACCTGAGTAAGTATTTTGCATCGCTTTTCTATAAGATTATCAGGAAACAATACAAGACTAGGATCACTTGGTTGTGGATTCTTATGCGCTTTGGCATCTCTGGTGATGTGAGGATGTTGATAGAGGAGTAGATCTGTCTAAGTGACTTTAGTCAAAATGTCGGTTTACCAAGTATAGGTAACAGTCATAGTGCGATGAAAAGGAAAGCTCGTGCCATCGCAGTCACTTGTAACAAAATGGATGACAAAATTGTAACGGTAAATGTACTTCACTTGGATTTGTGTCTGTAAATAGAGATGATAAAATAAATTTCTTCAAGGATGGATTTTTTAAAGAGAACTTGGATGATCTCCATACTTCCCTTCAAGATCATCCTAGTGGATATGTTCAAGGTGCAATTTCTAAACTCTACCTAAATTCCAAGCAGAAAGACAACATCTTAGGAATATAGCAATTCAAGATCTCGTTTGCCAAATCATAAGAAAACTAGATGGGGAATAAGTCATCGCTTTATTGAGGTTGTTAAATATTTTTTTGTTTGAAATTGTTTCCTATGTCTTTCTTTTCAGTAAAAACTGTTTTGTACCCAGAATATTTGTTTTTGTGTTCAGAACAATTTGGTTATTAGATTGACATAGTGGGTGTTAGTGTCTTATTTAATTTATGGTAATTGTGTTTTAATATATATATATATATATATATAATAAAATATATTATCTTGTTAAACACATCACATGCAGTGAAACTTATCCAGAAGTTCCGAGACTAGTGCCTCAAATTTCAAAAGTTCTACGGTAGTTTGTCATTTGTATCAATTTTCTAGATTTAGTTTGGACTGTCAAAAAAGTCTGTAGTCATCTTAGAGTATCTTCTGTCAAATTATTCTCAATTGTCAAAAGTTATAGGTCGAGTCTAAATTTCATATGTTCTTATATATTTGCCCCTAATTTGGAGCCTTCTATTGTGTTTGCAACTTTGGGTTCATGAAATCTGCTGCAAGCATATCGACAAAGTAAATTAGGATCCCAGATGATGCTGCATTCAAAATCCCTCCTAGAATGAGAGACCTGTTGGACTATTTTCATTATAAACGTTTGAAATTCCGATCCTGATTGCAATCCCAATTGTTGGTGAGAGAGAAGAAAATAGCCCTACAAAGATGGTTGAAGCTCCGATATTTTAAGTACAGTACTATTTATTTGTTTTGGATTACATTTTTTTTTTCGTTACTTTTGGGATTATCTATAATTAACATGTTAGACCGATACCAAATATTAGCTCGTTATTTGTCGCTCTGTAATTTAGCAAAATAATATGTAAGACAATAATTTATCCA